>CM076575.1:830678429-830940557 GCA_034641835.2 Pinus albicaulis
TATGCTGAAACAACAAACTGCTTTGCTGAAACAACAAACTATTTTGCTGATACTGAAATCTGTTATGCTGAAACTGAAATCTGTGTTTAGCTGAAACAACAAACTGTTTTGCTGAAACAACAAACTGTTTTGCTAAAACTCAAATCTGTGTTTAGCTGAAACAACAAACTGTTTTGCTGAAACTCTTTAAATTAATATGCACGTACAAAACACAACAATAAAACTAAATCTCCGGTCCACAGAAGTCAAACGTTTTCAGGAACAGAACACGTATATGAACATTTACGAAAATAACCATAAGCCTGAAGCTTTTCTTCAATTCGCTGTAATTAGAAATGCGTATGCACGTACAAAAAACAGCAATAAAACTAAATCTCCGGTCCACAGAAGTCAAACGTTTTCAGGAACAGAACACGTATATGAACATTTACGAAAATAACCATAAGCCTGAAGCTTTTCTTCAATTGGCTGTAATTAGAAATGCGTTTTTCTGTTAACTGAATTTACAGTGGTAGAAAAACTCTAACAACAAATAAATCCTCTGTTTCCAGTGGAAGGGTAGAAAGACTCTCAGTTTGAGAGTACACACAGTGGAGAAATTCTGAAGGCACTTCCAAGTTCTGCTCTCTCTTGCTTGATGGTGTAAAACTGAAGGGAATTGAGTTAGTGAGATTGGGACCAAATAGAAATCATTATAACCTAGCTTCCATCAAGCTTATGTTGGCTATGTGTCAACTGTTCCATGAATCATGGTAGAGAACTCCAGTGGGAGTAATGGACCACTTCAGTAGCTCCCAACAATAAATTAATTATCTGCAGTTGATTTCAGTAATTTATGGAAATTACTGTAGTTAGTTTTCATAAATTAAGGAAACAACTACAAATTAGTTTTCAGAAATAAATACGTTGGGAGGCATCTTTCCAGAAATTAAGGAGCCGTTTCCAGAAATTGAGGGAGCTTAACATTATTTTCTTGCAAGATCTTGATGGACAAATTGCAATCAAAGTAAGAAAGTGAAAGAAACGAAGAGATAAATATATAATATGTAATACAACTATATATTTGGCTTGATCTTCCTCCCTCTTTAAATTGAAACAGATATGTTCTTTCTTTCTCGAAACCAGAGGCAAGAAAACATATAAGGATTGTATATATAGCCAAGAAAACATAAACAGATCTATTACTTCTCAAAGCCAGAGGAAACATTGTACCTGAAGTGCAAAATCAAGGGAAATCCAAAAGTAATTCCAGTTGTTCCATCGCAGCTCCTGCTTCCATCGTAAGCTGTTTGGCCTGCCAGAAAACACAAGATCGAAGTCAAAATTTATTTTCCTGTAAGATCTCGATGGACAAATTGCAATCAAAGAAAGAAAGGAAAAGAAACGCAGAGTATAACTAATGTGATGTGATATAGCAAAACCACATAATATTGTACTTGATCTTCCTCCCTCCTTAAATTGAAATCAAATTTAATTCCAATCCACACTTACAATCAAATATTTCAATATTATTGACACCGCTGCAGATCAGTTCCAGCCTCCATGAACTCACATAATACTACGCCATCAAAGTCTCTTCAGCTAAAGAGTTATCTGTCTCTTTCTCATAGACGAAAATCCACCGGCAAGCACATGATAATAATTGAAACAACATTCCCACATAAACCGAAGGCAAGATAAAGTTAAACAAAACAACATTCCAAACTCATAAGATAACAGAGACAACATAAGATAAACAAAAAAAACAAATTGGAGCGCTCCAAAGACCACGCAACAACATCGAGAGAGAGAAAGAACAGAGAGCCGAGAATGCACTGCAGGGAGAGGAAAATATGTTATTGATATGGTGTCAACAGTATTATATATTGCATACGAAAGCTAAGTTCGTCTTTAATGCTTTAACGATCAAATTCTTTCCACCGTCGAATCCGGTGGTAACCCTTGGATCAATTAACTTAGCGGTTAAAGGGTAACGGATATTGAAATTTATAAAAAGCAAAAATATCTCAACTATTTCAAATTTAAAATTCAACTCCACTCGTAAAAAAATCTCCCAATTTTTGTTGGGAAAGTTGAAAATTCTTCCCATTTGTTTTGGTAAAGTTATAATTAACGCAATAGAATATAATTTTAATTTAAATAAAAAATCAAACATAATTTATCAAAATTTCGGGGAAGAATGTACTTTCGTTTTATATTGAAAATCAAATATGACATATCTGATTATATATGTCGTATGTTTTCATTTTAACTGAAGTTATATATTTTAGCTTTATATGCAGGTTTAATGTATTATAAAATAGTCAATAAATTAAATCATGTTTAATAAATTTATAATCTAATATCTCGAAGGCATTTATTTATATTTTGTGTTATTATGTTCTATAAGGCATTTACTTATATTTTGTGTTATTATGTCAGTTTCTAATGAATATGAAAAATTATTTAACTTAGAAAGATATAAAATAATATAAATAAAAATATGCAATATTTTTTATTGATTTGTTTTTAGTCACTAAAATTTAGTTTGAAGAAAGTTTAATTGAGAATATAGATAAATTTAGTTAATATTTTTTATATATTTTTTTGTTTAATTTAAAAATTTTGATTTCAATTTGTTGAAGGTTATGGAATTGTATCAATTTTGTTTAGATAACTATATAGTTCCTATTTTTATATTGGCTTTTGAAGAAATTTAAGTGTTTTAATTTTAAGTTTGAAAGTTGCTCTAGGGGAGAGGCTTCTATTGTTGTGCAAGGACCAGTAGTAGTTATAGTATTGGTCCCACACATCCATCAAACATAAATTACAAACTCACTAAAATATGCACATAAATATTTGATAATAAGTTATATAAGTTATATAAATATGTCCAAAATGGGCTCAGTTTTTGACTAGACCAACCACTGTCATACACCAAGTCTTAATATCACAAGTTGACAAGACCTATTGTCTCAAGTACTTCTAGTTCTGAATTACCAACTAAGGCAAAATGCACTACAAAACATTACATTGCTTTGCATCCAAAAGTACAGTTATCCCATCAAATAGTCACCCACTGATTTTGCATTGGGGCAATAGATCTCATTGCTGAGTAACACCTGGACAAGGACTGGGTAACACCTGCACAAAAATAGGTGAAATGTTTGTCAGCCATATGTACATGTCTGTTTAACCATTCAGCCTATTGAAGACATTAAATGACACCATTCAATTCAGGAAATAGTTCACCCAACCTTTCTTTTCAAGAATTAAACACAACAACCCTGGAATTACATGAATTAAATTCAGGAAAGCATTTCAATTCAGGAATTAAATTCAGGAAAGCACAAGGATCAAACCATGAAATCTTTTCAGCCATTGGATCATGTACAAATCAATCCACAACATAGAATTAAATTTGGGAGATGGCAATCCATGCCAATCTTCCCTACCAATTAAATTCTAGATCATAAAACTATACAACATCAACTCTTACTGCATTTGAGGCATTCATTATACTCTTAAGCTACTGCTGACATACATTCAGAGTTTTCAGTCAGTGTTCCATTCATTTTGCAGACATACAGTTTTCAGAAAGTGAGTTTTCAGACAATGAGTTTCCATTTTGCAGACATACAATCATTTTCAGACAGTGTTCCAGACATATAGAAAGAGTGTGCTCAGTGTTACATTCCAGACAGAGTGTGTGCACAGTGTTACATTCCAGACAGAGTGTGTGCACAGTGTTACATTCACTCTTTTCATCAGTTGCTCGAGCGTTGCTGGAGACATATAGGTATTTCGTTGTTCTTGAATAATGTTATTCAAGATATTGAGTACTTTACCATTATTTTAGTTGAGAAACTATGTTAAGTTTGTAAGTAATGAGAGTTATGTTTGTAAGAAAATCACGTAGATTAAAGAAGCTATGAGTGTTCAAACTAGCTTACTAATTAGCTACTCCAAATTTCAAGTTGGAATTTTTCTAAACCTTTAAGTCCAGTATTGAGTAAAATATTTCAAGAAATTGTTCCAACACACAGTCCCCTAAGAACAGTACATCAATTTCTGTGGAGCAAATGTAGTTTTCAGCGTTCAGGCTATTACAAGTCCATGTAGCTAACATCGCTCAGGCTATTACAAGTCCATGTAGCTAATAGCGTTCATGCCATTCCAAGTCCATGTAGCTATTTCTAGTTGCCTACAATATAAATGTAGTTGCCTCCTCCTTTTGTTGTGCCTATTAACTAGATTTGGATATTGACTTTATATTGAGTAAAATCTTTCAAAATTTATAAGAACAACAACCTACTAACTACATAGGAACAGTGCCCTTCAAAATTTATAAGAACAACAACCTACTAACTACATAGGAACAATGCCTATCGGGCAGAGGGTTTTCCTAAGAAAAAAAAAGGATTCATAAACCTTGAACGCCTACACACAGTCCATGTCCAAATATAAGTCCATTTTAAAATAGGCACTTACTGATTTTAGACAAGTCCATGTAGCTAACAGCCATGTAGGTATCACATATCTTTCTTGTGTTGATATTACAAGTAATACATAATTGACAAGTAATACTTCAATGTCAATTAATTCACAACAAACATACATTTCTAGTTGCCTCCTCCTTTTGTTGTGCTTATTAAGTAGATTTGGATATTGACTTTATATTGAGTAAAATCTTTCAATAAAAATAGTTCTAACACACAGTCCATGTCAAAAGATAATTCCATTTTAAAATAGGCACTTACTGATTTTAGACAAGTCCATGTAGCTAACAACCATGTAGGTATCACATATCTTTCTCATGTTGATATTACAAGTAATGCATAATTGACAAGTAATAATTCAATGCCAATTAATTCACAACAAACAACTGAAGATTTCATGTTATTAGCAGAAATTTTGGAATTCATACATAATTATAGTTTACTCTATACAATTGTGCTGTAATACTTATCAAATTTCTTAACGATGTTGGAAATTGCAGGTTGTTGTAGCCATGCCGTGAGTTTCTATTGCAGATCGGATAAGGAACATGAGGGGAGGGAGAAGGGGGGCCCAACTGCGGAGCAGTTCATCAGATGGGGATGTCAATGCTCCCATTGCTCCCAGTAATGTAGTTTAAAAGGACCCTGTGGTCGCAGATCATCCCAACCCACCATCAGCCACATAGCCACCTTCGACCACAGTACAAGGTGTAATTTCAACAAATAAAATTAGTGTAATAAGAGGCTGGACGAAGCAAGACATGCTCGATGCAATTGATGACATCGAGTTTAAGGGATATTCAATCCGTGCATCTGCAAAAAAACATGGTATTGCTGCCTCTAACATACATTATTGGATAAATGGGTTGACTAATACAAAGCGTAGAGGTCATATTTAACATTTATCAACATAAATAGAAATTAGTGAAATACTGCATTCAATACTAGCCTTTGTCAAGTTGTGAGAGCCAAGCTTTATACCTCCTGATTTAGAAATTGAGAAGTCAACATGTTCCAATTTCATCCAAGGTGGAGTGTGACTCAGAGCTAATGAATGAAGAATTACCTATGCATTTGGATACATAAGGAAAGGAAACTAACTCCAATGCAAGTAAATTCAACAAGTTCACTTTCCATTAACATCAATGCATGGGCATAACATCAAATCACACTACCATTGAATTCCCCTATCAATCTATATCAACCTCAAACTATATCCATGCAGTATCACCTCAGCAATGGCTGGCCCCCATGCCACGTAGGCGAATCCACTTGTTGTACGTCAAGTGTCCCACACAACATAATAGTATTTGTAGCATAAAGTAGCATAAAGTATGTTTTTATTTAAATTTTCTCTAAATTTGATAAGGATTTATTAAAATCACAGTCAACTTTGCACAATTTAAATTTCTTTGGAATTTTTTGAAGTATGGAATAAATTTATAAATTCAATTTTAAATAGTTAAAAACACTACCTAACCCCAAAAAAGAATTGTAATTGTAACAAAACTGTATCATCAAAATTCATTATTCATTGCAAACTTCATCAATCAAAATCTCTCAATAAAAAGGAGGTGAAAATTACTTGCTACTTCATCAATAAAAATCAGTGAATAAAGGAGGATACTCTCAACAAAGAAATTGAATTCATAAGCAAAAAAAGAAATGGAAAATTTCAAGTGTTCAAATTCCCCAATGCTATATTATCACTTATAAAAAAAGAAGCACTTATAAACAAAGAAAGGGACAAAAGTGGACCATTCATTCATACAGTGTTGTATTTTATTCTTATCAGGTCCACTTCAACCATTGAAAGAAAATTTCCTTGGTTTATAAACTAACCATTGATTGCAAGGAGTGGCATAACTTGCAGGTGATGTTTCCATGAAGAGAGCCTAGGATGTTGTCAAATATATAACTATTATGGAATCCATTGTATAGGTTTCCATCCTCATGCTACAGATTGAGAAACATGGAGTAGATGCATTCATGCGAACTTGTGTTCTGTAGCATCTAGTTTCTTGACCTACAGAAGAACATACAGTGGAAGATATGCAATTGTTGTAGCTTTGAATACTGTGAATCCTAAATCAACATAGTTACCGATGAAATAGGTAACCTGACCTCAAAACGGGAACTCTAGCCCAAAAACTCTCAAAAAACATGAAAAAACACCCCCAAAAAAAAAAGTGTGTCTTCCAGAACGCACTTGTTTTTTTTTTTAAGGTCAAATTTCAACATTTTCTAAAATTATGCTAAAAAAAAATTGTTTGTTGAAAAAAGGATTGAAAAAACACCCCCCCAAAAAAAAGTGTGTCTTCCAGAACGCACTTCGTTTCTTTTGAAGGTCAAATTTCAACATTTTATAAAATTATGGTAAAAACAAAATTGTTTCTTGGAAAAAAGATTGAAAAAACACCCTCAAAACGAAATTAGTTGATGCTAGAATAACAAAAAAAAAAATTGTGTCATACTTTTGGCATTTTTAAAAATAGAAGTAACATTTTTTAATTTTTAAAATTCAAACATTAAAAAAAAACCTAAAATTTAAGAAAAAAAATAAATTAAAAAAATAAAAACATTTAAAAGCTTAAAATTTAAAAATATATGAAGATAAAAAAAATTAAAATAAAAACAAAGTAAAAATTTTAATTCAATCATTAAAAAAAACCTAAAATTCAAGGAAATTTTTTTTTAAAAATAAACCAAAAAAAATTAAGATTAAAATTTCAAAAAATATAGAAATTAAAAAATAAAAATAAAAACAAAATAAAAATATTAAATTAAAAAAAAAAAACAAGTTAAAAAAAAAGGAAAATATAAAAAATAAAATATAGAAATTAAATTTAAAAAGAAAAAGAAAATGCTTATTAAATTTAAAAAAAGAAAAAAAAAAATTAAAACAAATAATTAAATTTAAAGAAATATATTAAATTTTAATTAATTTAAAAATTCAAAATTAAAAAAAAAACACTATTCAAATTATAAAGAAAAAAAAAAGAAAAATTAATTAAAAATAAAAAATAAAAATAAAATACAATGAAAATATTAAATTTAAAACAAAATATATTAAAAAACAAATAAACTATAAAAAATAAATTAAATTTAAATTATAAAAATTAAAATATATATATGAACTTAAATTAAAATAGGTATATACATAAAATTTTATTAAATGAAAAACTTTAAAAACTTTAAAAAAAATATTAAATAAAAAAAAAATTTTAAAAAAAAAATTTAAAAAAATTAAGTTTCATTAAAAAAAAAATCTAATTTTAAATACACAATTTTAATTGAAATATAAAAATATAAAAATTTTATGTAATTAACAAAAAAATAAAAATAAAAAGGTAAAATATTTAAAAAAAAATATTAAATCCAAATAAATTAAAAAAATATATATATAATTTATTGAATTTTATAAAATTTTATTAAAAAACTAAACGTAAAATATATAAAATTATGAAATTAAAAAAAAAAAAAATCAATTAAATACAAAAAAATGGCAAAATTTAATAAAAATTATTAACAAAAAAAAAAATAATAAATTTAAAACAACAAAATAATAAAATTAAAAAAAGTTAAAACAAAATGAAATTTATTTTAAATAATTTAAAAAAAAATAATATTTTAAAAATAAAAAAAAAAATTAAAAAAAAAAAAAAAAAAAATCAATTAAAAAAAAACAAATTTAAAAAAATTAATTAAAAAAAAAAATTTAAAAAAACAAAATGCGGAGGTGGTTGTTGGCCCGAATCGCCCCTCCGCCCGTCGGGGGCCGGGAGGCCGGCTGGGCCGCCCCCGGTGGCGCCGCCCGGCCGGCCACCGCCGCCCAGCGGGCGGGCCAACAACCACCACCGCATTATTTTTTTTTAATTTTTTTTTTTAATTAATTTTTTTTAATTTGTTTTTTTTTTTAATTGATTTTTTTATTTTTATTTTTTATTTTTTTTTAAATTTCAAAAAATAATTTTTTTTTACAATTTTTTTTTTTTTTTTTAATTTAATATTTTTATTTAAAATAAAATTCCTTTTTTTTTTTTTAAATTGTAATATATATATATACAACTATTTTGTATTTGATTTTATTTATTTTTTTATTTTATTTTTTTTAATTTTTAATATTGTTATTTTAATTTGATTTTTTTTTTTTAAATTTGAATTTCAAAATATCTAAAATTATTTCTTTTATTCAAATTTTTTATTTTAAATTCAATTTGTTTAATTTCTTTTATATTTAATATTATAGAATAATTATTTTTTTAAATTTAAAATTTAAAAATTATTTATTAAAATTTTTGAATTTTAATTTAATTTAATTGTTTTTCTTACTTTTTTCGTTTATTTATTTTTTCATTTTAAAAATCTATAAATGGTTTCATTAAAAAAAAAAAAAAAAAACACTAAATTTATGTATATTTGTCTTTTAATTATTTGCACTAGTTTTTTTTCATTTTTCTTGTTTTTTAATGATAGGTTTTTTTTTTTTTATTTTTTATTTTTTTTTTTCTTTATCTTTTTCAATTTTAATTGGTTTTTTTTTTAATTTGTTTTTTTTGTAAATTTTAAAATTTGTATTTTTTTCCTTATTATTATTATTTTTTTTAATTTAAATTTTTAAATTTAATTTCTTTTTTTTTTTAATTTTTTTTTCTAAATTTTAATTTTGTAATTTTAATTTTTTAATTTTTTTTTTTTAAATATATATATATATATTTTAATATATTGTTTTTTTTAATAAGTTAGAAAAAAATGTTTTTGATTTTTTTTTTTTTTAATTTTTTGGTCAATTTTTGTTTTTTTTCTTAAAATTATGTGTTTTTTTTCTTCAAATTTTGTCATTTCCTTTGATATAATTTTCAAATATTTTTGTTTTTTTTAATTTATTTTTTTTTAAATTTTTTATTTTTATTAGCTATTTTTGTTTTTTTTACATTTTTATTGGGTTTTTTATTGTTTTTATATATTTTTTTTATCTAAGTTTTGTGTTTTATTACCAACATGAAAATCACCACTCTTAAAAAAAAAGGTTGATGCAGCATCAATACGTTTCAAAATTAGCATGAAAATCACTGCTCTAAAAAAAAAGGTTGATGCAATATCAATACGTTTCAAAATTAGCATGAAAATCACTGCTCTAAAAAAAAAAGGTTGATGCAGCATCAATACGTTTCAAAATTAGCATGAAAATCACCGCTCTAAAAAAAAAAAAAAAAAATGATGCTGCATCAATACATTTCAAAATTAGCATGAAAATCACTAACATTTTAAAACAAATATTCATACTTCATAAATAAAAATTTTAGAGTGTCAAAATTGTGCACCAAAAAAAAAAAATGGTGATTCTGCATCACCACTTTTCAAAATCGGGTGCTTTTTATGCTACAAAAAAAAAGTAGGTAACATTGCGGTTACCTATTTCATCGGTAACATTGTTAATCTTGTGTAGTTATATTATGCAGGATATTTGAAGAGTCTGTATTCCTAGCCTATGTAAAGTAGCATTTGATTTGTTGAGCTATGAAAAAAGCCTAAATTTCACTGCAAAATTACTCTAATAAGGGAGGGGAGGTGGATCCTCTTGCATCATTCAAGTTTCAACAATAAACCCAATGATAAATCAAGCATATCAAATACAACATGTATGTTGGGGTTGGTGTTACCAACCATTGGATATCACTACAAGTGTGGAAAAATATTGGTTGGAGAAGCAAGGTTGACTTCAGGCTTCATATCCCCTAACCTCTTCCAAGTTGACATAAAATGAGCAATAAGAATGAACAATAAGAAGAATTTGGATTAAATTAACACATGAAATATCCTTCAAAGATTTTTTTTCATTCATGTCCAAATTCAACTAACTAAAAATCCAAACAGAGGCATCTAAGCTCTAATACCAGTAGTTGGGGAACAAATAGGGTCTAGTATTTGCAGGAAGGGCAACCTATCAATCTACACAGAGATTAAAATGTCTAAATTGTGGAACCCTAAACCCTAAACACAATAAACCCTAAACACAGTAAAACCCTAAACACATTAAACCCTAAACACAGGTAAAACCATAAACATAGTAAAACCTCTCAGATCTGAGCAATTTTTTTTTTTCTTTGCGGAAATCCTCTAATCATATGGTCCAACCATAATATAAACCTCTCAACGCATAAACAACAACCAGCATTCGATTTTCATTTGAACTCAAAGCAGGATGGTCACAACCTTAATAAACCCAACTTACGGAGATTCAATCCACACACCCAACATTGATTAATTAAATATCAAAGCCCTTCCAATTACAACCCTAAACCCTAAACACAGTAAAACCCTAAACATAGTAAAACCTCTCAGATCTGAGCAATTTTTATTTATTTATTT
Source organism: Pinus albicaulis (assembly GCA_034641835.2). Lineage (NCBI taxonomy): Eukaryota > Viridiplantae > Streptophyta > Pinopsida > Pinales > Pinaceae > Pinus > Pinus albicaulis. Next base: position 830,689,280 of record CM076575.1, read on the forward strand.
ATTTATTTTTTATTTTTTTGTGGAAATCCTCTAATCATATGGTCCAACCATAATATAAACCTCTCAACGCATAAACAACAAACAGCATTCGATTTTCATTTGAAGTCAAAGTAGGATGGTCACAACCTTAATAAACCCAACTTACGGAGATTCAATCCACACACCCAACGTTGATTAATTAAATATCAAAGCCTTTCCAATTACAACCCTAAACCCTAAACACAGTAAAACCCCAGTAAAACACAGTAAAACCACAGTAAAACATAGTAAAACAGTAAATAAGTTCAACAGAGAACATCTCCTTCAAGTTAAATGTGTTTACAAACACATACATATGAATGGTAGGACAGAGTCCTACCTTAAGACTCCTCTCATCCAATTCCTCTCCCTCCTGGCCTTCCTCCTTGCCAACTGCATTGTCCTCCTTGCCTTGCCAGCCAACTGAATTGTCCTTGGCTTCTGCATTAACCTGCAAAGAAATAAAAAACACAATCATTCACAGAGCACAAACATTAATTTTTTTTTCAAAAACACTTAAAACCAACAGGGAAACGCACCTGAAAGCACAATTCACAGCATCCAGAGCTGAAAAACGCACCTGAAAACAAAATTCGGAGCATACAGACCTGTAAGCCATGCAGCGCCGAACCACAAAGCCGAGGTATGACCACCATGGAGCCGAGGTATGACCACCACCACCACAGAGGCGAGGTATGCTCACCACAGAGCCGAGAAAAACCACCACAGAGCCGAGTTAAAACCACCACAGGGCCGAGCCGAGTAAAACCACCACAGAGCTGAATAAAAACACGAAAGGAACAAGGTAAAACCACCACAGGGTCGAGGTATGACAACATAGAGTCGAGCATAGCCACTAAAGAGCCGAGGTATAAACACACAGCGTTGAGGTATAACCACCACAACGCTGAGGTTAAACCACCACAGAGCCGAGGTTTAACGAACACAGAACCCAGTGTGAATAGCGATAGAGCATAAACCATGAAATTTTTAAAGGCCACCGTGGTCGAACCAGGACCAGGGGAGCTCGATCCAGGAGAGTACAGGCACCATAACGACGGATGGAGCGCGCAGAGGGTGGTGGCGGAGGCGTCAGACATCGAAGAACCTCTGCGCAACAGTCGGAGACCAAAACGCACAGCAACCAGACCCGGAGCAGAAAATGAGGCTTCGTCGAGAAGCCTCCACATAATGGCGAGAGACGACGTGCTGAGCATGTTAGAGACCGGTTCGACTAGGTGCATGTGCCCACCACGTGATTGCCTTGCGCTGGGACACTTGACGTACAACAGGTGGATTCGCATATGTGGCATGGGGGCTAGTCATTGCTGAGGTGTCCAATGACTGACCCCTCTCCCCTACACATATACTCTTTTAAACTTTTTGTATAGGAAAGACAAAGGTCTTAAAATTTTATGGCAGTTTTTTCAAGGAGAGCTCACATTTTCATCCTTTTACTTAAATTTTTAACATTACCATGAAATGACTCAGGATGTTTAAGAGTGGTTTCGACCTCATTGGATTTCATATGGAGAAACTAGAATTTTAGATTTCACTCAAAATTCAACAGACTTAATGGTTTTCAGGGTTTCATGGTTTAGGGATTTGCATTATTTCCATTTGATTCTATTATGTGTAAGGGTATGAGATTGGCATTTGATCAAGAGTATGAAGTCCTTTAAGAACCTTGATGTTGGTGGCATTGATTATTGAACTTTGTTGATGTTGGTGGTATTGATTGTTGAACTCCCCTACCGTGGCCTTAACAAGAATGTACCCTTCACTCAAAGGAAAACAACTGGTTAGGCATGTTAATCTTTTTCTACCGCATTTTAAGGTTGAGCAATCCAAGTCTGAAGACTTTGAGCTAGATGATGTTTATGTATCTCTTGTTGATGATCCCATTTCTAGTAGTGATGAATCAATGATGAGTTTCATGAGGAGGAGGAGGAGGAGCAACAATAGGAGGAGGAGGTGACACCACCTACCCCTGCTACTGGTAGAGGACGTGGTCTACCTCCTTTAGCTCCTAGTGCTTCAGGATCTGGAGCACAATAGAGTCCATTGCCAGCCCCGCCAACTTCTTCGTCTAGAGGGAAAGCTGTTACATTTTCTCGCAAGAGGGGCAGAGGAAATCAGTAGTATAGGTTATTTGGTGCATTCTTTTGTATATAACATTATGACTCATGATATGAGATACATTATTATATTTTTTGTTGATATTTTGAGGTTGAGTTGAGACTCGGGACTTAGTATTCAGGACAGGATTCAGTTTTATGTGTGATGTAGCACTAGACATGATATTACACATCTTATATATTAGTTTTTTTTTCATATTTATGTGTCAATGCATTTATTTTATGCTGTAGATGCTTTATATATTAAAAAAATTGAAAAAAAATGAATATTTTTGTATGTGCCGATTTTTTCCCGATTTTTACGATTTTTTCCGATTTTTTCCCGATCGCGATTTTTGTTACTTTGCCAGAAACCATCTTCCTTACATGAGGTAAGGCTTTGTAGTGTAGGTGAGCAAATCTTCTGTGCCATAGCTCACATTGAAGATATGTATCATGGACTAGTGTATGAATGGGTTTACCGTTGAATTTATAAAGCCCTTCTGTTAAACGTAGATAACCATGGTGTTCTATGCTTGATGCACTTTTACTTCAATCTTTCTTAGGCCCAATACAAAATAGAAATCACATAAACTTGAAAGTAAAACGCTGATAGAACACAATAATAGATCAATAGAATACAAGCCAAATATAGAGCAGATTTACAATTCCTTTTGTCCAGCAAAGATATGAGATGTTGTGGTGTTACGGCGGTCCGCAGGATACTTCAACCATCAAAGTCTTTCTCGGTAGCCAACACTTTCATGTGTCACATCCACAGCGCTCAAAGACAGCTCATCACAAGTCAACGCAACTCAAACTAGGGACATCGCAGAAAAATCAACATAAGGAACTTCAGAAAAGTCAATGCAACAAACTAGGGCTTCGGTCAAACAACTCAAAATTCCTTGATTTTAGTGCCCAGCTGTACAGCCTCCTAAAATTGGAATTTCTCTAGAAGATTGAGGTCAAATGACCAAGGGTTGACCATGGTCAACGCTACAGTAGAAAAGCCCTAAACAAATCAACATAGAAAATAGAAAGCCCTAAACAAACCAACACAGAAAACAACAGCTTTGCTCCACACGTGTGAGGGAAAAAAAGGCCTCCAAAGGGCTATCAAATCATTCAGATCACAATGAGAGAATGTGTGATGAGATGATGCGAAAATGACCTCCAAGTCTGTCCAATTTATATTCATCAATGAGGGTGTATGACACATCTCTTAGGCATGTGGGATAAATCTAACCGACCTTGCACTTGTGGAAAATAAATTCAAAATCAATGTTTTGCTCATTCGATCAAGATGATCATTAGATCAATCTTGCACCTCTCCGAAAGAGGAATCCAACAAAAATATGACCATCGCCATATGAGTAGTGCAACATGGAGTTTGGACCTAGTTGTGCCCAAAATTAACACTCCCTTTCAACTAGGGAGAACTCCATCTGTCTACAAGTGCCATGCATCATGTACCAAAAACATCGCGTGTCATCCCGCTGTAACTTGCTTTGCTGGCTCTTTATTTCAGAACAAAAGGTGAGTCACAAAGACATCACACATAGTTGACCCGAAGTTAGCTTAGAGGTAAAAACCTCTCTCGGACTCAAAAGAGTCTCATACTAACCTAAAGTTAGTTTATCGACCTGAAGTCAGTTTAGAGGTTAAAATATCATCATACTTGATCCCAGATCAAGGTGTTGGACACGTGCCATCCTTGACATAGAGTATGACAATCTCCGATGCATCCATTGGTCTTGCTATGGTCTCTATCCACATTTCCCACCTCTTGGCCAAATGAGAGGTACTTCCCATGAGTTCGAAACTCCATGGGTAGGATGCGTGCGGGGCACAGATCAGAGAGAGGCGAACCAACTCAATATCATAATTGTGGGGCAGAAGCACCACAAGGTTCAGCAAGCCTAGCCCCGTGAGTGCTTATAGCTTGAAGAAACTATCCCCAATCCCCTTGGAGCTCCCAGAGCTCATAGTCCAACTCAAGCAGGACCCTTAGAATAGGGTCTTTCCACGATTCCAAGCTTCTCATGGAAGGTTAGGAACTTGACCTTTGCCAGGGGCTTTGTGAGAATATCTGCGACATGCTCATCAATTCCTATATGATCGAGCCTTACGGCGCTTCGCTATACCATATCTCGAATAAAGTGGTACTTGATATCAATATGCTCGGATCGATCGTGGAACACGGGATTCTCAAAAAGACGAATCCCACTCTAGTTATCACAAAGGATAATGGTGGTATCTAGCACATGCCCGAACAACTCACTGAAGAGCTTTCGCAAGCAAACAACTTCACAACAAGCATACTCGCTGCAATGTATTTCCAGATTAGTATCCTTCTCAACCAAGTTAGAAAGGGCTTCTTTATAACCAGTGAGGTGCCTTGAAGCACTACTATCAATTAACCAGACATCCAGGGTGTCAAGTGGAGATGCAATAGAGAGGGAAGATACAAGAATAAAATCATTTCTCTTATTATCAACAACATTAGACTCATCGTACCTGGAATTTCTTGACCATTTGAAAGGTTGCCCATTTCCATTACGATCAGAGGGAGCCTTCCTTTTTCCTTGGAACCTATTGTTTTTGCCATTCCTTCTTGAGTTGTTGTTGTCATCATCCCTGGGAGAGTCTCTTCTATTAGGGCACTCTCTTGCATAGTGACCAGTCTTGTTACAAGTGTAATATCTTCCCTTCCTTCCATTGGGCCTTGCTCTACCATGGTTGTGATTTCTTGGGCCACCATGGTTCTTCTTCTTTGCATGAGCGGCGAAGGCAGTAGGGTCACTTCCATTACCATTAGAGGCATACTCCATCATTCTTGTTTTCTCTTGAGTGCATCTCGTCTATATTTCATCAAAATCAGGAATCACATTATTATCATAGTTTTAAAAACCGGCCGGTTTGAACCGGTAACCGGCCAAACCGGCCGGTCAGATGTGCCCGCGGTCGGAACCGGCCAAGCAACTCGGTCAGGGAGGGCATTTCGCCTTTTTTTGCCATAAACCGGACCTAACCGGCCGGGTACTTGCTAACCTTCTACGCGGACCCACACACGGCCGCAGTTAAGCTTTAGGGCTGATGTGGAGCCAAGGGGAGGGTTGTTTCCCTCCAAAAACACCCACCCCAATCTTTTATAAGGAGGAGCAACCTCTCCTTTGTCTCACACCAACTCATTTGCTGTTTGTGAGTTTGATTGAGAGTTTGGAGAGTGTTGAGTGTTTGCCGGAGCAGTGATCTTGGAGGGTTGGAGTTGGAGTTGGAGTTATCTTGGAGATCGTTTGGAGCTGTCAATAGCGTTGGCATCTTCAAGAGGACGCTAAGGAGGCTAGTTTGCATTGCTAGGTAAGAATTTTCACTTGAAAAATCCTTCATTTCATTGTTGTTCATGTATTTATTTTCTCATGTGTTTAGCTATTTTATTGCTCTAAAATCTCTAGTCCTATGCTATCAAATTTTGTATGTTTGAATGTGCATTTTGCTTCGTAAATTTAGCCTTAGTTGTCCATTTATCTTAGCTGCAATTTTTTTTAAATGGCAGATTTATTTCCAAATTTCAATTATTTCAAGTCAAGATGCCTCCAAAAGCCAAGGACAATGCATGGGTCCATTGTGATGTGATTGATGGAAAGATGGTATGCAAACTTTGTCGAAAATGTATTGGAGGTGGGGGTATTCTTAGATTGAAACATCACTTGGCTGGGATAAGAGGCAATGTAACGCCATGTGATGCACCTAATGTAGTGTTAGGTCCGATTAGGGCAGAATACCTTGCCAAGCTTGAAAAGTTTGAGGAGACTAAGGCTAGGGACAAGGCCATCCAAGATGAAATTGCAAGGAAGAGGGAAATAGTAGAAATGATGAGAGAGAGTGGGTATGAAAATGAGGAGTATGATATTCAAAACTCCACTTCTATCCCTTCCACCAATAACCCCTTTCACTATGTTCCTCTTGTTGGCAAAAGATCAAACCCAACAAAGAGACCCAACCTCATGAGTTATTTCTCGTCCAATGCTAATCCCACAACCACTGCCAGTGCCTCCATGTCCCAGCCAACTCCAGCCAACTCCAAGTCGTCAACCCACTTTGGATCAACATTGGAAAAAACAATGCAAAGAAGCTTCTCATCAGTACATTGCTAGATGGTGGTATGATTCAGATATCCCATTTAATGCTGCTAACTCACCTTATTACCAAGCTATGTGGGACTTTGTTTTTGTTGCAGGAAAGGGCTTCAAAGGCCCTACTGCACATGAGTTAAGGGGAGCTCTTTTGCAACAAGAGATTTCTAGTATTGATGAGTATTTGGCTGAATATAAAGAGTCATGGCTCAAAACAGGCTGTTCCATCATGTTAGATGGATGGACTGATGGAAAGAACCACACTATCATTAACTTCCTTGTTGCTTGCCCTCGAGGAACAATGTTTTTGAGATCAGTTGATGCATCTGATAAGGTGAAGGATGCAGCCCTTCTATTTGAGCTTTTGGATGAGATTATTCAGGAAGTGGGAGAGTAGAACGTTGTGCAGGTCATCACAGATAATGCCTCAAACTATGTTCTTGCTGGAAAGATGCTTGAGTCCAAGTATAGTACCATATTTTGGACTCCATGTGCTGCACATTGCATAGACTCATGCTTGAGAACATAGGCAAACTGGAATGGGTAAAAAGCACTGTAGAGCATGGCAAGTGCATTACAAAATACATTTACAACCACTCATGGGTATTGAGCCTAATGAGGAAAAACACAGGGGGAAAAGAGCTTGTTAGGCCTGCCATTACGAGATTTGCAACTCACTTCCTCACATTGCAATGTCTCAATTCTCAACAAAAAAACCTGCAGAAAATGTTTTCTTCTGATGATTGGACTGAATCCTGGTGGGCTCGTAGACAAGATGGAAAAGACACAAAAAAGAAAGTCTTTGACAATTATTTTTGGAAAAGGTCTTCAGAGCTGGTAAAAATTACTGAGCCCCTTGTTAAGGTGCTAAGGATGGTGGATGGGGAAAGGATGGCAATGGGATACATTTATGAGGCTATGGATCAGGCCAAGGAGCAGATACGGGCAGCTTACAGGGACAAGTTAGCTAAATATGGCCGGATATGGGAGATCATTGATAACAGATGGAACAATCAACTCCATCGTCCTATACATGCAGCTGGGTATTTTTTGAACCCAAAGTATCATTATAGAGCTCGGCTAGGAGATCAGCAGGATGGGGAGGTCAGATTTGGATTGATTGATTGCTTGGAGCGCATGATCCCTAACCGTGCAGACCTTCTGGAAACACATAAACAACTTACTCTTTTCAGTATGGCAGCTGGTACCTTTGGAAAGAACTTGGCAAAAATGGCAAGAGATGTGGATCAACTAGGTAAGCAATTCCAATTTGTTTTTCTTTTCATGTTAAATTGTTTGTAAATAAGTAATGAAATGAACTATGTTACTAATGAATGTCTTTTTATTTGCAGCACATTGGTGGGAGTCATTTGGCGGCCAATGTCCTCAATTGCAAAGGTTTGCAACTAGAATCCTCAGCCAAACTTGCAGTGCTTCAGGTTGTGAGCGCAATTGGTCCGTTTTTGAGCGCATACACAGAAAGAAGAGAAACCGTTTGGAACAAAAATGGTTAAATGATCTTGTGTTTGTGCAATACAACCTTCGCTTGAGGCAGAACCAACTGATGAGCAAAACACCTAATCTAGATCCCATTGTGTTGGGTGATATTGATCCAACATCAGAATGGGTGGAGGAGACTGAAGATCCAGTGTTTGAGGCTGATTTTGATTTTGATGCAGCAGTAGCGGGGGGTGAATTTGAAGCAGATTTGGTGGCACCATCAGACGCAGACCCAGGATTGGTAGCTGCATCAAGCAAAGGCAAACAACCAATGGACGACACTAGTCATGCACCTCGAGCAACTCGTGCTTCCATTAGGTCCACTTCTATTGTTATTGGTGGCAGGGGTACTGTGGTTGCAGATGAGCCCGAGGCTGAGGCATCCTCAGACTCTGATCCAGATGATGTCTATGCAGTGCCAGCAGCCGATGTTGATCCCGTGTCTAATAGCGGTGATGAATTTGATGATTGATCATCATTCATGTGTAGTCTTGTATTAGGCCAATGGCCTCATAGCTTGTAGCATTGTTTTTGGACTTTATGGGCCATTTGGAGCCTCATTGTTTATGTATTTTTCGATGATATGTATTGCACTCGGTGCCATTTTGATATATTCACCTTTGCATGGTATATAAATGAGCAAACTTTGCATATTTTGTCTCTATTGGCTTGGAATCATGGTTGCAAATCTTAAAAATAGTTTTTTTTATTAAAAAAATAATTATTTAATGTATTTTTTTTAAATCGGTTCATTGAGATCTGACCGCTCTCGGTTAGACCGGTTCCGGTTAGAAACCCGGTTCATTAGGTCCACCGGTCCGGTTTTTAAAACTATGATTATTATTGAGAATAGTGGTATTGAATACATGCCAATCACGTGGGAGACCTCCAAGTGCAATAAGAACCATCTCTCGATCAGATATTGCTTCCCCAATAGTTAGGAGGTTATTCCTGATTTCAGTGAGTCTCATAAAATAGGATTGAATAGATTCATCCTTACCCTTCTGGATATTCTTCAATTGATTCTTGAAGAAGAGGATTTGATTTGCATTGCTAACCCTGAACATGCTCACCAGCTTATCATACATCTCTCTAGATGCCCTCAACTCAGAAATATAAGCAACCACGTGCTTATGAATAGAATCCTGGATAATCATCTTTGCTTTGATTTCCCCTTTTCTATACTTCATCTTCGTGGCAGCAACTGCATTTGATGGAGGCTCTTGAATATTCCCCTGTACATAGTTCATGACATTTTGATCTTCTAGCGCCAAATCCAGGGACATCTTCCATGCATGATAATCAGACTTATCAGTCAATTTATCACTAGCCTTGAAACCCTTGTAGGTTGAGGAGGCCATTTGTCCTTGATAGGATTTCTTCCTTTAGAGATAGGTTCTAACACCAACTTGGACTTTGTCTTCACCTCAACTCTAATACCATGTTAAATTTAGATAACCATGCTGTTCTGCTTGATGCACTTTTACTTCAATTTTTCTTAGGCCCAATATAAAATAGCAATCACATACACTTGAAAGTAAAATGTTGATAGAACACAATAATAGATCAATAGAAGACAAGCCAAATATAGATCAGATTTACAATTCCTTTTGTCTATCAAAGATATTATGAGATATTGTGGCGTTACGGCGGTCAGCAGGATGCTTCAACTAACAAAATCTTTCTCGGTAAGCCAACACTTTCATGTGTCACACCCACAACCCTCAAAGACAGCTCATCACAAGTCAACGCAACTCAAACCAGGGACATCGCAGAAAAGTCAATGCAAGTCAAACCAGAAACATCGCAGAAAAGTCAACGCAAGTAGCTTCATAAAAGTCAACACAACAAACTAGGGCTTTGGTCAAACAACCCTAAATTCCTCGATTTTAGTGCCCAACTGTACGGCCTCCTAAAATCGGAATTTATGCAGAAGATTGAGGTCAAACGACCAAGGGTTGACCACGGTCAACGCTGCAGCAGAAAAGCCCTATATAGATTAGTGCAGAAAAAAAGAAAGCCCTAAACAGATTAGCGCAGAAAACAGCAGCTTCGCTCCACACGTGAGGGAAAAAAAGGCCTCCAAAGGCTATCGAACCAATCAAATCACAATGAGAGAATGTGTGATGAGATGATGAGAAAATGACCGCCAAGTCTTTCCAATTTATATTCATCAATTAGGGTGTGTGACACATCTCTTAGGCATGTGGGATAAATCTGGCCGACTTTGCACATGTGGAAAATAAATTCAAAATCAATGTTTTGCTCATCCGATCAAGATGATCTTTAGATCAATCTTGCACCTCTCTGAAAGAGGAATTCAACAAAAATATGACCATCGTCATATGAGTAGTGCAACATGGAGTTTGGACCTAGTTGCCCAAAATTAACACCTTTACATCTTGATCCAAGAGTGAAGGCTTCTTTCATACTTGAGTTCAATTTCCAAGTTAAAACTTTTCCATTAATAAAAACAACTTTCATTTCTTCATCTTCTAGAGCAAATATGGATACAAGATTTTTTTTTCAAACTAGGTACATACTAAATTTCTTGTAGAAAAATAGATTTGTCATCATCTAATTGAAATGAAACTGACCCATAATCTTTAACTTGGTGAGTAGACTTATCTCCAAGGATAACATTTATTAGAGAGTGCTTCTTTGTACCCAGTAAAATGTTTGGAAGAACCAGTATCAACTAGCCAGCTATCAAATAAATCTGCAAACAAAGAACTGGTAAGAGCAAACACAAGAAAATATTTCGATTGAGTTTCTGCTTACATTATTTCTATACCTTGGATTTCTTGTTTTCTTAGGATGGCCTTTTCTTTGATTTTCAAAAGTGTATTTTCTATAATCAGATTTGTTTTTGAATCTAGGTGCTCTTCTTATTTCTTTACAGTCATGAGCAAAGTGATCATATTTTTGACAGTTAAAGCATCTAACTTTTGACATGTCTAGATTCCCTTTATTTGATTTGAAACTAGATTTCTTTTTATTACCTTTCATTCTCTTGTCATAGGCTGAAAATACAGTAGGTTTTTTTTTCTTCATCCTCCAGAGATTGTTTTGGCCTCCTCTTGGATACACTTTCTCAGGAGCTCATCAAATGTGGGATTGTGTTGATATTGCTGATGGTAGTGATAAAAGTCTCTCAAATAGGAGAAATGCTCCAAGCGCAATCAACACCATTTCTTTGTTGAGTACAACTTTATCAATTGTTGATAGTTGATTCATGATTTTGGTCATTCTTAAGAAGCATGCTTCAACTGTCTCTCCTTTGTTCATCTTGATGTCCTTCAGTTGATTCTTCAAGGCAATAATCTGGTTCAAGTTATTAATTGCAAAACATGCCAATTAGTTTGTCATACATTTCTTTAGCTTTCTTCAAACTAGAGACATAAGTATTGAGATGATCACTAAAAGAATCAAGGATCATTTTCTAGCTTTGATTTCACCCTTTTTATATTTGGATTTGATCGCAACACTTGCCTTCTTTGGTGGATCGGCTATTGTGTCTTCAACATACTCTAAAAACTCCGTGTTCTTCAAGAGTGATATCTACCCTTGCTTTCCATGGACCAAAGTTTGAAGCATCATTCAACTTCTCCACTATCTTGAAGTAGGACAAAGTCATCTTAATCATAAAACTTTGGCAGCAAGTGGGTCTCTTCAGGTGATCTATGATCTCCTTGGACTTGTCTTCACCAATGCTCTGATTCAATGCTAAACTCTGAAAGTTCTATGCAAAAATTTAAAATTTCTTTGCATAAACTTGAAAGTTCTATGAATAAAACTGAATGTACTTTGCAGAAAGTTGAATGAAACTAAATGTAATTTGCAGAAAACCGAATGTACTTTGCAGAAAACTGAATTTTTTTTATGTTGTTGCAATTACCTAGAATGCATATTTTTTCGTCAAAACTTTTCAGATCAACACAAATATAAAACAATGAGAGTTAGGTCCATTGACCAGGGCACAATTCACAAAGAGAAAACCCAAATGATTCTTCTTCTATTAGATTTCTTCAATTGTTTATCAGAGTACACAGAGAGAGAGAGAGAATGATAATGAATAAAATCACCAATGTCTGATCAACTTGCAATTGAAGTGCTCTTGCTCTTTGCTTGAAGATCGCTTCTTTCTTTTGATCAGATGTTGTCCTTCACACTTGCTTCAACTCTTCCCTTGCTCCTACTCTCTACTTTCTCTCATACTTCTCTTGTAGACACTCAACACTAGCTCTCATTCTTCACAATGAATATGCTACTCTCAACTCTCACTTGCTCTTGCTTAAATAGATGAGAAATGAGAGGAGTTACAAAATGAATTCATGCCGCCAATAATAGGAGAATCGAATTCCATGAGGGAGGAGTTACTTGAGGAGAAGTGTAACTCATCCCAAAAATAGAGAGAGAGGTACACTTGTCTTGAGGAGTTACAATTTGAATTAGGGAGAGAGAGTGTTCCACTTAAACATGAGAGAATATTTGGTGAGAGTTACAAATTGAATCGAATGAGGGAGTTACAAGTTCATTTAATGAGCAAGAGTTACACTTTTGCTATACATTGAATGAGTGAAAGAAGTGTGGAGTTACTATTTTATTCCAAAAGATAAGTTCAATTTGCCAAGTAAGAGATTCTTAATTTAATTTACTTATTTCATGAGAGAATTTGTTTTTATTAATCCATTAAAGGTGAATGACTTTAGCCTATTTTATAAATAATATTATAATAATAATAATAATACTAGTAAGATTAAAAATATTAATTCTTGACTTGTATAATCATAATTGATTTGATTTTAAAGTGGATTCCATATGTCTAAATCATCTTTGATCATTTAGACATGACTTTCTATTTTTGGAAAGTCACTTCCAAATTGAAATGTGACTTACTATCTGTGGAAAGTCATATCAGAACTATTATAAATGAAATTTTATTATAGGAGATTCAAATGGAACTGAAACATATGATTTCTTCTAGGAGAAATTAATCCTTGAGCTGCCAAATTTTAACACTAACGCTGACATCAACATGTGCAGGGGCCACTGCCTAAGGCATACAAAGGATACTGCATAGCTGACTTACAGTACCTATACGCTAATTTTCAGCTTGAAAGGCAGCAAACTTGATCTAAATTTTATTTATTTCTGTTGCTTTCCTTGCAGCATTTTCTTAAGTCTGTTCAGTCTGGCGTGCTGTCACAAGAGATTGGGCTTTGTTTGGGCTTCGTTTGCCATAGTGAATGGAGGATCGTGCCTCATCAATGTATCATCATTAAATTGATCTTGCAACCTCAAGCTCAAAAATTTCATTTCTTGTCTGGCTGTTTCTCTTCAATAGTCTCATATCTGTACAGTGTACATCCTTGATGTCAATTGCAGGCTACTTCTGTATGTCTTCTCAAGTTGAAACCAAATGACATTGAGAAGAAAACTAATGAGAGTGCAGAATGGAAGCAGGTCATGTGTGAGGGCCTTCCAGATTTTAGGAGTGTAACCTGGTGAAGCATGGGCCATATCTTGGTGTTCATACAAAACTGTTCTCCAGAAAGTCATTTAGTGATTAGAGAAGAAATGTGATCTTGTAATCTTGCCTACAACTTCTTAGCTATTTTTGCACCCCCCACAAAGTATGCTTGACTGATTCTGCATCCTCCAGAGTATGCACTCTCTACCAGAGATGCAAGTGATTGATTTTTGTATTCACTGACCATATTTGAAGGATTGTCCTTTATGCATTCAGCATGTCTTTTGCCTCTATCTTTGATTTGCAGAAAGCTTGCAAATTTTATAGTTAGTTCTCCTTGGGATCTGTGGTTCCCTAGTCATTGCTCTATTCTACAATTTTAAAAAGCAGGATTTTGTAGAACTTTGGGCATGCATTGCTAGGATATTTAAACACTTTTTTTGTAAGCTTGGCAGGACTACATCTTCTTCATGTCCAATATATCACCTGATCGAGGGAGGGAATTGAACCGGTGACTTCACATCAAAGAGTGCCTTAACAGAGCACCTGATCACCGTCTATCTAAGACACCGTGGACAGGATATTTAAACACTTAATACACTAGTGTACTGTTCTTTGATCCATTTGTGTGAGCGGTTATTTAAAATGTTCGACCTGTGTGGAAATATCCTGTTTGTCAGACCTGTGTGGAAATACCCTGTTTGTCAAACATTGGTGACAATAGTACTGTTGGGAAATGGCCAATCATTCAAATCTGGAATCTAAATGTTTGTATGCAATTCAATTGGACAAAAGCCTCTATGTAATAAGGGGGTGAGAGAATAGTTGCTTTATATTTCCTTTTCTATTTACCCTCTCTACTGTTGCAGAGCATTTGAGAAGAGGATATCCATTTCTCGTTCAGAAACTTTCCTCTAAGAAAGAGAATATGATCTAACTGTTTATTTTCTTGGTTTATAAATTTGATTTAGCAAGGATTGAAGTATGTTATGTTGGCTCCTTAGGTTTTCTCTCTCTCACTTGAGAAAGTTCCCTTCCTCTTGCCAGGCTTTCTAAATTCTCTGTAGGACATAAAAGTCTTTGACTTTGAAATTGTTCTTTGCTTGTATTAAATTTCTTCATGTCTCATACTATCCCAGAGTCTACCAGGTTCGTCCACTTGCGGTATCCTATCTTCCATACAAATACCCAGGTTTGTCCCCTTCAATGTGTCTCAAAGTCCATTTTTATTGAAAGTAGCTTTCCTTTGCTGGAGGGGTCGCATATTTGAAGGGTCACGTATTTTCTAAACCTCCCTGATTCTTGGATCGAATATATAAGTTCAACGCCAACAGAGACATTTGTCTGTTTCTATCCCTCTTAGCATTTCAGAAAATTCCTTGTCATCTGAACCCGTTTACATGGCTTACCTGGGAGGGGAAGCTATATGCTGATTAATACAAATGTATGTATTGTTTTAACCAGTAAAATCAAATTTCAAATTGTGTTCTGGAAAAAAACAGGGCACATAGAAGTTGGTGAAGTTTTTCTTCGATTGAAAATGAAGATCAAATTATACACCGTCGTTTTTGTTGCTGCAAAATATATGCTTTCTTTCTTGGTTGTTTTCAAGTATTTTATATAATCTGGCCAAATTGTTCTTCTGGATGCAGCCAAAACGATGGTCCTTCAATTCACGGACAGTATTGAAAAGCAGTGAACAGTCTTCAAGGTAGTTTATAAACTAGATGTTTAGGCTTTTGTTCATTCTGATTTTGACTGAAACATGGTCACTTTTTTATAGTGGGAGTTCTGATGGAGGTTTGTTAAGATTTTCCGACTATTTGGAGAATATGCATGGTTTTATATGAAATGACTTGTCAGACAGAAAATTTTGAGATTGGGAAATATGTACCTTGCAAATCAATATAATTTCAAATTGACTAATTTCAGAGTAGATATTCTGCCAGAAAACTTTTCTGAGTTTTAGAGAGCATGATTCTTTGGCTGCGGTAACCTTAAAGCATGGTCCTTTTTGGGTTGTAGGATGCCTCCAATAACTGAAGATATTCTAGGAGTTGAAAGTACAGGTGAACAGGATGAAACCATCAAACCCCCAGAGAGGTCATTCTGGGCCAAATATGTAAGTGGCTTGCCCTACATTACTATATCAATTCTATTTTCGTTCTAAACATAATGAATGTCTAAATAAAACTGTCAAGTTCATATTTGTGTAGCTGCAGTTTATGGATGGAGATATTTAGATCTGCTTGTAAGGTTAACACTTTGAAATGTTTGTTCGCAGTGGATGTACCTTGTTCCATTGGGTTTGATTGTTATGAATGCCGTAACCCAGGCAATGAATATGCCAGAGGAGCAGGCTGCAGGACAAGCACCACAGCGCATATCGAATTCAGGAGCTCGTAGGAGGTGATTGAATGGTTGGAAACTTGATCCATGAGAGAAGTCCTACTAATTCAGGATTCTGTTCAAGCTTAAGATTGCTTTTAGTCGAAAGTATTAAGAGCATGTACTTTTTTCAGGCTGAAGCCAAATCTAAAGTGACAAAATGACTGAGGGTTGAAATAACTAATTCCATTACAGTCGTCTTGTATTTTTTACATTTCCAGAACTAGCGCGCATTCATATCAAGGTGCCCATCCATTAGAATCACAAAACATAGTACTGAATTTGAACCATGTTCTAGCAATGTATCATACCATTCTTTAGAGCACTGTTGGGACAATAATCGTTTGACTTGATCATTTTTCAGTACAAGGCACCATCCATGTAGTGCCAACTTACGAGATAGTGAACTTTAAAACTATCATGCATTTGGCCAATAGAAGCGACACTTGCTATGCCAGATTTTATTCCACTGTAACTTCATTTAATTTGCTTGTTAATCTATCATTGTGGTAATGAACCTAACCAAAGCCACGCATAAATCTTAATAATCGCAGGACATTAAAAACAAGATTACTTTCAATTAATTAGTGGCCTATCTTTAATCACTTTTCCTATCTTAGTTTTTAGTGTCTCCGAAAACTAGGTGGCGGCTCCAATTGCATTCCGAGTGTTCAAGCTTGGCCCCTTTTTATTGGCGGGTAGTGCTAATCTTGAGTGTTATCGGACCTGAGGTTATATCGTGGTAAAATGTCAACGCAGAGAGCGGTACACTTGGAAATGAGATTGCAATACAATAAATGCAACCCCTCGATGTTAAACCAGAGAAAAGTATGTAGGTAGTTGAGCATTATTACGCAATTTATATAAACACTAGTAGTATTTATGATCCATATAAAAAAATTAAAATAACTGGTCCGACCAGCATCTATAGTTGCATGCATTATATGTGCAGAAGTTAACCGCATGAGGATAGTAGATATTTATGAATATTGCCTTGGTTAGAAGTCAGTTGAGTAAGTCATTGTGCGACGTTAATTGGATATGGAAAATGAACACTAGTAATATTTATGATCCATATAAAAAAATTAAAATAACTGGTCCGACCAGCATCTATAGTTACATGCATTATATGTGCAGAAGTTAACCGCATGAGGATAGTAGATATTTATGAATATTGCCTTGGTTAGAAGTCAGTTGAGTAAGTCATTGTGCGACGTTTATTGGATATGGAAAATGAATTTTGAATGACATAGCGGATGTTAATGAATATTGTTTTGGTGAGAAGTTAGTCTGAGGAAATATTGTTTTGGTGAGAAGTTAGTCTGAGGAAGTCATTCTGCGAAGGTTGATTTTTTTTTTACAAATATTTGAAGAATAAATCTATAGAACAAAGATTTGGATATTATATAATTTTATTTTTAGATGATTTATTATTATTATTATTATAACAACAATCGAAAGGGTTGGCAATGCTGTCTCATGATAAGCTTTATCCTGGTTTGAGGGCGTCAAGAGAGCAGAATCCTAACAGTTTACAGCTTTGAGGTGGCTAGGGCAATGGGCATATAATGTAGAAAGATTGAAAATAAGTAAGTGTAGAATACTTGAATTATAGAAAAAGGATAGGGCATATAATGTAGAAAGATTGAAAATAGTAAGTGTAGAATAATTGAATTATAGAAAAAGGATAAGTAAATACGCTAATATGAGAGGAAATCAAAATAATGAAACAAAATGGAATATTAACATAATTGTTATTTAGAAATGTTTGAGATTTTTCATAAAGGTGGACAATTTCTTAATGTTTGAGTTTTTCCAAAAGGTGGACAATTTCTTAAAAAGTATGATTGATGGAATTAAATAACAATCATCGAAAGAGATAGTGCAGGGATGGGCTTTTTTTTCTAAAAGAATTGTATGGAAATCGTAATTTTTAGATTGTGCCAAATGTTTGAAAAATGACATGATTTTTATTAGGGAAATCACTCATAGTACTAGTTTTTATCATAAAAAAATGAATAGTAACTTGAATCTCTCATGTTGAGTTTTTGAGATTCTCCAAATGCGATTTTTCAAATATATTCTTGACCCAGGTGATCTCAAAACAACTTCAGGGTGTATAGCTGAACATATAGTCCAAGATGATGATACTCTATTTAAATCCACAATATGTAATTTATTTGAACATATAGTTTAAGTTGAAGAGAATCTATTTAAATTCACAATATGTAATTTATTTGAACATATAGTTTAAGTTGAAGAGAATCTAGTCCAAGATGATGATAGTCTATTTAAATCCACAATATGTAATTTATTTGAACATATAGTTTAAGTTGAAGAGAATCTATTTAAATTCACAATATGTAATTTATTTGAACATATAGTCCAAGAGTCCAAGATGAAGAAAATCTATTTGAACCCTATCACTGAAAAATGCATCACTTCTATTCCAAGTAACAAATTCTTATTTAATGTTTTGGGTTTGTGTCATGAATTTATGGAAAAAGGGAGAAATAGAAAAACTCTTAATTCCTTGAAAAAATAATATTACAAAATTAATTTTATAAAAATAACTTTTATCAAGATATAAAGAATACAAACAATGTTATCTATTGAATTGTGGTTGTCATTCATGTCAAAGCAAGCAACACTGGAAGATTTCCCGTCTTTGTTGGCTAAAATGACATGACAAATCATGGGTTTTCGAGACAAGAACACCTTTATTGGATTCTCCTCATCTTGCAAATTCCTACGGTATATGGCACGTTGGGAGAGCCATCATGGTTTAAGAAATATGCTTGTTCAAAGATGAAACCTCATCTTGAAGGACAACAAAACCCTGTTAAAGTGATATGGCAGTTTATTATTGATTCATGGGCTTAGAAGAAATTTATTAAATTAATGTTTGCTCCAAACTATAAAACTTGAAATTTGAATTACATCACCTCTCCTTCATTAAAGTTGGCCTAAGGTTGAGAAGGGTTTTGGCTCCAAAACAATTTGAATTTAAAAATCAAAATAGCCTTGTGATTCAAGTTGGCTTCATTTAATTTTTGGCCCCAAATGAAAAATTAATTTTAATTTTAATTTTATTTTCCCTACTAAAATTGTTGGTTTGCTCTCTCAATAATGTCTCCTAAAAATGATTTAAAGGCTATTATTTTCCTAATCAAGGCAATGAATCGAACACAGATCTAAAGTTCTGAGATCCTTGTGGCTAGGGGTAGTCGAAGCATATCTTAAGGAGAGGTTGAAGTTCTGAGTTTGGTTTGGGCACAACACTTTTCCTCTCTGCCATGGGTATACGTTGGGTTCCTTCTCTGTTGTAGGTGGAATTCGATTTGTTATAAGCGTATAATCTTTGGCTTCCTAAAGTTGCAATCACTATGAATCATAGCTCTACGACTTTGTGATTTTGGATAAAATTCAGAGTTTCCTATGGTGTAAGTTTAGCCTCAGATGTTTAAGCTAACTTTGGCCCTATTCCTACATTGTCTTACCTTTTATCTGGGCTAAGGCACTATCTCTAATTGCAACTTAAAAGTTCATCAACTCGGCTTACAATCCTAAGGGATTCGTTGGTTTGTTGGTTTGTTTTTTTGCTAGAAGGGTTTCCACCTAAAAGTTTATGGCGCATTGTTCTTTAATGTGTTGATGTTTATGCTTATTGGTAATGCTCTGAAAATTTAATAATTGTTAATTGATAAGAAATATTGATTCACTCACCCACTCTTAGAATTTCCAACATTATCTAATACAATATAAAGAAAGCAAAAAATAAATATTGATTCTTGATTTTAAAAATTGTTAGTATTAAAATAATATATATATATATATATATATATATATATATGATTTGTATAAAAAATTAAGATTAATTATGTAATTTAGTCTTTTTTAATTGAGAGATAGATGCAAAGGTAGTTCAATAATGTTCTCTATGTCAAGCTATAAAACTATAATATATGTATTTGGATCATCAACATTAGGATTTTATTATAATTGTTTGGTTCACTATTATACACATATTCTCTATTATATTAAATATGTACTAAAAACAAAAAGTAATTGACAAAAGGTAAACTATTTTTTATTTTAAAAATTGTTATTATTAAAATAAAATAGGAGTATATATATATATATATATATATATATATATAAAAGATTACTTATGTAATTTAGTTTTCTTTAATTGAGAGGTAGATGCAAAGATAGTTTCAACAATGTTCTTTATGTCAAACTACAAAACTATAATATATGTAATTGGATGATCAAAGTTAGGATTTTCTTATAATTGTTTGGCTCACTATTATACATGTGTTCTCTATATTAAATATATACTAAAAAAAAAATAAAAGCAAAAAGTAATTGACAAAAGATTAATTTTTTTAAAGAAAACAAATTATCAAATTGCTCTTGTAATCTTGTAATTCCAGCTCTGAAACTCAGCTACAGTGAAGATACAATATGTGCAAAAGATACCAGGAATAATAAGGAAAAAAGACGTTTAATGTTTAATGTAGAGAAATCTAAACATTTCATAGACAAATTAATATCCAAATAGAATTTAAAAAAATATTAATATTGTATAAAAACAATTATTGTGTTTAATTGTGATCCAGTATGAATGGCTAAATTGAAGACATTAATGTTTTTGTCAGAGCAGAAAAAACATTGCATTGTATTAAAAATTACTTTACACCATAAATAAAGTTAAATGAGATGCTAAAACAACTTTGTTTGATGTGATGATATTTTTGAAGATGGTCTAGAGGTGTATTTTTTTTTCACTCCTTTATTGAGTGATCCAAACTCTAAATATGTATGCAACCAATTTATTATTATATTTAAGATAATTTATTGAGCAAAATGTATAATACCATTTTAAAAAATTATAATATCAGAAAATAAAATTAATATTTATGATAGTCAATTGAGAAAATGTATAACTTAACTTAAAAATTATTAGAAAAATAAAATAAAATATAAAAAAATAGAAAATTCTAATTATAAATAATTTTATTATTATTATTATTATTATTAACAACACACTTAATAACACACTTTCAAAACATAAACTAGGAAAATACAAACTTGAACGGTCTATGTGGTTGAGAAAAAAAGAAAAATTAAAATAATAAAGATAACCCAAAAAAAACCAATGTGGTCCATCCTTTCTCGAACTCAGAGAATCTAAACCATGGGAAAGAAAGCATAAAGGGAATCTAAACCATGGGAAAGAAAGCATAAAGGGTTATTTATAAGCGGGAAAACTTGAAGAATCGATTACTATTTCTCTTTCCAGATACCTTGAGCTAGGGATTTAAAAACAAGTAAAATAATCAAAACTTTAAAAGTGGAGGATTTCAACAGTGATAAGAGAGAAAGAGATGAGGTGCAAACAGGGCAGCTCAAATCCAAAGCACAGAGATAGACATGATACATGGATTTCATTTTATTTATTTTTCATCTTTCTAAGAATATGACAAAGAGGAATTAAATTATAGTTGGAAGACTTCAACAAATTTAATCTGTTTCTTTCTTTATTGAAACCAAAAAAAACTAGAAAGTAAATGGATATGTTCGTTCTTTCTGGAAACCAGAGGCAAGAACGCATAAAGGATTGTACATACAGCCAAGGAAACATAAACAAATCTATTACTTCTCTAAAACAAAGGAAACATTGTACCTGAAGTAGAACATCGAGGGAAATCCAACTTATTACTTCTCAAAGCCAGAGGAAATATTGTACCTGAAGTAGAACATTAAGGGAAATCCAACACCAATTCCAATTGTTCCATCACAGCCCCTGCTTCCATCGTAAGTTGTTTGGCCTGTCGGAAATTACAGGATCGAAGTCAAAACTTATTTTCTTGCAAGATCTTGATGGACAAATTGCAATCAAAGTAAGAAAGTGAAAGAAACGAAGAGATAAATATATAATATGTAATACAACTATATATTTGGCTTGATCTTCCTCCCTCTTTAAATTGAAACAGATATGTTCTTTCTTTCTCGAAACCAGAGGCAAGAAAACATATAAGGATTGTATATATAGCCAAGAAAACATAAACAGATCTATTACTTCTCAAAGCCAGAGGAAACATTGTACCTGAAGTACAACATCAAGGAAAATCCAAAAGTAATTCCAGTTGTTCCATCGCAGCTCCTGCTTCCATCGTAAGCTGTTTGGCCTGCCAGAAAACACAAGATCGAAGTCAAAATTTATTTTCTTGTAAGATCTCGATGGACAAATTGCAATCAAAGAAAGAAAGGAAAAGAAACGCAGAGATCAGTATAACTGATGTGATGTGATACAGCAAAACCACATGATATTGTACTTGATCTTCCTCCCTCCTTAAATTGAAATCAAATTTAATTCCAATCCACACTTACAATCAAATATTTAAATATTATTGACACCGCTGCAGATCAGTTCCAGCCTCCATGAACTCACATAATACTACGCCATCAAAGTCTCTTCAGCTAAGAGTTATCTGTCTCTTTCTCATAGACGAAAATCCACCGGCAAGCACATGATAATAATTGAAACAACATTCCCACATAAACCGAAGGCAAGATAAAGTTAAACAAAACAACATTCCAAACTCATAAGATAACAGAGACAACATAAGATAAACAAAAAAAACAAATTGGAGCGCTCCAAAGACCACGCAACAACATCGAGAGAGAGAAAGAACAGAGAGCCGAGAATGCACTGCAGGGAGAGGAAAATATGTTATTGATATGGTGTCAACAGTATTATATATTGCATACGAAAGCTAAGTTCGTCTTTAATGCTTTAACGATCAAATTCTTACCACCGTCGAATCCGGTGGTAACCCTTGGATCAATTAACTTAGCGGTTAAAGGGTAACGGATATTGAAATTTATAAAAAGCAAAAATATCTCAACTATTTCAAATTTAAAATTCAACTCCACTCGTCAAAAAATCTCCCAATTTTTGTTGGGAAAGTTGAAAATTCTCCCCATTTGTTTTGATAAAGTTATAATTAACGCAATAGAATATAATTTTAATTTAAATAAAAAATCAAACATAATTTATCAAAATTTCGGGGAAGAATGTACTTTCGTTTTATATTGAAAATCAAATATGACATATCTGATTATATACGTCGTATGTTTTCATTTTAACTGAAGTTATATATTTTAACTTTATATGCAGGTTTAATGTATTATAAAATAGTCAATAAATTAAATCATGTTTAATAAATTTATAATCTAATATCTCAAAGGCATTTATTTATATTTTGTGTTATTATGTTCTGTAAGGCATTTACTTATATTTTGTGTTATTATGTAAGTTTCTAATGAATATGAAAAATTATTTAACTTAGCAAGATATACAATAATATAAATAAAAATATGCATTATTTTTTATTGATTTGTTTTTAGTCACTAAAATTTAGTTTGAAGAAAGTTTAATTGAGAATATAGATAAATTTAGTTAATATTTTTTATATATATTTTTTTGTTTAAATTAAAAATTTTGATTTCAATTTGTTGGAGGTAAGGTTATGGAATTGTATCAATTTTGTTTAGATAACTATATAGTTTATATTTTTATATTGGCTTTTGAAGAATTTTTGTTTTTATTTTAAGTTTGAAAGTTGCTCTAGGGGAGAGGCTTCTATTGTTGTGCAAGGACCAGTAGTAGTTATAGTACTGGTCCCACACATCCATCAAACATAAATTACAAACTCACTAAAATATGCACATAAATATTTGATAATAAGTTATATAAGTTATATAAATATGTCCAAAATGGGCTCAGTTTTTGACTAGACCAACCACTGTCATACACCAAGTCTTAATATCACAAGTTGACAAGACCTATTGTCTCAAGTACTTCCAGTTCTGAATTACCAACTAAGGCAAAATGCACTACAAAACATTACATTGCTTTCCATCCAAAAGTACAATTATCCCATCAAATAGTCACCCACTGATTTTGCATTGGGGAAATAGATCTCATTGCTGAGTAACACCTGGACAAGGACTGGGTAACACCTGCACAAGGACTGGGTAACACCTGCACAAAAATAGGTGAAATGTCTGTCAGCCATATGTACATGTCTGTTTAACCATTCAGCCTATTGAAGACATTAAATGACACCATTCAATTCAGGAAATAGTTCACCCAACCTTTCTTTTCAAGAATTAAACACAACAGCCCTGGAATTACAGGAATTAAATTCAGGAAAGCATTTCAATTCAGGAAAGCACAATGATCAACCATGAAAGCTTTTCAGCCATTGGATCATGTACAAATCAATCCACAACACAGAATTAAATTTGGGAGATGGCAATCCATGTCAATCTTCCCTACCAATTAAATTCTAGATCATAAAACTATAAAACATCAACTCTTACTGCATTTGAGGCATTCATTATACTTTTAAGCTACTGCTGACATACATTCAGAGTTTTCAGACAGTGTTCCATTCATTTTGCAGACATACAGTTTTCAGAAAGTGAGTTTTCAGACAGTGAGTTTCCATTTTGTAGACATACAATCCTTTTCAGACAGTGTTCCAGACATACAGAAAGAGTGTGTTCAGTGTTACATTCCAGACAAAGTGTGTGCACAATGTTACATTCCAGACAGAGTGTGTGCATAGTGTTACATTCACTCTCTTCATCAGTTGCTCGAGCGTTGCTGGAGACATACAGGTATTTCGTTGTTCTTGAATAATGTTATTCAAGATATTGAGTACTTTATCATTATTTTAGTTGAGAAACTATGTTAATTTTGTAAGTAATGAGAGTTATGTTTATAAGAAAACACGTAGATTGAAGAAGCTATGAGTGTTCAAACTAGCTTACTAATTAGCTACTCCAAATTTCAAGTTGGAATTTTTCTAAACCTTTAAGTCCAGTATTGAGTAAAATCTTTCAAGAAATTGTTCCAACACACAGTCCCCTAAGAACAGTACATCAATTTCTGTGGAGCAAATGTAGTTTTCAGCGTTCAGGCTATTACAAGTCCATGTAGCTAACATCGCTCAGGCTATTACAAGTCCATGTAGCTAATAGCGTTCAGGCCATTACAAGTCCATGTAGCTATTTCTAGTTGCCTGCAGTATAAATGTAGTTGCCTCCTCCTTTTGTTGTGCTTATTAACTAGATTTGGATATTGAATTTATATTGAGTAAAATCTTTCAAAATTTATAAGAACAACAACCTACTATCTACATAGGAACAGTGCCCTTAAAAATTTATAAGAACAACAACCTACTAACTACATAGGAACAGTGCCTATCGGGCAGAGGGTTTTCCTAAGAAAAAAAAAGGATTCATAAACCTTGAACGCCTACACACAGTCCATGTCCAAATATAAGTCCATTTTAAAACAGGCACTTACTGATTTTAGACAAGTCCATGTAGCTAACAGCTATGTAGGAATCACATATCTTTCTCGTGTTGATATTACAAGTAATACATAATTGACAAGTAATACTTCAATGTCAATTAATTCACAACAAACATACATTTCTAGTAGCCTACAATATAAATGTAGTTGCCTCCTCCTTTTGTTGTGCTTATTAAGCAGATTTGGATATTGACTTTATATTGAGTAAAATATTTCAATAAAAATAGTTCTAACACACAGTCCATGTCCAAAGATAATTCCATTTTAAAATAGGCACTTACTGATTTTAGACAAGTCCATGTAGCTAACAACCATGTAGGTATCACATATCTTTCTCATGTTGATATTACAAGTAATACATAATTGAAAAGTAATACTTCAATGCCAATTAATTCACAACAAACAACTGAAGATTTCATGTTATTAGTAGAAATTTTGGAATTCATACATAATTATAGTTTACTCTATACAGTTGTGCTGTAATACTTATCAAATTTCTTAACGATGTTGGAAATTGCAGGTTGTTGTATCCATGCCAAGAGTTTCTATTGCAGATCTGATAAGGAACAGGAGGCGAGGGAGAAGGGGGGCCCAACTGTGGAGCAGTTCATCAGATGAGGATGTCAATGCTCCCATTGCTCCCAGTAATGTAGTTTAAAAGGACCCTGTGGTCGCAGATCATCCCAGCCCACCATCAGCCACAAAGCCACCTTCGACCACAGTACAAGGTGCAATTTCAACAAAGAAAATCAGTGCAATCAGAGGCTGGACGAAGCAAGACATGCTCGATGCAATTGATTACATCGAGTTTAAGGGATATTCAATCCGTGCATCCGCAAAAAAACATGGTATTTCATTCATACAGTGTTGTATTTTATTCTTATTAGGTCCACTTCGACCATTGAAAGAAAATTTCCTTGGTTTATAAACTAACCATTGATTGCAAGAAGTGGCATAAATTGCAGGTGATGTTTCCATGAAGAGAGCCTAGGATGTTGTCGAATATATAACTGTTGTGGAATCCATTGTATAGGTTTCCATCCTCATGCTACAGATTGAGAAACATGGATTAGATGCATTCATGCGAACTTGTGTTCTGTAGCATCCAGTTTCTTGACCTACAGAAGAACAGACAGTGGAAGATATGCAATTGTTGTAGCTTTGAATACTGTGAATCCTAAATCTTGTGTAGTTCTATTATGCAGGAGGTTTGAAGAGTCTATATTCCTAGCCTATGTAAAGTAGCATCCGATTTGTTGAGCTATGAAAAAAGCCTAAATTTCACTGCAAAATTACTCTAATAAGGGAGGGGAGGTGGATCCTCTTGCATCATTCAAGTTTCAACAATAAACCCAATGATAAACAAGCATATCAAATACAACATGTATGTTGGGGTTGGTGTTACCAACCATTGGATATCACTACAAGTGTGGAAAAATATTGGTTGGAGAAGCAAGGTTGACTTCAGGCTTCATATCCCCTAACCTCTTCCAAGTTGACATAAAATGAGCAATAAGAATGAACAATAAGAAGAATTTGGATTAAATTAACACATGAAATATCCTTCAAAGAAGTTTTTTCATTCATGTCCAAATTCAACTAACTAAAAATCCAAACAGAGGCATCTAAGCTCTAATACCAGCAGTTGGGGAACAAATAGGATCTAGTATTTGCAGGAAGGGAAACCTATCAATCTACACAGAGATTAAAATGTATAAATTGTGGAACCCTAAACCCTAAACACAGTAAACCTTAAACACAGTAAAACCCTAAACACAATAAACCCTAAACACAGTAAAACCCTAAACACAGTAAACCCTAAACACAGTAAAACCTCTCAGATCTAAGCAATTTTTTTTTTCTTTGCGGAAATCCTCTAATCATATGGTCCAACCATAATATAAACCTCTCAACGCATAAACAACAACCAGCATTCGATTTTCATTTGAACTCAAAGCAGGATGGTCACAACCTTAATAAACCCACCTTACAGAGATTCAATCCACACACCCAACGTTGATTAATTAAATATCAAAGCCTTTCCAATTACAACCCTAAACCCTAAACACAGTAAAACCCTAAATACAGTAAAACCTCTAAGATCTGAGCATTTTTTATTTTTTTAATGGGTGAAAATGTGAAGCTGGGTTACACTTTTTGCCCTTTTTTGAGAAAAAAAATTCATTTTTTTCAGTTCTTCAACTTTCTGCAAACTATAACAATTTTTCTGTGTATAATTTCATTTTGCGATAAAAATAAAAGTTGTGAGAAATTTTGTTAGCTTTCTATTACTTATTTTTTGAATTTTTTTTATGCAGATTTGATATGTCAACTTAGCGTTTCTTTGAGAGTGTGTTTCTTAACAATCAAAGGATTCATAAGAAGTCATGTTATGACGCAATGTTGTATTCATTGAAAATTTGTGTTTTTGAAAAAACAAAATGTGTTACAACAATCTAGACAGAGTCTACTTTGTTTTCGTCATATTTGCAAAGCCAATGGATGCATATCATAATTACTAGAATTTTTTGAACTGGACCAATACGAAAAACTGCGTATTTTGGATATGTTTCGCGTTGCAAGAAATTTCTTAACATATAAGTTATAAACTAAAAATCTAAAAGCTACCCATTAGAGACGACGGACCAATGTAATGCCCCATAATTTTTTTTAATTTTTTTTACAATGTATTTTGGGAGATACAAAATTTTGATTTCACTGAATCACAATGACCCTCAGAAATTGTTTGCACCCATTTTATTAGAAAAATAATTAAAATTATTAAACGTTTATGAAATTCCATAAAAGTTATATTTCCTGAAAGTAGATTCAATTCTGAAAATGCTTGTCTTGGTTCCGACAGTTAATTAACAACCTTTCATGGAGTTTAATCAGTCCAAAGTTGCAGAACCGTATTCATAGCCGAGTTTTTACGTAATTGATGACGCGTTAGTTCGGCCGAACTTTTAGTAAAGTTCGGCCGAACTATGTTTTCCGCTTAAGACCCGTTAAATCTAACGTCTTAATAGTTCGGCCGAACTTTTGATCAAAAGTTCGGCTGAACTATTGTATAACTCTCCGTCGGCTGGAGAGTTTTGCGGAGCCCCCTACTAAAACACATTTCGCGTCAATATAAATTGGCGCAAAATGATTCACAATTTTCGCACATTTCGCAAAATTCTTCTCATTTTACAAAGATCTTGTTTTGAGTTCAAAAACTTTTCTTCAAATTTTGGAATTAAGAGCATTTCTTGGTTGATTTTACAATTTTGGGTTAAAAGAATTTTTTTGGAGGACATTTCTTAGAGGCGGCGTGATTTTGGTGAAAATTGTAAAAAATTTCTTGGACGTACATTCAAAAGACATTTCTTGGAGGTATGTACGTGTTTTGAGTTGAAGTAAATCTTTTGAGCTTCGTTTCATTTTTATAAGACATTTTTCTCTCGAATTTTTTAAAGTAAGTGTTTTGGATTGGAATATGTATTTTTTGCAAAAAATTTACACTGAATTTTTTTAAATTAAATATTTTGTGATATTTTTTGTAATTGAGTTATTGTCCAATTTTTTGAAGGAAATTTTTTGAACTTCATACCCTATTATCATGGGAAATCGAAGAACTTGTGCAAGAAAATATGATCGAAAAAGAGACCCTGAGACACGTAGAGAAGAGACTAGACAATCTTGCAAAAGAAAGTTAGAAGCTCTCTCAAATATTGAAGAGGAAAATCAACCTCAAGCAGAAATTGAAGCAGGTATGTAAATGTAAATATTATGATCTATTGATATATATTTAAAATTTTCCTATTGTAAAATGTGAAGCTTAATTTTTATTTGATGAACTAGTTTGAAAAATATTTGTTTAATGTAAACAGACAAAGATATTCCTCAAAATCTTGAAGAAGAAAATCAACCTCAAGCAGAAATTGAAGCAGGTATGTAAATGTAAATATTATGATCTATTGATATATTTTTAAAATTTTACCAATGTAAAATGTGAAGCTTAATTTTTATTTGATGAACTAGTTTTAAAAATATTTTGTTCAATGTAAACAGACAAAGATATTCCTCAAAATATTGAAGAAGGAAATCAACCTCAAGCAGAAATTGAAGCAGGTATGTAAATGTAAATATTATGATCTATTGATATATTTAAAATTTTCCTAATGTAAAATGTGAAGCTTAATTTTTATTTGATGAACTAGTTTGAAAAATATTTTGTTTAATGTAAACAGACATAGATACTCCTCAAAATATTGAAGAAGAAAATCAACCTCAAGCAGAAATTGAAGTGGGTATGTAAATGTATATATTATGATCTATTGATATATTTAAAAATTTCCTAATATTTATTGACATATTTATTAATTTAGTGATTTATTGAATATGTACTATTTTTTCGAATATGTACAGATGAAATCACTATCGATAATGAGATGTTAGAAAATGTTGACTCTCACACATATGGAGATAAAAAACCTGATCATATTATACGATATCGTGTCGACCGCATTTTTGAAAAGTATTTCTTAAATGAGCGAGTGACAGTTCAGGCTCAAATGTTGAAAGGTCTCCTATCATCAAGGAAATTAAAAGAAGCGACGACACTATTGGGTATTCGAAAATCAACCAAAGATAAAAAAATGAAGGAAGAGGTGATAAAAAATATGAGTAGTGCTATAAAGTCAATTAAGATATTTAGAGATAAAGATGTTTCAAATGTACGTAGAGGAATACAGATGGCAATGGTTTCACCAAGTACTCAAGAGAATCGTTTGATAACATCTATGGCATGAGCACTGGGAACCTCGCGAAGAACTCTGCACAAACATCGAAAATTTCGACTGCAAATAGATGTAAATGACGAACTCGCTTGTTGGAGAGCTATTTGTAGGCAACCATACAAAGATAGACTTGGAGAAAATGTTAAAAAAATAATATATGAATATTGGAAGAACAATTCGCGTGTTTCGCCAACTGCAAGGCATGTGATGCGAAGAAGAATAACATGAAATAAGTACGAAGAACATGAAAAATATTTCTTGGAAACCACTCAGATAGAGTTATTCAACAATTTCAAAGAAGAGAATCGTCAAATTCATGTTTCACTCAGTGCTTTTGTTCAACAAAAACCATGGTATGTAAAACCTATCACCGTACGCGACACTTGTTGTTGTCGTTATCATGTGGAATTTGAGTTATATTATGACACATTCCTTGATTTCGGTAGAACATTATGGAAGGATTCACCTTCTCCTTCCACTATCCGTGAATTCATATCTCAAATTCTATGTGAAAGAGAAAGCGATGAACTATTTTACAAAAAGAAATGTGTTGGTGGTAAAAAATGCGATGATTATGGAAATTTGACTAAATTTCAAAACAAATATCGTATTGATATAAATGATCAATCATTATCCAACATGAAAGTGAAATGGAAGAGATATGAATATATCGGTACATCGATTCAAGGTGCAAATAGTGTTAAAAGAATCGAATTACTAGAAGACGAAATTTTTCTGATAGACTTTTTGAGAAAGTTTGAGGCAGAAATTTACAAATACACCAAGCATTCCCATAGAGCTCGATGGCAAGACTTGCAATTCAAAAAATCTCGTGAAGTTTTTCCACCAGGGACCATTTTGTCAGTGATTGATTTTGCATAAAACTACACATTTGTTCCACAAAAAGAAATTCAGAGTGAATACTATCATTCTGACCAAGTCTCCATGCTCGTCCATATTCTATATAGACATGCTGAACAAAATTTCGATCATATAGAAAGCACAAGTGAAAATCGACATATCATTAAAGAATATCACTTTTATATCAGTGACGATCGTACACATGATACATGTTTTGTACAACATTGTTTTGGAAGAATCTATGATTCATTGAAAAATCGTGGAATAACATTCAATGAAAATTGGATATGGTCAGACGGATGTGCAGGTCAATTCAAATCTGCACGATCATTCTTTTGGTTGTGTTGTCTTCATAAGAAAACCTGCATTAAACATTGTTGGAATTTCTTCGAGACCGGCCATGGAAAAGGAGAACATGACGGTGCAGGAGCATGCATAAAACGAGTACTTCGAAGATATCAAATGAACCACTCTGCACACCGACTTGTGAACGCTGAAGAAGTTGTTCAATGGTGCATCGCTGCTCTAAGTCATGAGAAAAACCCATCAAGAGAAGTGCGAAGGTACATTCAATTTAATTTATATTGGAAATCTAATTTTAAACATTGTACATTTATCATGCAATGATTATTTTTAATTGTATTTTGATATCATATTTACAAATTCTTTTTCTAATTTTCCATATAAAGGTTTTTCTGGCATATTGGAAATGGAGACGTAGATAGATCAATTGGAAATAATGTTGAAACAATAAAAGGGACTCGGAAATTGCATTCAGTTCAAACAAAGTCGTCCACAAATGTGTTTGCATTGGATAAAAGAAAATATTCTTGTTTTTGTGATGTTTGCATAGACAACACAAAATCCAATGACGTTTGTGAAAACAAAATGTATGTGAACGATTGGAAACATACAGAGCTAAATACAAAGGGAAAAATGTCTGTTGCAATGTTTGAAGATATGCAATCAGAGGAAACTACAATATCATCCAATGGTGATCGAGTTTCTGATCTTGTTAGAGAAGGTAACATTTGAATTACTTTCTAATGATTTAAAGATCTAGAAATAAATTTAAATATGCATAATTAAATGTTAAATTTTTATTTTATTGTGCAGGAGATGTTTTTGCTGTAATTGCACCTATTGATAATGATGAAAATGTGAAGTATTATTTGATGTGTTGCACTGAACGAAAAATGAAATTATTACAAGACTATAATGATCACGGATTTCAGTATGACAGAGGGTCTATTATACTGAAAGGTTATTTTTTCAGACAAACTCATCAAAGTGGAGACTTTGTTTACTTTGAAGACTATGAACCTGATTCCATAAGTTTTCAATATAGTCACTTGGTGTGTGCAGCACGCATAAACTTGATAGAAGTTCAATCAAAGAAAAAATCGAAAAATTAAGAAATGGAAAATGTCAAAATCCGATCATGAACGGATTATTGAAGATGCAATTCCAGTAGAATTTTTTTGAGTGAAGTGTCCAACAATTTATTATCTTTGGATTAAATATGTTTTAGAACTTCCAATACTCAACTAAAAATTGAGTTGCTTATGTTATTTGTGGTTTGCACATGTTACAAATTGTTTGGGTACAAGCACGTGCTCTAGTATCAACTGAAAGTAGTTTTTCTATACATGTGCATTGATGAAAAATGTTATATGTATTGGATATATATATTCTAGAGTGAAATTAATTGTTCTTGTATATGTTTTCCGACCATATGGTACAAATTATTTCACTTTATTTTGTAAGGTCAGATTCGGTCCCCATATGGCCTAGCCTCCAAGGGACGAGATAACAAGTGGTTGTCCCCACTTGCCCAAATCTCGGCGTTTAAGTACAATTTTACTGTTTATGGCGGAAATCTTACATGATGTCCTAGCCAAGGATAGATTCTCTTTGTTTCAAGTTTCCGGTAAAAGTTGTCACCGAATGACCTACTAGGATATTATAAATACTAGCTTTGTAAGATCATTTGGTATTCGGAAAAATTCGAAAGTCTTGGACTGTCAATCAATTTAAAGTATCATTCACCCTAGGGAGCGTAAAATATTCAATGTAGGTTGGTGATGATGCTCACTCCTAGCTTGAAGCAGCTCCAATGACCAATTCTTTAATGAATTCCAATGCACTAGACCAAAGTTGGTGACCCACTTGGTTTTTCACCCAAGAAATTCCAAGGTACTCTTCTTACCTTTGGCCCCCAAAGCTACAATGGAGTTATAGGAAGGTGAAGAATTTTTTTTTCAACGATAGGAATTTGGTCACATCCCTTATCTCCCCTTATCAAAAAGTTCCTATCTAATACATTATCCAGCGTGTACTCAAGATCACTATTTCGTAATTAGAATATCACAATATCATAAGTTCTCACAAAAATACTTGGAATGCCATTACGACACTCATCTAACAATGGGGAGCTCAAAACCTAGAAAGCTCCTCGTCCCCTTAATAATAATGTGTTTAATTTAGTCTTTTAGGTGAGGATTAGGTGTGAATCTTGTTTTCACATACAAAAATAAATAAATTTTTAATTCCATAAATTTGATTATTCACCAAAATACATGTCATATCCACTATTTGTCTCTCCTACAAATTCCCATTATTTTATTAAAATATATGATTTTATCTCACCCAACTATCACATGTTCCTAAATTTACTCCTAATTGTTCCCTATGCCCTAAATCTACTCCTAATTGTTCCCTTTATGTCAGTTTCTGGCTTATTTTTAGAAAGAGTTTTCTGTTCCATCAAAAAAAGGAGGGGATCAAATATCTAGAGGTGCAAACCTCTTTTTTGAGTGCAAAACTTGAGGAAAGGTTTGCACCTCGAGAGATTTGATCCCTCTCGGCGCTTGATAGATCCGTAGTTAAGATGGATCTAAGTTGGTTTCAGTTGTGTGCAACCAATGAAAAACTATCGATAATATGAGAAACATATGATTAATTTGATCAATAATATGTAAATACATCTAATATAAATATAACCATTTTAAATATGCTAAATATGTTTGAGATTTATCAAGTCATTTTAATTTTAAATTTTCTTAGTTACCTCAATTTGTTGAGATGATAAATATTGTAGAACTTTAATAATGGAAAATGATCAAATAAAATTTTTGAATGCAAAGTGACAATGTAATAATATTGAATGATAGAATGTGAATAATTAGAATGTAATCAATTACAAATAGCATTTATTGTGATCAATCTTAAACTATTTTCTTCTTCTATTCTTATTGTCACCCTTATTAGTTTTGTCATCTTTCCGTATTGATTATATTAAAAGAAAGTAAAAATCATAAATCATAAACCATTTAAATATTTAGCTCGAACTCTTGTAGTAAACACCATACCTCACGCCTCTCTTGCTCTCCAATATTATTAGGTTTAATTATTATAACACAAAAATCGTTCTACATTGTCAATAATTTTTTGCGCTTACACTGAAATCAATGAACACTATTAATCCAATGACTTTACAAGTAATGTACCATCATACATGCAATTATATCAATTCAGAAATCAACATATACAATGAAATCAATGGGGATTGTCTTGTTACAAGTAACATTTCAATTTACCACATGTGCAAATGTAGGTTGAAACCATCCAAAACTTTAAGTTTTAAAACCCTTTTGATTGTATATTGTGCAACATTAAAACATTAAACATTTAAATTTCATTAAATATCACATGAAAAATGTAGATTGAAACCATCCAAAACTTGAGTTTTAAAAACTTCACATGCCATGCCAATTATAATTCAACTATCCAACAAAAACATTTAACATTAAATATCACATGCCATATGTAGTTCAGATGACAACATTACTTCACATTCACATGCCAAAAGTACTAAAACCATCCAAAAATTAAATAAAACAAATTATATAATAACAATGTAATAAAATATATCCAAAAATTGTAAATCTCACTTGAGTATCAAACTGTATCAAGTTTAACAAATTTTAAAACCATCTAAATTTTAAAATCAAATCTACTGTAAATGATGTCCATCAAATGGAGGATCTAGCGTCTGGGTCTCAGTCCGTGCCCTATCCTGTGAATAGGAAACCTACATACACAATGCACATGTACTTGAACATTAAAATTTGAAGTTTTAAAAATGAATGAGAATATATATATATCTAGAAATTCATGTAAAAAACAAAATATAACAAAAAATCATTCAATACCTCGTAAGGTTCCCTCTCCATTTGATGAACAGGTTCTCCCATACGAACATCTGCAGTGGTAAACTGTACAATATACATGTACAGTTAAATATATATATATATATATATATATATATATATAAAATTTATATAAATTAAAAACTTTCAAATGAAAATGCACGTGTACATATATAAACTTATTTTCAATAATATTAAAAAAAGGAACTAAAGACAACTTGTTCAAATGCTGTGGATGTTCCTATCTCCGTCGTCCTATCTCCGTCGCTAGAGTCCCCAGATTAAAGAAATCTTCTATAGGAACCTAAATTCAAAATTTTTTAAATAACTCAAAATATAGATCTCTCTCTCTCTCTCTCTCTCTATATATATATATATATATATATATCTCAATTATTAATGGAATTTTTTGAGGTAGAATATATATATATATATATATATATATATATAACTTTTAAACATAAATTTTAAACTTGTGAAAAATTGTCCATACTTGTGGCTCATCTCCCAATGAAGTAGAAGGTACATCTCCTAAGGAAGAAGAAGGTACTGCCATCCCAAAAACATCAGACGGAATCGGTACCTGTTAAAACATTTTATCAAATTATATATATATACATATACATGTGTGGCAACAATTATTTATTTTAGAGTCACTTAAAAAACACTAACATACATGTGCCAACATATCATGATGGTCAGACCCATCTGCATCGTTTGAATCGGAGGTCCCGAACGTAATATTAACATTTTCGTCATGCATCATGCCTGAGAACTGCAAATGGTGTTTTAACATATAATCATACATTAAATTAGATTAATGTACACATACAAATAAATCTATACATGTACATACACATGTATTTATTACAAATTGTACACATGTATATGTAAAAATAATTTCAAACCCTAAGGTCACTAACACATACCGTTCCGGTGCCCTCTTCCTCATGAAAAATTAGGCTTGCAGACCATTGCGACAATTTATTGCATATGTTCGAAGATCTTCAACATTAATGTTGTAAATATCCTCATCTGTACGATAAACAAAATTGGCACATGCATTTTCACGTGCTCTTTGTCGATTTAAACAAAGATCGACTCCACTCAATCCGCTATGAACATTGTCGATCATAACATCTCTTGCTTCTCAACTTATTTGAGAAGTCGCATCCATCTCTGATCGCAGAGTTTCGACTCGAAACGGTCGACTCACCAATGGCGGCTCAGGGCGAGGCAACTCCACATCTCGCTTAGCGCCCTTACGTTGATATAATCGACCTCTCCCTAGGCAAAAAAATTCTGAAGGAAGTTCATTGTAGTCGGGTTTCATACCCAAAAAAAATTCTGCATAAAACATTTGTGCAAAATAAACAGGAACCTCATCGTTCCATGGAAGCCTTCCAAAGGCCGCAAGATGTCGATCATACAAATAAGTAGCTTTGTCTGGGTGCTTGAAATACTGCACCTTCAACATTTTTCTTTTTGGCCCTTCCTTATAATTAAACATTGACTTGGCATCTGCTCTTGTAACTCTTTGTTTTATGTCCTGCCATTTATCGGGACCTATCACTGTTTCTTTTCTCTTTCTCATCAGTTCTACAAACAAATCAGTCATTGGCCCCAAATTTCTGTACACATTTACCATTTCACCCAATGAATGTGTAACTATTTCGAGGCTTTGTCTACTCTCAGCAGGTAGAGACAAAGCCACGAGATCTCTTTGCAATTTTTCATGAAGGCTTTGACACCTTTGTAAGGTGCATTCCGCCATGTTCGTTTCCCATGGTATATCAGTAATCTCAGCCGGATAAGTTGTGCTGGGTTGAAAACCTTCTTCTTGAATGTAGCGCGCTGCCCTGCGTTTATTTTGACCACTGGCTCGAACATTTTCAGCCTCTGCATCAATATATATAAAATTTCGTATATTAGAAAAAACACGTGTAAAAAAAGTTGTCCAAATTTAATGAAAAAATATTGAAATTGATGGCAACCTTGATGTTGTTGGTTAACATCATCTCCAACATGACCCTGCTGAGAACCAACTCCAGAATGACGCTGCTAAGAACCAGACCCACAATGACCCTGTTGAGAACCAACAACGGTTGATTGGCCTTCGGGGGAATAAATATCACCCCTTTCCCCCAACCTGCTACCACTCATACCTCGACTTGTTGAACCTTGGCCACGCTCCATGGATGGAGTTGAAACCCTTCTCCTCTTACCTCCTAAAAATTAAAATATGAAACTGATTAACAACTAAATTAACTCAAAGTCAATAAAAAAATCAATTCCATATGTACACATGTATGGAGATTTAAGATTATATTTAAATACCGTGAACATTACCCGATCCCTGAGCCTCCATATGGGATTCGACTGATCTTCGTTGTTCATCCTCCATGATATATATCCTATTGGTCGACATTTACACAAAATAGATTTCAAAAAATCTATTTGTAATTTAGTGTACACAAATTATGTAGAACACAACTTTCAAAGCAATAATTGATCATGTGTGAAACTAAATTTAATCGAAAAAGATATTATAAAAATGATACGTTCACCAAATTGCGCTTTACATGGTGGGAGCACACTTGGTATAAAATTTACTACTTATACACTTTAGTTTGTGGGAGAAATGACACATGTACATAGTTTACCTTAAAGTCGTCGTGTTTTACGGATATTAAAATGAAGAACTTCTATTTAGATCCATTCCAGAGATTGACTGTAGGGGCATTTACTAGATATGTCACCTTTCATAAAAGATGAAATCCAGAGGCTACCTGGCCCTTTACAGACTCTGCCTATAGAACTTGTAGAAGTAAATACTAGAGGCATTAACAATATCAAAGAACGTTTTCATGCTCAGACATGGGAATGTCTCTTTCCCTACGCAAAAAAAATAGTTCAAGGTAGTTAATCTTCATAGACATGTCATCAAGGAAGTCAATGTGATCATCCCCAACTTACTTTTTATGAAATTAGGCTTGGAATCTCATTTTAGAGCTCAAATAAACCTCTAGTTTATTTTGGTTTAAAGACAAGGTCTAGAATTTGAAAAGTGAATTCCCTCTTTCTTCCTCTTACATGTCCAATGATTAGAATTTGGATTGAGGGAAAAGATTTTCCTAGAGATAAAATTTTTTCATTTTATAAATGTGTAAACATGAGTTTTTAAATAAATGAGGCAAAAAGTCAAAGGCCCATTGGACAAGGAAAATGATGTTGAAAATAAGATGCAATTGGTTTGCTAACAGATGGTTAGATTTCTTATCCAATTAAGGCCTTGCATGTATTTTGATGTTTCATGAATTTCTTTACAAATTCAAAGTATGGTGCATGAATTTGATGCACCATCGATGACTCCATTAATGACCTTGCTGAGGAATTTGATGCACACAATATTGACTTTGAAGATGGTTTAGAAGATTTTGAAGAAGTTGTAGATTTTGGTGTTGTCACTGAATGTTTCTTTGTTGTTGGACTTGATCAAGACATGTAAATTAACTTTACGAGCAGATTGAAGACCTTGAAGAGGTTTTAGATTTTGTTGTTCTATGGGACAAAAATCAATATGTAGTTCAATATTCACTTGGTTTTTATAATTGGATAGAAGAACATGACTTAAAATGACCTTGTATGTCTTCTCATTTTAGAGTTCAAATTTTAGGCAGGATTTAAGTATCCACCTTTCAAGAATCACTAGAAGAGGTTGATAAAGAATATAGGAAGACAAAAAACTAACCAACGGTGTACTAAATGGATTTCTTGGGAGGTAGATTGGCATATGGACTTTTGGTAGCTAGAACGTTTCCAAATAAGTGAATGTATTTGAAAACAAAACCTCTAGTTTATTTTGGTTTAGACAAGGTCTAGAATTTGAAAAGTGAATTCCCTCTTTCTTCCTCTTACATGTCCAATGATCAGAATTTGGATTGAGGGAAAAGATTTTCCTAGAAATAAAAATTTTTCATTTTATAAATGTGTAAACATGAGTTTTTAAAATCTAATTAACTCATAAATTTCTCACAAAATACACTTAAAGCTTGACACATAAACCCCTTCCCCAACAAAACTAGTGTGAAAATATTCAAATCAAGTTGGTATCAAAGTACAATTTAGCTCATTTCAGTCAAGGTTAGTTAGAAGAATTAGCTATTGGTTTCTGTCTTCAATTTCCTCTTAAAATGAATGTGTACGTGCTTTTGAGAGACACTAGAGGAATAAGGTCCAAATTTTTGATGAAAATGTGCTATGAAAGTAAAGGGTTTTAAAGGCAAGCATGTACAAGGCATAGTTGAGCCAAATGTTCTTCAGGAAGGGCCTAATTATTTGGGTCTTGGTTATATGGAAAATATGGAAAATGCTCCAAAGCCAAGGAGGCACATGAAGCTGTTCGAAGAAGGAACTTTATTTCGTGTTCATTACCTCAAGCTTGTGAAGTTTGTGTTCATGATGAATGGAAAAGTTTGACACCCACTTTGCAAGAAGATGTTAATAATCATGCAGCTAATGAGAATGTAAAAGAAGAGGATGTTGAAATCTCTAGAGTCATTGAATTCATTGCTAGTATTCAAAGGAGAGCCACTACCTCATGTCAAATTCACCTCCTCAAGAAGGCGAAAATAGTGAATGTTCAAGGTATAAATTTGCCTCTAATCAAATTGCTTTTGATTATGATAAACATGGTAAATATTCAAATAAGATATAGAAAAGAACTTGCATGTTCCTTTTGTGGTTTTAATTTAATCATAATGTTTATAGATGTTGGAAGAAGATATCCATGCACACGAAACTTTCTAAATAAATGAGGCAAAAAGTCAAAGGCCTATTGGACAAGGAAAATGATGTTGAAACTAAGTTGAAATTGTTTATTACTCATTGCCATAAGAAAGGTCACCTTGTAGAATATTTTGCTACATACAACACTGAACGTTTTTAAAACATAAACTAACTTCTAGCAAACAAAAATATTAAATTAGATTTAATTTTTTGTGCAGTTGAATTGATGTGCATAGAAAAACTGGGAATAGATATCTTTGATACATACAACACACAAATGCAAAATCTTAAAAGATAAATCAATCTTGCAAACAGAAGGGTATTTAACTAGACATAAATGTCCATATAGATTCAGCCAGAAACCCATACCTAGTCAAAGAAAACATGAACCAATGGTTTATTTCAGCTCTACATCAACGTTGAAAAATCGAACTATTATGATGTGTTACAAATCAGCCTACATGGAAAAGTGTTGGTCGGCCTAAAAGGAAGTAATTCTATCTATATTTATATACCTTGTTTATGGCTCTTTTAATAAGGAATAACTCGGCAATCTCTGAAAACAGTTTACAGATTCTTGTAAGATTCAGTACGAATATGTTGATGGGCTTTCAGTGTGAAGTTTAAAGAGTTTGAAAATAGTGTGGATCTATTGTTCAGTAATCTTTGAAGCAGATTGTGGATAGTATAGTATGCAGCAGATTGCATATAGTGTGAAGTAAATTGCGGATAGTCTAAGGAAGATTACAAATGCCAGAAACAAATCTGTGGATATATGTTGCAGGATGCAGCACCAACTAATGTTGTTGATAAGACTGTTAAAATAGAGACATACCACGAACCCAAGGGTTTATCTAACCCTGCTATGTCAAAGGTTAATGTTGTGGATAAGACTGTTAAAATAGAGACAGAGAACAAACCCAAGGGTTTATCTGACCCTGTTGTGTCAAAGGTTGATCAAAATAAGAAGAAAAAACAAGGCAGCAAGGAAGCAAACAATGAAGATGGCAGTGGCAAAGATAAGTTTTCCGGCTTGATTTTTATGTGTAATTCTCAAACAAAGCAAGAGTGTTTCCGATACAAAGTGTTTGGGTTGCCACCAACCAAAAAGGAGCTTATAGAAAAGGTGAAGCCCGGAATGAAGCTCTTCTTGTATGATTTTAACCTTAGACAAATGTATGGTATCTACAAGACAGCGTCTGCCGGAGGAATGAATGTGGAACCAAATGCTTTCCGAAGTTGTAAAAGGCCACTCCCAACACTTACTAGGTTATGCCAGGGGCATTTACTAGATATGTCACCTTTCATAAAAGATGAGATCCAGAGGCTACCTAGCCCTTTACAGACTCTGTCTATATAACTTGTAGAAGTAAACACTAGAGACATTAACAATATCAAAGAACGTTTTCATGCTCAGACATGGGAATGTGTCTCTTTCCCTACGCAAAAAAATAGTTCAAGGTAGTTAATCTTCATAGACATGTCAAGGTACAATTTAGCTCATTTTAGTCAAGGTTAGTTAGAATAATTAGCTATTGGTTTCTGTCTTCAATTTCCTCTCAAAATGAATGTGTACATGCTTTTGAAAGACACACTAGAGGAATCCTCTACAACCTGGTGGATGGAGTTGAATGGAAACTAGGTCAAGGCCTTGACAAAATACATGCTAGTGAATTTAACACTTACTAGGTTATGCCAACAAATAAAGTGGGAGAAATGTTTTCTCCTCAAGGTTGTCCAATTGGGTGTGTAATACCAACTTCACCCATTTCCTCACAGGTTTCTCTCTTAGGTTACAGATGTCTTCCACCTTATTCTAGTTATATATTTTTCAATTTCTCATGGATTCCTTGAATTTTTTCTCCTACCATCTCCCTCTCTCACTCCCCAAATTATTGTCATCAAACATGCCCCATTGAGGATCTGGAGCGATGTTTGCACCATACTTAGAGAACTGCCATTGCTACTAATTGAAATTGGAGTCATGTATACTAGATTGCTTGCTTAAGTGGCTCTTACTTGGACAATATCCTGAGATGAGTTTGACATGATGGTCATATGAAGTTGGAAGCTACTTGGTGTAATTTTCCTTAAATCTTCAAAAAAACAGAGCAAAAATGTCAATTTCGATCATTTCTTATTAGCTTCTGCATACAACAGATGTTATCACAATTGCAACACAATCATGTTCCATGAGCATGAATTATGAATGTCGCAAGCCAAATTGCAAGGAAATTTGCTTTCATTTTAGGCAAAAGAAGGCCATGACATTAAGGTCCATGCTAGAAAAAATTATGCAAATAAGGTTGCTAAGTCTTGATACATTAAGGTCCATGCTAGAAGAATTAGCTATTGGTTTCTGTCTTCAATTTCCTCTCAAAATGAATGTGTACGTGCTTTTGAGAGACACACTAGAGGAATAAAGTCCAAATTTTTGATGAAAATGTGCTATGAAAGTAAAGGGTTAAAGGCAAACATGTACAAGGCATAGTTGAGCCAAATGTTGTTGAGGAAGGGCCTAATTATTTTCAGGTCTTAACCATGGAAAACATGATAGAGAATGCTCCAAAGCCAAGGAGGCACATGAAGCTGTTCCAAGAAGGAATTTTATTTCGTGTTCATTACCTCAAGCTTCAGAAGTTTTTGTTCATGATGAATGGAAAAGTTTGACACCCACTTTGCAAGAAGATGTTAATAAACATGCAACTAATGAGAATGTAAAAGAAGAGGATGTTGAAAGCTCTATCTAGTCATTGTTCATTCATTGCTAGTATTCAGAGGAGAGCCAATACCTCATCAAATTCACCTCCTCAAGAAGGCCACAATGGTGAATGTTCAAGGTATAAATTTGCCTTTAATCAAATTACTTTTGATTATGATAAACATGGTAAATATTCACATAAGATATATAAAATAACTTGCACATGTTCCTTTTGTGGTTTGAATAATCATAATGTTTATAGATGTTGGAAGAAGGTATCCATGCACATTGAAACTTTCTAAATAAATGAGGCAAAAACTCAAAGGCCCATTGGACAAGGAAAATGATGTTGAAAATAAGATGCAATTGTTTATTACTCATTGCCATAAGAAAGGTCACCTTGTGGACAAGTGTTGGACTTTGTATCCAACAAGTCATCCAAAACATTTGAAGGAGGTGGAAAGAGATAACAACAATAATGGAAAAGAAGATTCCATAATCGATGAAGGTCAAGATGATTCACATGATGAAGTGCAGCTAAAAGATGCGCCATTGAAATGGTTTGCTAACAGATGGTTAGATTTCTTATCCAATTAAGGCCTTGCATGTATTTTGATGTTTCATGAATTTATTTACAAATTCAAAGTATGGTGCATGTTGCATGAAGCAAGACGTTGAAAGTAGAGTTATGTTGACACACTTAAATGCAACAAATATGGAAATTTGTACATGAGCTCTATTATTTGACTTGAGAGTCAGTTGTTTGAAGAGGCATGTTGTGAACTTGTTTTTGGTTGAAGGTTTTGTACACCAATATGTAAGAGTACATGGAGATATTCACATGATGTGAATTTTTTTTTTTTGAAGGAGAAAAATGATATATGTCAGCGAGCTATGTTTCTTGCATGATGTGTTTTCAGTTTGATGGTTTTGTTTGCGGCAAGACGTCACAAGATTTTGGGAAGGTCCACTCTTGAGTGAGAGCCTCATGATTACAACCTAATCATGAGAATCAAATGGGAGTGCATCCTTATTTTGAAAACAAATAGGATTCTGAGCTACCTAGGACTCAAACCATTATTTTTAAAT
This sequence comes from Pinus albicaulis, assembly GCA_034641835.2. Classification (NCBI taxonomy): domain Eukaryota; kingdom Viridiplantae; phylum Streptophyta; class Pinopsida; order Pinales; family Pinaceae; genus Pinus; species Pinus albicaulis. The sequence goes on from CM076575.1 coordinate 830,732,740, forward strand.
TTGAAATACCATGGTGTGTTGTTTCAATGCCTAAATCCACAAACCTAACATAAATTGTTTTATTCCTTTTTTGCAAGATTTAGTTGGTTATATTAAAAGTCAGTTGAATTTAAAATTCTTGTCTTAGTGACATGAACCAAACATATTGTACATGTATTAAATTCAAGGAATTTCGCTCTCCCAATCATTTCTAAATCACCCATATCACCAAGAAAACATGTTTTAAAAGAACATACTTTGGTATGGGAAAGACCTTCAATTTCAAATATTATAAGAAGGTTTTTGATATGGTTGAGAGAATGTGGAAAATAGAATCCATAAACAAATTATTTTTCAAAAAGTATTACTTTCAAAGTATGAACAAGGAACATGTAAAAGGGTGTTCAATGAATTAACGCTATTTATTTAAATTCCATTATGTATATCTTACTCATAATTTTAACAAATTATTATATAATGATCTATATTGGATAATTATATTATTTGTCATATATTTTGATGCTTATAGAGTGAAAAAACTTAAAGAATCAACTTGTAGGGTCATTTTAATGGTGGGTGGAGAATTGGGGTCTAAAACCTTTTGGAGTCATTTTGAGGCATTAAATGACATTTCTTGGGGTCAAACGATTATCCCTTGTGCCGAAATCTTGACCATTATTCTACACTTTAAGACATATCCAATGGTGCAAGAAAAACATCAAACGAAGTTCATTCAAAATTTATGCCTTTAGTAAGTTGACCTATTATGTTGACCACCATGGTACGAGAGAATGACATCTTAGCCCCATTACTCATGCATGGCAAGCTAGCTACATGTGGAATTTTAACAAGACTCTAAAAGGTCTAAAATCACAAACCTCGTTAATGGTTGACAAAGTCAAATCTTACACCTAGTTGGCTATCACACTAGGTTAAATACTTGGCCACTAGGAGGAATAAGAGTTCCATTTTGTGTTATTGTATTTTGTTCCATAGTTGAAAATACAACTAGGAGTGTGAAGTTAGAGAGAAAACATGTATGAAGTTAAGTTTTTATAGCAACCTTACACGCTAAAAGTCTTAGCTAACTCTAGAGAGATTACCTCTTTCTTTGTACTCACATATTTTCCATACCGAAAAAGAGAGAGTAGAGCATGTTTACATTTTAGTGTTGTTTTTCTCCCATAAGGATTTCCTAGGGAAAAAGGAGTCTAGAGCATCATTACTTTTTAGGGTTGCTTGTCTCCCATATAAGGATTTCCTAGGAAAATAATTGTGTTGATTGTCTAGAGATATTTATGTGTGTGTTTCATTATGTTCTCTATTTCTTACGTTGTGTTTCATCATGTTTTATATTTCTTACATTTCTGCCCTCCTATTTTTCTTTCCAATCAAGGTTTATAAAATAACATGAGAAGCAACATGAGACTTGGAACAATCATTTTCATTATTTATATGGAAGGCAAGAAGGATTATATCCCCTTAAGCTTAAGCTTATGTAGTTTGTAAATTTTTATCATATATTTTTTGGTAAGGGTAAATGTTTTTTTATCTATAGTACAAGTCATGAGTTCCCCAATTTTACCTCATGTAAAGCATGATTCTAGGATTACTACAATTTGTACTTGGTTTTTTATTGTGATGATGCCCTGTCTCAATCACTTGGCCATATCTTGATGGGTAGTTAAATCTTTATAACAATACTTAATTAAAATTTATATCTATTTGTATTATGTGAAATTATGTAAAAAATGGTATACTACTTTTCATAAAATTGGGTTGAGTTTATCATATATTTAAATGAAAGTTGATTAAATATGTTTTCTTTAAAAGGATCTAACAATTTTGGTAAGGTATGAATTTGCAATTTTGTGTGGCTCTCTATCAACCTTCACTTAATCATTTCTAGAAAAAATCTACTTGCTCATTCGTATACCCACTTTCTATTCAAATGCATGAGTTTTGAACTCTCAGTAACTATGTTTTTCCACACAGGAAAATTATGTCACATTTTATACCAACTCTGAATATTATTTTGAAGTTTGAATTACTGTTATTCTTTTATATAATTTAACATTAGATATAAGTTTAAATTGAAAGCTACTTAGATGAAATATAGCTTAGATATATGGCATTTGCAAATTATTATCTATTTATTGAACTAAAGGACATAATTATTACACATGTTTAATTTACATTATTGTTATCTGATGCTTCTTTGATTTATCTCCTATAGCTTAATGTAATGCTAGATATATAATTTAAGTTTAAGGCCCATGAGATAAATATGACTTCTATGTGACATTTGTATTGAATCATCTATTTGTTGTGTTATATGAACATAATTGGTACACATATCTAATTTGTATTACTAATATGTCATGTCATGCTTCTTTAATTTATCTTTTATAGATTACCAGAGCATCCCTTTTTAATCTATCCCTTTTGACTTCGGATATGTGGGTAATACTCATCCGAATATTTTTCTATCATAAAGCAATGAGTAAAATTGTATTCCATTTGTGTCAATATTAAGGTTAAGCACATGGATTAAAGTTTTATATAAGATACATTGCCACGGTGTACATTTATATCTAAAGAGTCCAAAACCTCATTCAAGACCATATGTTTTGTTGGTGTAGTTTGATTGGTTATATTGCATTGCTTTTGCAGTTTTTTCTATGGGCCTCACCATCTAGTGATTTTAGGTAAAAAAATTATTTACATGGAATTTTTATGTATCCTAGAATGTTTATTATTTATCACTACTAGCCTTGGTGATTTAGTTGTTTGTTTTCATGCTACTTGGTTACCCATATTTAATAGTTGTTCATGTTTAATTCATTGTTAAGGCTTTTTATTGGCCTATCAGGATAAAAAGGACATGGTAGAGAAAATCAAACAATATTAAACTTTTCATAAATAGTTTCTAGATATAAAAACATTTTCTAATTTTGATTGTAAATTCCAAGGCTTAAAGCAATAATTTTTCTAATAATTTTTTTTAATTAATAAATAAAAAAGAAGCATTTTCAATCAAAATCACATCCAACATATAATAAAAGTAATAAAAACAATTTAAAACTTCATACACTGACATTACTATATGGCAAAGAGCATAAAAATATACAAGCATAAAATCCTTTTATATAATAATGGAGAGCTTCAAATATACAAGAATAAAAATCTTTCAGTTTTAAACAATCATATTTTAAACAATTAAAACTTGGAGAATAGTGATGGCACATTGGTGGCAATTGCAAAATCAAACACAAAAACTTATCATTAGATACACAACTGCTTAGAATTTGAAATATGTCAAAGTAAAAATGTACTCATACAAATTTTTTAGCTGGTGTGATTTCTTGCAGGGATATTTACTTTCATTATATCCGCATTTGAATAATGACGCAGATCATTTACTTTTTGAAATGCCCAGTTACTTGGATGTATAGGCTAATTGAGGAAGAGGAAACTAGGAAGTCTTGCAAATGGCAGGGCCATACTTTTCTTTTTTCCTCATTCACAAGTGTCTGACGCTAGAGCTCAGTCTCTATTAAATATAGAAGTCGTGAGCAATACTCAGATATTGCAACATACAAAAATAAATCCAAAAACATTGTTCTGTCTGTAGAACTGGAAAATTGAAACGAATTCTGTGTAACTGAAATAGGGTTTTTTTGGTTTGTATTTTTGGAAGTTGCTTTAGAAACATACATTGAAGGTGAGGACTGCAGTACACAGCACACAATTCTTTCTAACTTAGGTGCTAGATCTGAGAGTATCTATTCCACCAAAATTTCTGGTGGCAGGTTTTACCCAGCTTTAGGCCTTTTGAGATGCCAGTTGGAAGGAGCAGGCAACAGCAAAAACGAAGCCCCGGTACCTAAGCATTGTATTAATAAAATTGTTGGTGGCAATTTTTATCCAGCTTCACCCCTTTTGCGATGCCAGTAGGATGGAGTAGGCCACAGATAGAGAAATTAAAAATGAAATGCAATTAATTGATTATATGGCAAAGGAAAATTACAGTCCACTCACTCCTTGCACAAAGCTCTGTGCCGCATTTGCTGGATAAGGAGATATCGGTGATGACTTCGTGTATTTGTGATTTTGAAATGAGACTACAAAACAAATTTTCCTACTACTGTGAAGTGGGTATGATGAAGAATGAAATAGCTTCCGTTGCAGTATACGGTTCATTTTCACTACAGAATCCCTTTCAGAAAATTTACAGAGAGGAGGACGTTAATAATGGGTGACGTTCCAAATATTAATTTTCGAGACTATGACACTAGTCAAGAACACACCTCTCTTCAAATTTGCGAATTTATTTATGTAGGTTTGGAGCAGTTAGTTTAAGAAAACTTGTCAAAATAAAACTGACTTTAATCTATCAACAAGAATTCACTATTTTTTTAACTATACAACATATGAACATAGGATTTTCTATAAAACAAGCTTTCATCCCACAAGCATCTAAATGATTTCATCCCACAAGCATCTAAATGATTTTCTGTAAAACAAGCTTTCATCCAGGGCGTCGAGCCTTACCCGCGCGGACGGCAGTAGCACCAGGGTGTCGACAGCAACAACAACGCGAACACGATACACAATAATTTCTCGGCGCGAACAATGAAACAATAAACCATTAGCATTCGCGGGCGATTTATTTATAAAAACTAGTTCGGCCGAACTATTTTAAAATTAAAAGTTCGGCCGAACTCATAGTTCGGCCAAACTTTTTAAGTAGTTCGGCCGAACTTTAATTGCCGGTTTTCCAAACTCTGGCAAAAATTCTGTTTGGCAGCGCTGTCAGTGTGTCGTCATTGTAAACGGAATCTAGAGTTCGGCCGAACTTTATACAAAAGTTCGGCCGAACTTTGTAATAGTTCGGCCGAACTTGTAAAAATTTTCGGCCGAACTATTGTTGGAAAAAAATTTCGGGCCCCGATTCTCACAAAAGTGTAACCCAGCTTCACGTTTCCGCCCTTATGTCATGGATTGAGTAGGGGTTAAAGGAAGTGTGATTAGAGTGAAAAATATACACTTGTAATGTAATGCAACAACAATTAGTGTGTGCAATCATGTGTAATGTTTTGTGAAGAAATTACTTGCGTATGGAGATGAGAAAGGGAACCGGGTATACCTATGAAAATGGTTGAGTTTGATGGAAATATATAAGTTTATGGAACATTGTTGTAGAGTGATTGGATATAGTTAAAAAGTGAGTACTTGCATATGGGAGAAGGTATGGAGTTGAAATGTGCTGGTGCATGTGATTTGAGTCTGTAATGAGCGGATTGAAATGTTGATAGGCTAGACTGAGGCAATTAGAGGCTTGGTGCGATTTGGAAAGTAGATGGAAGCCATAATGGAGTAAGGAATGTTGGATCAAATGTTTCAAAGTGCTAGCCCATGCAACAAGACTACAAAGGACAAATGACAAAGTTGACAAAGTTTTTGTATTGATTGGTTGTAGGGATGCTGATCAGAGAACACATAAATTTTATATGTTGAAGATTTAGTATTTCTATGGTTGATAATGTATTGTAGGAGTTTCTATTATTGTAACCGTTGAACCCACTAATGTACTGACATATTTTTGTTGTTGTTGAATAACTCAATTATTATTGAATGTAATAGAGGTCTAGTGCTGGTGATATTATTGTTGTTGATTGTGCATGGGTAAGTGAAAACAATATGAGTATGCTACTAAGTGGGTTTGATGTTGTTTATGAGTTGAGTGAGCTTGTATGATGTCAACTTTCATGATGATGATGATAATATATTGGTTGAGTGTTATTGATTGAGCTTATGTTGGAATCAAGATTTGTTGAGTTGAGAGGTTGTTTTATTCTGGAGTTTATGTTGTAGATCGAGCCCATTTTGAAAATGAATGAAATGGATTTCCATGGTGTTTGTGGAGATTGGTGCCTTTGGCAAGTGGAAACTTCCTAAAAAATGGATTCGGGGCTTCCTACTGGTGGGTTCCAAAAAACCAATGTAATAAGACTGAAGAATAATAAAAGAAGCGAGAAAATCAGTATGGAAATTTTTCTCTTGGAAGGGTTTCCACCTAAATCTTTGGTGTCCATATGTTTTAATTCTTATTCTACGATTTGATGTTGTTTACATGTTCAAATATGTTGTTTATATGCTATATTTTTGTTTGATGAATGGTTCAGTTAATAGTTTTTTGAAGCTAAAAAAATTCAATAATTGTATAATACGTTTTTGAACTACTAATTCACCCCCGACTCAGTAGTGACATGGTTACCAAAAAAGTGACATGAATAGCCTCATTCAAATAGTCTTGAGCATATCTAACCTTAGATAAATAAGTATCTAATGATTTAGGAATATGACAAATTAGGAAAATCTAATGCCATAACTTTGTTATATGGACATGACCCACCACTAACCTAATACCTCCTAACCATTAACCCCCAAAAAATGGTTGACCATGATTAACCATGATTGAATATAGGTTTTTGTAGTTGTATTTAATAATATTATGTCCATCGGTGACACTATTGACCTAACCTAATAATAATGGTAGACTATAGTTGGCCATGGCTAACCTTGGCAAGCCATAATTTCATTCACTGCTCTATTGTTGATGCTACAACTAACGAACCACCAACCCTAACATAATTACTACTAACAAATATGGTTGATTATGTTTTACTAGGGTTAACTATACGTTTGCACCATTAGATGTATCCCTAGTATGTCATTGGTTTTTACTAAACGTCTAACTTCCAAACCCCCTAGACTCCTAACTTATTAATGAAGGCTTGATAATGTTTGACCTTGGTTTACAATTATGTCTTGGTTTTTTGCTAGCTGAGTGAGAAGATTCCAATTTGAATAACATGTTGTTGCAATCTAAGTCAACACACAAACATTGTTGGAATTTACATAAGATAGACAAACAAACCATATGTAAATATTCATGAAAATACAATGCAAATAATTCAACAAAGAGATAAACGCAAATAGAAATGGACATGATCATGAGAAGGGAAGCATGAATCCTTTATTGTCAATGAATTGAGGATAAACATGTCTACAAAGATAAATAAGGAAGATGCTGTTGAGATTCAACAAGATGATGATCCTAGTGAAAATTAAGCATCTACACTAGGATTGAGCCTCGGGCTATTTTTAGGTGTAAGTCTATTTTTAGAACAGATGAAAAAATTCTATTTATAGCGAAAGTCGATTTACATATGGTGAGAAAATTCTATTTATAGATGATGTTCTATTTTTAGATGTATGTGCGAAGTCTATTTATAGAATGCATGTCGACTATTATTATCTCTTAATAATAGTTGGACAATAAACATCAATCTATTCTCAATGAGCACTTGGAAATAGTTAACTGAAGTGTCAAATTAGTTAGCTAAGTGGATTTCAAGTTGAGTGGTTGGTTGTTGGGACATGCAAGTGGACTTAGTTGTAACTGAGTGATTCGAAGTTCTAACAGAGTTGGATGTGTAGTTATGTGAGTTTTAAAATAGTTTAACTCAGTTAAGTGAGTTAAACTCAGTTGTGCTAGTTGTAACTGAAAATACACTAGTGAGAGATCAATGAATTAATTATTTAATTAATTCAAAATCAGTGGTCTCACATGCAAGTGAATATTTACCACTGTCAACCACATGCATGTCAGATCCAGTGGAGACCCAGTTGAGAGATAGGTGAAAGAGACAATTTGACTATCAGTTGTGACATTAGTGGGTGCACTCACGCAACCACACACATTGGAGATGCCCATGAGGATTGCGTGGTCAAGGAAAGCAGGATTCCATTCTTTCAAGGATTTTTATCAGTAGGGATTGCACAGTGGAGGCAAGCTGTCAGGAGGCAGTAAATTGGCACGTGTATTTGCCAATTTTTGTATGACAATGTGAGACGATTGTATATTGTACTGATAGCTCTTGGATTAGAGTTTTGTATGAGATTGTTTCATGATCCATGATGTATACATAATATATGATAGTGGGGCTTTTAGCTTTATGCTTTCTCGGTAAAACCATCTGTGTTATGTGTGATTGATCTTTCTTCATGTGTTTGCAATTGGCGATCGTGTTTTAAATTTCCGCAAAGATTTTTTTAGAAGAGATTTTGTATTTAATAGTGGCATATAATCGTTAGATCAGGAGAATCCATACAATACATAATTGTATTAAAATTTCTACATGGTATTGGAGCACAAAAGATTGCAATTTTGAAGCAGTAGCTGAGTTTGTTTGTGGAAACAATTCAAATTTGCTGCAAGAATTTCTTCATTCGACAGTTGAGTAAACATCGAAATGGCTTTCAATGGCTTGTGGCTAGAGTATGCACTCAAGGGAAACTAAAAATAAATTTCCTGGAAGGATAGGATGGAGGCGGTTCTTGAAGATAATGGCTTGAAGGAATTCATCGACAGTGATGTTCCTAAGCCCAATTCGACAGATGCTGCATTACTTGATGCATGAAAAAAGAAAGTAGCGAAGGTGAGAAGGATTCTGTTGGAAGGTGTACGAGACCACATTGTCTCAAGCCTTCACGGGAAAGCCACTCCATATGCTATGTGGAAGGCTTTGACGGATCTTTTCCAGAGAAACAACGACCACAGGAAATTGGTGCTGAAAGATAAAATCAGAAAGATCAAGATGGAAAAGGGTGACAATATTCCAAAGTATCTCACAAAGTTTTTCCAATGTCGGGATGAACTAGGGAGTGTGGGAATCACTGTTGCTGATGATGATTTGGTGAGCTTGGCTCTCTTGGGAATTCCTAAGAGTTGGCACAGTTATGAAGACTTTGTCAACGGACGGGAAAAACTGTCGGATTGGGAACGACTGTGGTCGGATCTAGTGTAGGAGGAGTTCAGGCGGAATACTGGAGATGGCTCTTCATCAAAGCATGATGATGAAGAGGATTATGCTTTGGCTGCCAAGGCAAGGAAAGGGAAGGGGAAGAAATTCCATTCAAAATTTGAGTCTAAAGGAAAGAAGCTGGATTTGTCCAAGGTGAAGTGTTTTCACTGTCACGAACATGGGCATCTCGCCACTAACTGCCCACAGAAGAAGAAGAACAAGAAGGTTTATAGAGCTACAACTGGTGAGGCCCTTGCTCGCAATTTGACTTGATTTCTCTTTTATCTCATGCTTGGTATCAAGCGCAATGGGATCGGTGTGGTATCTTGATAGTGGTGCTTCCTTCCACATGACGGGAGATAAAGAGATTTTCAGTGACTTGGAGGAGAAAGATCTCCAAATGCATATAGAGATGGGCGACGATGGATGATACAGTGTGACCGACATTGGTACCATTACCTTTGAGAGGGAGTTATGTAAACCATTTCAATTTAAAGATGGTATGCATGTTCTAGGTCTGAAGAAAAACTTGGTCTCAGTCGCGATGTTGGAGGACAGAAGATATGACATTATTTTCAGCGATGGAAAAGCTTTCCTGCGACATAAAACAACAGGTCAAGCCAAGAGGATAGGGATTCAAGTTAAGAATCTCTACAAGCTGGAGGTAGATGGCTGTACTGCCATGATGGGAAAGACATAACAAGTGGTGAGTCGGGATGAGGGAAAATTATGGCACAGGTGATTGGGCCATCTTCATCATGGAGCCTTGAAAGTCATGCAACAAATATCTACTGGACTTCCAATGGGAATGCTTGGACAGTTAGATCAGTGCAAGGGTTGCACCATGGGTAAGTATGTAAATTCCACCTTTCATGAAAAGGAGAACCATGCTTTGGTGATCCTGGAGAGATTCACACAGACGTGTGTGGACCATTCTCGGTTGCTTCAATAAAAAAACACAGGTATTATGTTATCTTTGTTGATGAATTTCATTGTAAATCCTGGATCTTCTTCATGTAGAAGATAGATCAAACATTCTCAAAGTTCTGTGATTTTAAGGAATTGGCGGAGAAAGAGTCGGGGAAGCAAGTGAAGGCTTTGAGGAGCGATAATGGTGGAGAATACATCTCTAACGAATTCGAATACTTCTGTAGAAAAGAAGGAATTCGAAGAGAACTCATAGCGCCTCATAACCCACAGCAAAATGGGGTCACAGAGAGGAAGAACAGAATGATCGTGGGTACAACAAGAGCAATGATGCATGATCAGGGCCTACCAATGAATTTGTGGGTGGAAGCATGCAACACTGTAGTTTATGTGAAAAACCGTTGTCCTCATAGAGTACTTGGCATGAGTACACCCGAAGAACCTTTCACTAGTAAGAAACCAGATGTTTCTCACTTTAATATTTTTGGCTCATCTGTTTATGTGCATGTGACCAAGAACGACAGGAAGAAGCTGGAGCCGACTGCTGAAGTTGGGATATTTGTGGGGTACACAGAAACACCCCATAATTATCGTGTGTATTTTCCTGACAGTAATATGATGTTATGCGATGGGATATAAGATTTGATGAGGGGAAAGCCATGCGGTTGTCGCTTGAGAGGGAGCTAGACTTGCATGCAGAGGAGGAACTGCTGGTTCCCAAAGATGAGTCTCTAGATGTGGATCAGCCACAGGAGGAGGTTCATGGAGTGGAGGAGTCCACCCATGTAGAGCCAAATATCAAAACTGGCAGAAGGCATACCACAGAAGCTGATAGGCTGAGACTTGATGCTACGCAGAATGTAGGAGCCCCTTCTTTACAGGGCAGACAAAGATAGTCTCCTGACTGATTTACTAGATACATGGCTCTCATGAGAAAATGTATTGTGGTTGAGCCATATTCCTTTTAGGAAGCAGTGTAGGAGCCCACATGGGTAGATGAAATGGTGGAGGAGTATGAATCCATTATCAGAAACAGTGCTTGGGAAATTGTTCCAAGGCCGGTTGATAAATCAGTAGTAGGTTCAAGATGGATCTACAAGGTAAAGCAAGCTGTTGATGGGAGTGTTGAGAAATACAAGGCCAGATTTGTGGCCCCGGGCTTCTCATAGATAAAGGGGATTTATTATGAAGAAACCTTTGCACCTGTCGCACGATATTCTTCCATAAGGACCATCCTTGCTCTCTCAGCGTAGATGGGTTGGCACATTCATCAGATAGATGTGAAGACTGCGTTTCTCAATGGGATCATTGAGGAAGAAGTGTACATTGAGCAACCTAAAGGATTTAAGATCTTCAGCAGTGAGTCACATGTGTGCAGACTCAAAATAGCGTTGTATGGGCTGAAGCAAGAACCCCGTGCTTGGTACACTTAGATCGACAGTTATTTCACTGGAATTGGCTTCACCAAGAGTGAGGCGGAAGCAAACCTATACCAAATTATGTTTGAGGGTAAGATTTTAATCATTGTTCTTTATGTTGATGATTTAATACTGATTGGTGATGAGCGACTGATACACTCATGCAAGGAGGACCTTGCAAAGGAGTTCGAGATGAAGGATATGGGCCTCCTTTAATAGTTCATTGGATTGGAAATACGTCAGCGAGATGGTGAAATTTTTGTGTCTCAAGGAAAGAATTTAAGGGAGATATTGGGTAAGTTTCACATGGAGGGCTGCAAATCCATGGATACTCCTCTTCCAGGAAACTGGAGGAAAGAGGATGCTACATCGGGAGAGGTAATAGATGCTACAATCTGTCGATAGTTAGTGGGTTCGTTAATGTATTTAGTGAATACAAGACCAGACATATGCTATGCGGTGAACCATATTAGTCAAGCAATGGTTATGCCTATCAAGCTCTTTTGGAAGGCGGGCAAGCATGTCCTGAGATACTTGAGGGTCACATCTGAGTATGGCTTATGGTATATACAGATGGATGAGGTTAAGTTGCATGGTTTCACAGATGGAGATTGGGCGGGCAGCCCAACAGACAGAAAGAGCACATAAAGGGGGATCTTCAGTATCAGATCTATAGCTGTTTCTTGGTACAACAAGAAACAGAGATCCGTGGCACTCAGTTCAGCAGAAGCGTAATACATGGAAAAAAGTGAAGCTGCATGTGAGGTTATATGGATGAGAACGATCTTGGTTGGTTTGTTTAGTTCTCATTTAGATCCTACAATGATTCATTGTGATAATCAGAGTTATGTTAAACTCTCGATTAATCCTATGTTTCATGATAGATCTAAGCATATAGATATATGATATCATCATATCAAAGATTGTGTGCAGTGAAATATCATGTTGCTTCAGTACATTCATACAGAAGATCAGGATGCAAATATTCTAACGAAGGAGAGACATGATCGGGGGTGAAGGATAATCCCTTTCTTGTTGAGAGGGAGTGTTGAGATTCAACAAGATGATGATCCTATTGAAAATTAAGTACCTACACTAGGATTGAGCCTCGGGCTATTTTTAGGTGTAAGTATATTTTTAGAACGGATGAGCAAATTCTATTTATGGTAGAAGTCTATTTATATATGGTGAACAAATTATATTTATAGATGATGTTCTGTTTTTAGATGTATGTGTGAAGTCTATTTATAGATTGCATGTCTATTTATAGAATGCATGTCGACTATTATTATCTCTTAATAATAGTTGGAAAATAAACATTAATCTATTCTCAATGAGCACTTGGAAATAGTTAACTGAAGTGTCAAATCAGTTAGCTAAGTGGATTTTGAGTTGAGTGGTTGGTTGGCGGGACATGCAAGTGGAATTATTTGTAACTAAGTGATTCAAAGTTGTAACAAAGTTGGATGTGTAGTTACGTGAGTTGTAAAATAGTTTAACTCAGTTAAGTGAGTTAAACTTAGTTGTGCTAGTTGTAACTGAACATACACTAGTGAGAGATCAACGAATTAATTATTTAATTAATTCACAATCAGTGGTCTCACATGCAAGTGAAAATTTACTATTGTTAACTACATGCATGTCAGATCTAGTGGAGACCTAGTTGAGAGATAGGTGAAAGGGACAATTTGACTATCAGTTGTGACATTAGTGGGTGCACTCATGCAACCACACACACATTGGAGATGCCCATGAGGATTGCGTAGACAAGGAAAGCAACATTCCATTCTTTCAGGGATTGTTATCAGCAGGGATTGCGCAGTGGAGGCAGCCTATCAAGAGGCAGTAAATTGGCGCATGTATTTTCCAATTTTTGTATGAGAGTGTGAGACAATTGTATATTGTACTGATAGCTCTTGCATTAGAGTTTGTATGAGTTTTTTTCATGATCCATGATATATACATAATATATGATAGTGGGGTTTTTAGCTTTATGCTTTCCCGGTAAAAACATCTGCGTTATGTGTGATTGATCTTTCTTCATGTGTTTGCAATTGGCGATCATGTTTTAAATTTCCGAAAAAGATTTTTCTAGAAGCGATTCTATATTTAACAGTGGCATATAATTGTTAGATCAGGAGAATCTAGGCAATACATATCTGTATTAAAATTTCTACAGATGCTATGCATGGGAGCCTTTCATAATCCCCCAATGGAAGGTCCCTCTTCCTTCCCTTTCCAAGTTCTCTCTCCCTATGAGAAGTGACAATCCAATTATGATGCGAATTTCTCACTAAATATAGGAAGTTGAGATTTATGGATTGTAATGAGGAATCTACATTATTTTTTACAACATAAATTTACCTTCGATTCTCCTTATGAAACTGGTTATCTAAGGATTTATTTTATAGGGATTTTTTGGTGGTTGATATCATTAAGTTGAGGTAGTTGTTGCTGAGCCTTCCAAGGATTTATTAATTCCCTTGGGAACCCAATAGTTTTATCGACAATTCGTATGTGCCTTAGTGCAAAATCTATGAGATTTTTCACTTTTCCCGATGTGGGAATGATAGTTATGTGGATTTTTATGGCTATCTAAGGGTCAGTCTTCTCGATCCATGTAAATATTTGATTGTGAATTTTTGTGGATGAGAAAAAACCCACTTTATAACGTTTTATAAGCTTATTTTTGGTTTTTGACTAATAACCTTGGAAAAACTTTGGTTTAATGGTTTGATGATATTTTTTGTGAATAGCCAAAATACATCACTTTACCTATTATTTTTCTTGAATGATGCTCTGTGGAGGGGAGAGAGATCGAGATCTAGGAGGAAAAGGGGGTCCATGAGGAGAGAGAAGGCTACACCTACAAAACATACATCTCATTGAAATAAATATTTACAATATACAAATATGGTGGGCATGCCCCATGCTCATTATCATGATGTTTTATGATGATAATTATAATGACATACAAGATATGTCTTGTTAATTATTCTAGAGAGCATGGTAGTTGACACATGTTGAAGTAAAAAACTACATTGCCCTCATGGTCACCATTTGTAGTAGAAGAGAGTTTTGATGAGAATACTTGCATAGGATTGACATAATCATAAATTATCAAGATATGAAATTTGGTCAAGTGCATGGGTATTTGAAAAAAATTTCAAAATGAAACATTCATAAGGTAAGGCATGTCCTTATGTGAAATAATGTTAGATTCAAACACCAGGGGGGCAATGGAATCAGTTATCAATGTTGACTCTCATTGTCCCATATGATTTTTTTCATTATAAAGGGATATGAGAACCAAGATATTTCTTCATTCTTAAAATGTATGAGATGGTGTTGGAAATAAGGAATACATGACAACCAAGGGAGTGGTTCATTAGAAATCCACTTAGAGTTGAGTCAAATACCAAACTTGTGAAACATTAATGTGGGATCATGATGAACAAGATCGATAAGAATTTAATAGGAACTTTGGACTACCCTTTGTCGAAGCATAATTTATGGTGGATAAAATGGAAACAACCAAAATAAATTGAGATAGGAAAGACTCAGAAGTAAACATGACAACTGGAAGGGGGTTATTTGATAGGTGAATGTGCCAAATGTTAATTGTTAATGTGTTTTCAAGGATAAAGGTGATGGTGAATCTCAACTAGGATATTGGGTTACATAATGGAAGGTGATAATATGGTACCAAGTAGATGGTGATGACATGAAATAAATGTTTCGAGCAAGGGTGACTAGGACTACCACCAAGGGATGTTGATATCGAGTGAGGGTGATGAGATTATTGCTTCCAAAAAATATTTATACACTTTACAAAATAATTAAGAAATAATATTGAGGATTTATAAAACACAGAGACAAGTTCCCTAATGGACCAACACATTTTGTTAGGGTGCAACTAAATAATTGCAAAGGGTGTGGGACCCATTGGCTAGCCTTTGTGCAGGTAAATGAAAGGAGGGTGATCATGTAAATGATCTACTGATAATGGGGTTGTGGAAGGCCAAGTACAAATGTGGTGGAACATTAATAATGAATTAAGTAATTAATTATGGTCAGAATTTGCGTGGGTGGGTCACAAATATGATGAAAAAGAAGCATTGGGTTGATCCTTAAGTAGTGCAAATAAAACAACTCCTGAAATAAGTGTAGTGTAGCATGGATGCCAAAAATGCGAGGGGTGATAAAATCATGAAGCAATACATGTGGGTGGGAAAAAATTTCAAACATGTGCAAACATATGACCGAGGAAGAGGTAATGGAAGTAAACATGGTTGGAAAGGGGGGCCCTAGTTGTCTCAAAATAAGTGAATTATTTGTATGCAAGTAACCCAGAGGGATGTCTTCATATGCAAATTAAAGAATGTAATAACTATGAGAGAGAATGTGATACCTTGTGTCATGTGCTTTGGGGACCAAAAAAATAGTGGATGGCTTCATGTATACATGAACCAACTACCCCAAGTGAAAGCATTAATGATAAACATATACAATTGAAATAAACCATGGCAATTGAAACAACATTTATGGTGCACCTGTGCAAAGGCGTAGGCAATGTAAGGGCCCTAGGGTGAAATTTTGAAGTGTAGGGAAGGAGAGTACCAATGCATAGTGTGGGGTGCATTTATTCCAATGGTGCAAACATTTTTAAAAATGGAGCTTGTGAGCTCCTATATGTTAGTTTTCTCCAAGCCTTGCAAAATGATTAAACCGCCAGTAAATTTTTATACCTAGATTTTTATTTTTTCTGAAATATCTAGAAAACTCAAATATGAAATCTATGCACAGCTAAAAAAACTGAGCTTCTAAAAAATTATGCGTAGTAGAAACAAGAAGTCCAAGCACATGAAATTTTACACAACTTTTACCTTGGAAAACCCTAATGTGGGGAAAAAACAAAGAGGGATTTAGTTGGGATTAAGAGAAAATACTTAGGAAATAATTAAAGAAACAAATCTAGAGAATGTACAGCCAAGAATGGCCACATAAATCATCCCTCTCTCCTCTGTAATGGTACGACGTGAAGTATGACCTCTCTTCAATAGAGTATGACTCTTTTTCTTAAGTATATCTTATCCTATGATTCAACCTATCCTCTAATAGGAAGCTAGGCCAAAATGCTCGACCTCTCTCTCTTCCAAACATAGCCTAGGGTTCAACCCCTATCTCATTTCTCAGTACAACCAGGCTACGACCCCTCTTTCTTTGAACAACATGACCCCTTCTCTTAGCTTCTCAACCTTCCTTCTTCTCACCCAAATCGATTTTCTTCTCTCTTAGTCGATGTGATCTCTAATATATCCTTCACCCACTCATTCCAAAAACTTATAATTTCTCTCATAACCATATTCCTCCTTGAGATATTCAAAGAAAATATCAAAGGCTAAAATTTTATCTTATCACTTGCTTTGATTTTTTCAAATGGAAATATTATTTTTCAAAGTTATAAAACTTTAGAAATTTGATACACAAACCTAATAATAACTAATTAAATTAATTATCATGCTTTTCCTAAGTTTGGACTTGGGAAGAATTAAAAACTATGGGAATAAGTAAATTTTTAATATATCTTCTGCATGCTCGGACACAATGCCTATGTAGAGACACTTATCTAAGATACAATTTTAACACTCCCTCTTAGAGAGGAAGATGTTATACAACACCCCCAACATGTCCCTAAAGGATACAAATTTTCCTTTCATCAAGGCCTTCATGAGGATTTCTGCAACCTACCTATCTTTAGGTACATATTGCAACTTCACTGTTCCTTTTTGTACATAGTCCCATATGAAGTGGTACCTAATCTCTATGTGTTTCGACCTATCATGAAACACTTGATTTTATAAGATCTTGATGAAACTCTAATTGTCATAATATATAATGATCGACTCTAACTCATGATAAAACAACCACGTGAGTAACTTTCAAAGCCAAATGACCTCACATGATTCCAAAATTATTGCCATGTACTCAACCTCAACAGAACTCAGTGCAATTGGATTTTATTTCCTAATGACCAAGAAACAACAACATAACTAGGGAGCTAGACATAAATCAACCCATACTCCACTGTACCATGCAAATATCTGAGTATGTGTTTTGTTTCCATCCATTTAACTCACTTTGGCTCAACCATAAATTGAATGAGTGTATTGAAAACAAAACATATATCTAGTCTGGTGTTGACTAGATACATAAGAGAGCCAATCAACTACTTGTGTAAGGTGGGGTCCACTAGATTTGACTTAGAAGCATCAATTTTCTTCCAATTGGTCACCATTGGTATAACCATAATCTTATAGTATTTCATCTAGAATCGTTTCAGGATCTCCATAATGTAATTTCGCTATCCACAAAAGATCTTCCCATCTCTTTGCCATACTTCTAGCCCCAAAAAGTAGTGCATCAACCCCATATCCTACATCTTAAACTCTAAAGCAAGATCCCTCTTGCATTTGCAGTGAGCTTCTATAAACTTGGAAGAAACAAGTCATCTACCTATAACAAAAGAATGAGTGGCTCTCTCCTGACCAATATATAGTATAGGTTTGAGTCAACATCACTCTTGGTGAAGCTTGTCCCTAGAAATTAGCTATCTATCTTGGCATACTATGCACATGGAACTTTCTTGAGTTCGTACAATGCTCCCTTCAACATGAAAACATGGGAATCCCTCCCATGAGCCTCAAAGCCATCCAACTGCTCTACATAGACCTCCTCCTCAATCATGCCATTAATAAATTTTGCCTTGATGTACATATAATAGATCTTCCAATCCATCTTTGTAGTAATGGAAATCATTGAACTGATGGAGGAGTACTTAGATACAGGGGTGAATGTATCATCAAAGTCAACTCCCTTTCTCTAAGAGAACACCTCAGCCATGAACCGAGCTTTGAACTTATCAACACTACCATCAACAATGTGTTTGATCTTATAAATCCACCTAGATACCACCACTAATTTCCCTTCAGGGCATGGCACAACCTCCCATACATTATTATTCATGATGGAATTGTACTCTTCAACCATGGAATCCCTCCACGCCTGCTGCTCAGATGCCTTTTGAAAAATTAAAGGCTTAGCCTCAATCAACTTGATCATAAGAGCCATGTAATTGGAAATATATGTGGTGGTCTAATATACCTAACTGAAGTCCAAGGATAATCTACCTACTTTTGAGCATCTCAGCTCTAGTAAATGGAGCATCCTACTCCTCATTCTTATGCTACTAATCCTACACACAATTCTAGGGTCCTAAAATCTATAATGGCTTTCCCTCTTCTTCCTTTGGTGCTTCCTACTTTTGAAAATCTACTATAGCTAGAACTAAGCCACAAGACTTTCTAAAATCCATATTCTTCTCAAATTTCACATCCATCTGCACCACTATCTTATTGAGTGTAGGAATGTATATCTTTTAAGCCTTTTAGGTCTCTCTATATCCAACGAAGATATCCTTCTCTACATTAGGCATGACCTTCACCCTCTTCTTTGATGGAATGTGGAAATAAACCAAACACCCCAAAATTGAAAGATGCCCAACCTCTAGTTTCTTCCCTTTTAATTCCTCTTCAAGGGTCATCCTCCCCAACACCTTGCGTGGACTCTTGTTTTGAAAATAAACTATTGTCTTACATGCTTGTGCCCATAAGAACATGTGAAGATCCCGATCATGAAACATTTCTTTCATTGCCCTAACCAATGGCTCTATTATTCCTCTTTGATTCATAATTTTATTATGGGTTATATGGAATTATCAAATCCCTCTTAATTCCAAAATTTTCACAAAACTACTTGAATGAATTTGAGTAGTACTCGCCTCCTTTTTAGATCTAAGTGTTGCGCTTTTGGGGTGTTGGGGTAGCATCAACTGTGCTCTAGCTCCCAAACTATGTGGAGGGACTAGAGTACATAACATATCCAAGACCCAGAAAGCGTTTGAAGAAATTCCATCAGGTTTAAGAGATATTTAATTAATTAATATTTTTAATTAAAGACCCTAGGTCTAACTTAGGAAAATTAAATATTAAATTTAATTAAATTAAACATGTGATGAAAATGACTTAAGTGACATGGATCAAGAAACTTCTAATATTAGCCGTCGATTAGAGATTAGATCATTGTCGTTGGTTTCCCAACGATAAAATTATAAGAGAAGGGCTTGGGGTCAGTTGGAGTACACACACACTGGCAGAGCACTAAAGCTAAGCTGAGATTCTAGGGCGTGGTTTGCTAAGAATTTCAGAAGTGTTTTAGCTGCAGTGAGGGGCAGTATTGGCGAGGGGGATGGTCTATAGAAATTATACAACATGCATGTATATCTTGGATTCACTCGATATAACAATGTACTAAAGTTAAATACTGAATATTTTCTACAAATATTTTGTGTAATTAAAAACACAATCGCTAATCACATGAACATGAAGAAGAATCAAATCACACACAACACAGATAATTTCCCGGGGAAATATTACAGCTAAAAAACCCACTATCTTGTATTGTATATTCAACATGGATCATGAAACAATTACATACAAAACTCTTCTCACAAGAGCCCTCCAGTATTCAACTAATTGTCTCACATTGTCATGAACAAAACTGACCAACACATAGCCAATTCTCAGCCTCTAGACAACCTGCCTTGCTTGCGTGATACCTGATGGATGCAATCCCTAAAAGATATGAATTATTTCCTTCCTTGACTGCGCAAGTATCATGGGAACTCCAATGGGTATTTGGTTGCATGTGTGCAACCCAATAATCCTACAACTGATAGTTAACTTCCCTTTCACCTAGAACTCAACTGGGTCTCCACTAGATCTGACATGCATGCAACTAATAATAGTAAATCCTCAGTTGCATGTGAGATCACTGATTGTGAATTAATTAATATTTAATTCACTTGATCTCTCACTAGTGTATCTTCAACTACAACTAGCACAACTGAGTTTAACTCACTTAACTAGGTTAAAATGATTACATCCTGCATTAACTAATGCACCACTGCACTTCGAACTCAATTACAACTAGAATTACTCTACATGCCTCACCAACCACCTATAACTCGAAATCCACTAGCTAACTAAGTTTATCACTCTCAGTTAACTATTTCAAGTTTACATTGAGAATAGATTACAATTTATTGACCATATTAATTAAGGGATAGCTAAAATAGACATGCACCCAAAAATAGCACTGTGGGCCCCATGCTAGTTTGGGTGCTAAATGCAACTAGGCATGGGTGATGAAATGTTCTTTTTGAATCTAAACATGGTCTAGTACTAGGCCAAAGTCCAACGAGGGCAGAGAAGGAGCATACCAGAGAAGCACAGAGGCAGCAGCTATGCAGTCCAGCCAAGAGCCCAACAAAGGCACGACAGAGGAAACAAGAGCTAAGGAAGGATGACGTAGGCCCAGTTAGGGCAGCTCAACTCCTTCTAGGGTGACACAGACCCTTCCTGAGCAGCGCAGAGGCTGACGCAAGTTAGGAAGGCTGACGCAAAGGGTTTCAGAGTAGCATTGGGGTTTCTAGATGATCCAGATTTATGCAGGAACACAATAAAATACAGAAATAACCATAAACACAGAGATGCAGCGGAAATAATGCTTCATTTCATTAATATCAAATAACATAAATATGCTTACAGACATAATGGAAATCAAATAGCTAGGGCGTTGGTAGCTTATCTCTAAGAAGATATGTGGTGGCTACATTCCTCTAAACTGTTTTACAATGAGGCTCGACGTCTAAAAACCTAACCCTAGGAGATGAAGTGCCAACTATGGGCCCCGTTTGGGTAAATTGGTGTTTCAACTTCCCGGGGTCGTAACTTTGGCATACTATCTCCGTTTGACACACATGATACAACATTAGAAATATCTATCCGAGGACTACAATTGGTGACCATGAAAAATGATTTCGGAACATAATCCATGATGCCTAAAAAACGTCGTTTAGGGCCTCAAAACAGCTCTAGAAGTTCAGGACCCGAAAAACTTCTAAAAATAGTAAGTTGTGCTGAAACTAAAAAACTGAAAGGAATTATGGTGGCATTTCAAATGGAGTAGGTGGGCGGCCACAAATATCCATCTGGATCATTAGAGTCCCAAAACGGCTTCGGGAGTGTAGGACCTAAAAACCTGCTAAAAATAGTAAGTTGTGCTGAAAGTGAAAAGCTGCAAGAATTGATGGTGCAGGTCTAAATGGAATAGGTGGGTGGCCACTGATATGCACCTAGATCACCAGAGGCTGAAAAGGGGCTGAATTCTGTAAATCTCGTTTGAGGGTGTGAATCAATCATAATTTTCTGTTTCCGGGATTAGTTATTGCTTTCATTTATATTTCTCTGTCAAGTTAACTAGTTTGGTGCCCAGATTTTTTATACTTATAATCTGCATAATAATAAAAACCCTCTAGAAGCTATCAACACCGGTTTTAATATCCCTTTTCAGGAACAACTACAGATTGGGAATAATCTAAGTTATTACCAATGTGGAGCTACAACAATATGACTTATACATATGTTAAATCAGTTATCCTTCAATAAAATATACAACATCAACCTTATACAACGTTTTATAAGGAAAAAGGTGGGGAAAAGAGGTGATTTAGGCCCTAAAACGAATGTATTTATAGATTTGCATAAAAATAAGATGGGAAAGCAGTTGTATATGATAGCTAGGGTTATGAGGGACTCCCATGTCAAATTTTAGCAAAAAAAAGGTGTTTTTCTATATTAAACAGTTCCTCCTTTCCTAACTAGGCTAGAAAACCCTGATTTCCCATGGCTTAAATTATGCAGAAATTTTCTGAAGCATGGATAGCGTAATTTCTGAGGGTTTTAAATGAAATAATTCTAGAACATTAGTATGGAAACTTAGAATATGAATCAGATGGTTTACATTAAGAAAAACAGAGATTTACATAAAGAAAGGCCTCCAAATGAGGTGCTGCAACCATGCAATGAGACAGAAAAGCTGAAAAATGTAATTTACAGGGGATTGAAGCAGCGTTTCATTATATTTTAGATCTAAAATAGATCTAAATAGAAAATCACAGATCAAAATGGGATCTATATGCAAAAAGAGCTTTTTAGTACATTCCCCTTGGGGATCTCAGTAGAAGATGAATAACAATGAATAGATATGAGATCTACACCATAGATCTGCAGTAATCTTCAGAAATTTTTGAAGAATATGATACAAAACATATCAGATCTGAAATAGAACATGGATTGGTTGGCCAATCCATGGATCACCATAGTGAAGGAAATGAGTCCTTCCACCCAAGATCTCTCCTCCAAACTGCTATCAAATCTACACTGCAACTTTGCCTGCAAAGAGGACGCAATTTCCTCAAGTGACTGTGTTGAAGAAGTGGAGCACACTTTGGCCTGATGCCAAGATAAGAATCTGGAGCTCAAAATAGCTATTGCACTCCTGCTAGTGGATTAGGAGACTTCCCCATTGAAAAGATGCAATAGAACTCTTCAGATATGAATAGATCTGATTCCACTTGCTGCAGCTCATAAGACAACTCAACCCTCAACATGAGTAGTGCTGTAATGTAAGGTGAAGCTTGGCCAAAATTCCAGATAGTGGATCAATGCAACACAATATCCTCCAAGAAATCCTCAAGGAAGGAGGGAGGATTCCTAAACAGGAAACCCTCACTATTCTCTTGCTAAACATCCCAGAGAAATAGAATTAGTCTAAGGAGACCAATTTTTGAATATATTCAACAACCTCTTCCTTGCTGCCCTCCTCTTACTTTTATAAGATAGGAGTCTTGCCAAACCCTAAACCACCTTGAATCACTTAACCCTTTTCACATTACAACCTCCTTCTAGAACTGCGCTGTCCCTCAAAGAGGTTCAATGCATCTAGACTGCGCTGTTTGACTTGGTCAAAGATGACCCATTCTTGTGATTTAACCCATTCACACCTGTATGAGTTTATTTGGATAGCCCAGATATGTCATTGTTCACATAGGCATTGATTTATTATTCGTTTTTAGGAGTTTACATGTCCTCCTTTACAATTTATTCATCAATTATGAAATACAAAAATAAACAAGGAAAAATTAATGTTCCTATTAGCTGAAGCTAATTTAGGAACATTACAGTCTCCCCCTCCCAAATGTTGCTTGTCCTCAAGCAACTGCAAGGGTGCTGCAAAATCTCCCCCCCTTCTTCTTGTGGCCTCCTCCTTCAACAGTCTCCACCATTGCTTCAAATTTTCTGCAATAATTCCATTTCCCAATGGTTCCTCCCAAGTGTGTAAAGTGGCCTTTGGTAGATAAACCAAATAGCTCTCATCACGAAGTAAAGGAAGGTCTATATGGAAAACTTCTTGCTGATCCATGGCCTCATCAAGATAGAATTGATGGTCGTAATGGGGAATTTCACCATCAATGAAGGTCTTCCACCTCCATGCTATCATCTAAATGAAATGAATTACCTTCCAGCGTGGTAACTCATAGTGAAGCTCCTCCAAAATTCCCATGAGAGGCATGCTCCAAGTGCTACATACAATCATATGGTCCACATCATAAAGAGACAAGTAATGTGCTATAGTGGCCATATGGTCTCCCATGCTCCCCCTAGAACATGTAGTGCAAAGAATGTGGGAAACTCCTTTCCCCAAGGACACATTCCACAGATGTGTCTCTCCTCCAACCATGTTCCCAAGAATAAGAACATATTCAACATGTGGAATCATGATTGAGATCATGCTAGCAGCCATATATGATAAAGGAGAAGGAAGATGCCTCCTCATGTGCAACCAACACAATTTTACCCTCAACTGCCATGGAATAGAAGATGACAAGTGTTTCCTCCAACACTTGCTTGCTGCACCATACTTCTTGTATGCTTGGAGAAGGTGCCTTATGATTGGTGTAAAGGAGTCACACCATGGAAAGTGTATCTCCCCTCCAAGATCCTCCAAAGGATTATCAACATCAATAAAGTTCATGGCCTCAAGTGGCCCATGAAGCCCATCATAAATAGTGCTCCCTCTTGGAGCAAAGCCCTGTAGATGAGTGTTAGAAAAATACAAGTATACATCATGAGATTTAGCAATATAATATTTTTCATACACTTTTTTAAAATCAGCAAGGTAGCTCATGGATGAGCCTCCTCTCACACTCAATGAATAAGGAGGTGTAGATGATAATTCTTCCCAAGAGCTATGTTCCTCCTCTTTGACATACTTGATGCCAAGGTCACATGTTGGAGTCCCATAAACTTTCTTTTGCTGCCTTCCTTGCAGCTGATCTTCCTGAAGCCAAGATTGAAGCATGTGGAAATCAACTTCCCCTTGGAAATTTCTTGTCCTCCAATACTTCCTAAATTTGGCCCATGCATGCAAGAGTATTAAGATCCTCTTGTCTGTTCAGAAATCTCTCTTGTAAGTGAGAAGACCATGGGCTGCCCCAAAGATATGGTTTTTCCATGTATCCTCATATCCATACCATCATAGATTTCTAATCTTTCATTTCTCAGCGCAGATGAATGAATGGAAGATAACAATGTCCTATTCA
Organism: Pinus albicaulis; assembly: GCA_034641835.2. NCBI lineage: Eukaryota > Viridiplantae > Streptophyta > Pinopsida > Pinales > Pinaceae > Pinus > Pinus albicaulis. Next base: position 830,757,501 of record CM076575.1, read on the forward strand.
GAAAATTGCTTACCTCTTTTCTGAATTCATGAAAGATCCTCTGCGCTGCGCTTGCTTCTCCCAAGGCTCCTTCATTGGCCAAGTATGAAAATGTTGCCCATATTTTAGAGAACACTTTAGTTTTCCTCCAATCAGGAGGTCTTCTTGGTGGAATGCCTCCTTGCAAAGAGGCATCAAGGCATAGAGAAGAATGTGAATGTAGGTGGATAGATTTTCCCCTACCATTGCTGCATGGATTCTCTTGCCTTCTTTGGTATTCCAACCCTTGAAATAGAGAAGGGTATATGCTCTTCTTCTTGATATGCTCTTCCTTCTCTCTTCCTCCTTCTATCTTCAAGACTTCATCATTTGACAATGATGATGCATGCTGCTCTTGTGTTGTATCAAGATCTCCATGTGTGAGATCTTTTGAAATCCTTGCAAGAATGCAAGAGTTTCTTCCCTTGGAGAAAGTGCTCCAACTTCATCTTCATGAGGTGCTTGAGGTGTCATTTTCATGACTGCGTTATCTGCTGCCTTCTCCTTTTCCTCTCCAATAAATGAAATTGCCTCATCATCAACAAGAGACCTTACATCTTGGTCATCTAGTGAAGGAGGAATCTTCATGCTTCCTTCTTGAGAAGAGTTCCCTTCATTCAAAGGAGATCTTGCCCTAGGCAAGGCATAAAAAAAAATCACACCTTCTCCCATGCTCTTCAGAAATGGAGTTGGATTCATAGACCCTTCCAACTCATGCAAAATATTTGACTGATATGGTTTGATAGTGTCACCAGAATATGTTACACATGGGGCTTCATCAAACCTTTCTATCAATCTTGAAATAAACCTTGCATAAGTAGGTGTATTTTCATTCTTCAAGGAAAGGGACTCAAACAAACACCAAGCATATACCTTACCTCCAAAGTGCAGCGCTGCTACTTTGATGGCTTCAATTTCAGAAACTTGATGTTGTTGCATGAAGTTGTCTAGCTCCTCCACCCAAATCCTGACTGGACATTTAGGCGATCCATCAAATATAGATAGATAGAATCTACCCTTATCATGCTTCTCCTTCTTTGTGTCTTTTCCTTCCTTGATCTTGCAGAACCCTTGGAAATTCAAATCATCTTTGAACTCCTTGGATTGAGCTTCATTCTCCTCCAAATACTCCCTAAGAGTCTCCTTCTTAGATACATCTCCTTTATTCCTCTTCATGAATAAATTACTGACAGAAATTTGAATCTTAGGTGATATGGCTGAGTGCACATATCCATAAGATGAGGATTCAGAATGTTCCTCATGTATAGATCTTGTAGATCTGATCGGAAGATCTTTCTGCTCTTGAAACTTTCTAGGAGTTTCACTGCTTCTCCTTTCTTCTTCTTGTTCAACCTCCTTGGAGAGGTTCTTCTTAGATTTGAAAGATGATGAGAGTAAACCCATATTCTTCATCATTCTGACCTCGCTCCTTGTTGTACATCACTTTGGCTTGAAGCCACAGGCTGAGCCAAAGATCTTGCTTTGATACCACTGTAATATCCCCTTTTCAAGAACAACTACAGATTGGAAATAATCTACATTATTACCAATGTGGAGCTAAATAAATATGACTTATACAGATTTTAAATCAGTTATCGTTCAATAAAATATACAACAACAACCTTATACAACGTTTTACAAGGCAAAAGGTGGGGAAAAGAGGTGATTTAGGCCCTAAAACGAATGTATTAAGAGATTTGCGTAAACATAAGCATTTGAGAAGATGATGTTATATTTGTTGATAGATATCAAAATATTTTAAAACAAGTGCTGCCAGAAATTCCTGAAAAACTTATAACTGCCTCTAAAATCCTGCCTATTCTTTCATAAGCGTGCTGATATTGGCCACGTATCGGAATGAGAGTGGCGGGGAGTAAATGAAGCGCGAGAATGGAAAGTAAGCGAAAGGCACGGGAATGGAACAGTAAGTGGGAGGAGTAAGTGCATTAAAATATATCACAATCACAATCACAGAGTGGAGCGAAGTGAATACATTATCTGGGCGGAATTGTAATGCGAAATATCGCAATCGCAAGACAGAGGGGTTATCACAAATCGGGGATCGGATATTATCGCATATCGCAATCAGAGGATTATCGCATTTCACAATCGGAGGGGGCAACATGGATGGTTAGAAATAGGATTTGTGATATGGATTAAGTGAAGTGACGTGGAAGGGAAATGGGTCCTAGTGTTATCAAAATCAGGGGTTTTTTGGAAGCGACATCAGATGATAACAAAGGAATTTTGAAATGGTGATTGCGGAATAAGGTAAGGTGGTTCCACAAAGCAATACGATAGTGTGGTATGACGTGGTAGTAGGCGGGTCCCACTGTTATCGCAATCAGGAATTTAAAGAGGCAGGAGTAGGTGAATGCACCGAGAATTTGTGATTTGGGATGAAGTAGGTCGTATTAATGGCTTTAAAGATGAAAAGTGATAAATAATAGAAATGTAATAAACCAGCCCAAAGCATAACAAAGGAGTTTGAAGTGTTTAAACTCTACTGGAGCATAAGAAAGGAACCCGACAGTGAGATAACATAATTGAATTTGGAGGCTTTAAAGTGGATTTAAATGGAATTTGAGCATTGGAATTTAGATTTTGTTAAAAAGTGATAAACACTCATACATTTTTACTCTCCAGGGCTCTCCACCATAGGTTAGGAGACAAGAGAGGATCAAAGAAACGACTTACAATGATGACCAAACTTTGAAATTTTTTGAAAATTTGTAGTACTAACAATGGCTCCTATTGGGGATGAAGTCCTCCATGTGAGGCTTCAAGAACTGTAAATTCAATGCTTTCACTTTCAGGACTCTTAAGTTTTAGAAGCTAATGAGATAATCTGACTTTCATTAACTGAAATGAAACTGACTCTATTTACAAACATAACCACCATTGGGCATGTAGTCTTATTGAAACAAAACTCTGGATATTTATAATGGAGAGATTGGTTGACTAAGAAAAAATGAACCTTTTGATATAATGGCCATTGACTATACCTCTAGTTAATTGATCATCATCTAAATGTTTAAGGAGAAAAGTATTATTTTCTAGAACTTGAGAAACTTTAAATGGCCCAAACCACAAGTTATCAAACTTACCATGCTTCCCATGGTATTCTCTTCTTGCATCCCAGCGCAATACCAAATCATCTTCTTGGAATATATGTTGTTTTTCCCTTTTGTCAAAGACAACTTTGGCTTTGGCTTTATACCTATGTGTTTTATCCATTATGGATTCCCGGATTTGATGAGCTTCTATCAGTTGCAACATCCTTCTCTGAATGGGATTTGAATTATCAGTTTCATCTTGTAAAAAATTCATGACAGGAAGGGCCAAATGTAATGGCATCACAGCATCAACACCATAAACAAGTTGAAAGAGAGATACTCCAATTGATCTTTTACTACTCAGCCTATCCGCCCAAAGAGCATGAACTAGCTAAGTATCCCAATTTTTTTTGTTTTTTGTCATCATCTTTTTTATAATTCTTACCAGAATTTTATTCGATGACTTAGCTAACCCATTACCCTGGGGGTAATAAGTTGTAGAATGAGTCAAATCAATGTTATATTTATGACAAAATTGTTCATCTTGGCCGATTTAAAAGCCATTGCATTTTCACCCACCAAATTTTGAGAGCAGCCAAATCTAGACATAATGTTTTCCAACAGAAATTTAATTATTACCATGTTAGTGGTGTTTCTGGTTGGAATGGCTTCAATCCACTTGGTGAAGTAGTTTGTGGCTGTAAGAATCCACCTGTGTTGTCCTGATGATGGCGGGTGAATCTCACCAATGAAGTCTAGCCCTCACTGCTGGAAAGGAGTATCTCCTGAAATAGGAATAAGAGGTAGTGGGAGCAGCTTTTGCTTACCAACAAAATTTTGACATTCACTACAAGCTTTGACTTTGGCAAAAACATCAGAGAAAAGAGTTGGCGAATAATAACTAGCTCTTAAAAATTTATTTGCGGTAGCTTTCCAATACAAATTTCCACTACATACCCCTGCATGTGCCTCTGTTATAACTTATTGTGAATCAACTTCATCTAAACATATCAAAAAACACTCCTACAGGGTCTTTCCAAATAACATGATTCTCCATTATGTAATACTTGACAACCTTTAGTTTAAAATCCCTTCTCTTTGATTTTTCCATTTCTGGAGGACAACTAAAATTTAACAAAAAGTACATTATATCCTTATATTAATTGGAATAAAATATTTTAGGATAATCAGTTGTACCTTCTTTATCTGTTTCTTCAGCTATCTCCATATTCAGATTCAGAGCTTTGCAATTTTATTTTGCCATCAAGCGGGTTAAACCCTGTCCCTTTGTCAACTTAGTAGGTCTGATTTCAATGTCAAATTCCAGAATCTTTTTCAACCATCTTCCCCTTCTACCATCTGTGTCAGGCTTCAAACATACATCCTTGACAACAATATCTAGCACAAAATCAATGACCTTAGAATGCAATACATAAATTCGAAAAGACTTCAAAGCCTTCACCAGTGCATATGCTTGTTTCTCAACCAAGTTGTACTTTAACTCAACATCCCTTAATGCATGGCTGAAAAAAGAAATTGGCTACTCCAAGCCTTCCTTGTTCTTTTGAAGTAAAACTGTTGCAGTAGTTTCTTCAGAAGCATATGAAAAAGCTAGAAAATATTTCTCAAAATCAAGGCTGATTAACAGTGGGGCTTTAGTCAAAACATATTTGATTGCTAAGAAAGAATTTTTTGCTTCATCATGCCACCTGAACTCTGCATCTTTCTTCAACAAGAAATTTATATGCTTAATTAATTTTGAAAATTTTGGAACAAAATGCCTCAGAAAATTAATCTTACCCAAGAGTGACTGTAACTCTTTCTTATTTCTGGGTAAACCAATTTTCTGAATTGCTTCAACTCTCCCAGGGTCAATCCAAATACCATTTTTTGTTACTATATGTCCCAAAAGTTTCCTTCTTGAACAAAAAAGGATGATTTCTTTGGGTTTAAAGATAAACCATTTTTTTTTCATTTATCAAACACTTTCTGCAAATGTTTTAAATGGTCATGATCAGATTTTGAAAAGACTATTATGTCATCTAAATAAATGACAACAAATCTGTCCTTTTCCACTACAAAGGCAATATCCATTGCCCGCTGAAGTGTTGCACCTGCATTCATTAAAACGAAAGGCATCTTATTGTACATAAAATTCCCCCAGGGTGTCGTAAAAGTTGTTTTCTCCTTGTCTTGTTTGTCAACTGAAATTTGATTGTATCCTGAAAAAGCCATCTATCATTGATAATCTCTTTGAACCTACAACTTTCTTCGAAATATGATCCATTGTGGGCAAAGGATAGTTATCCTTCAGCAAACACCGATTCAAATTGTGAAAATCAACACAAATTCTGATTTCACCATTCTTCTTTTGAACAAAGACTATATTAGCTACCCAATTGGAAAATCTTAAAGGCAGAATTATCTTGGCTTCCCACATTTTTCTGATATCTTTTTCAATAATAGGGAGAAACATAGGATTCATATGCCTTATTTTCTGTGCCATGGGTTTTTCTTTTGATTTAAGAGGGATTCTATGCTCCATTATGCTTCTTTCATAAGTCTTCAAATCATTGTAAGACCAATAAAAAATTTCTGCATATTGCTTCAGCAACTTGACGTATTTAGTTCTAGTTTCTTGAGGAAGAAATTTAGAAACTGTATGATATCTAGGCTGATTTTCAGTACCAATGTTGCAATCAACTATAATTTATCCATATGTCTTATTATCAGGCTTTAAAAAGACATCATTATTATCAAACAACCTCTCTAAAGGAACAAAGCCTTAGGAATGAAGCTTTTTTTCAAATCAATAATGTGTTTCTAGCCAAAGTCTTTTTGAATGAATTGTTGTTCTGACTTTCAGCTGTGTCTTGTTCATTGTCAATTTGAATGTATGAAAAATCCTCTACACATTCTAAGTATTTCTAAATTTCTTTATCATCTTCAAACACTTTCCAGTATATGATATTGTCAGGGATGGAAGGTCTGTATTTAATCTGAATATCATAGGCTACTTTGACACCAAGAGGGACCTTAAAATTACTAGCTGCAATGTCCAATGAACTTTCCATTTCATTTTCTTCTCTGGAAACAAAATTCAAATTGAATGCTGAAAAATAATGTTCAATCAAATCCCAAACTTCATTTCTATAATTCTTCAAATTTGAATTTTTTACTTGATTATTGTATTTCACCTATTGTACCACCAAATTTGAATCACCAAAAATGATCAACTCTTCTGCTCCCAAACCTTTTGATGCCTTCATTCCTAGAATCAGTATTTCATATTCAACAATGTTTTTTTTTTTTAATTCAAATTATTTCATAAAATGCAATCTCTCGAAACACCTATCTATTCTATCTTACATGGATTCACAATGAAATTTAAGTTTGGATATATCCCAATTGTTTAAAAAAACTACAAAGTATCAACTTTGTTTAAGAGGCTCATTACAATATCTCTATCAGGTAAAGCAGGGATGGCACCCTTTTCTGTTGTTGTTATGGCACCCACAAAATTGACAAATATCAGCACTTCCCTTAGCCCTTGTTCATTCTTAAGCAATGACACGTCCTTAACAAGTTCAGTAAGAAATGCCCCAACATATGCATCACTAGCACCTGTTGTATCAATTGTTTTCACTGGTGTGCTATCAACCCTCCCTCGAAAATATTTGGTATAATATCTGCAACCCTTGTCCCCCTCAGTGAGGAGAAATAACTTCAGTCCGGGATGCCAAAGTGGCAAGAATACCTCATCCTTTTCACAGTCTGCTCCATTGGTAAGGAATGATGCTTCTTATTCATTGACCTTAATCAGGTTTTCCTTATCCCAGATGCTGAGAATTCCTTTTCGAGCTTCCTTGGGAGATGGCCACAATGGGAATCTAAGATTCGGATCATATGATAAAAAAAGCACTAGCGCTTTTTGCAATCTTCATAGCTTCAAGGTGCGCTAATCTGCATGGTTCTCAGATCAGACTTATTGATCCATAATGAAAAATGCTTGCATGCTGAAGTAAGTCTACATCAAGTTTAGACGTGGTTAGTAACATGTCAGCACTGGGATTACGATAAAACATGAACTCTCTTTGATCATCGTGACTCAGTGTCACGAATGCAAGCGTTGTTCTAGCATTCTTATCATAGCGTATGCCTCAATCCAGCACATCGTTTTCCTTCAAAATTTCAACCAATTGAAACCAAAATTCATCTTCACCAACCTTTCCAATGAAAGCTGAGAATCCGCCAAACTTAGCTATTGCTATAGCAACATTTGCAGGTGCACCACCTGGGGCCTTTTTAAACATCGATGCATGTGCTAACGAAACCCCTGACTCCGATGGGACAAAATCAATGAGCATCTCCCCGAAGCAAACAATCAAGTCTTTTGAGACAAACTTGCTTACTTCATTTAACTCATCTTCCTGAGATTTTCTAAGATATCCATTGTTTGGAGCTGAATCAATGTCCAAAGGTACTGTTTCTGCTGCATGATCCATTGTTTCCATTTCAATACTGTAATCAAATAACCAGAAAGAGGGTGGAAGATATTTTACAAAACCACCAGTAGGAAAGCCAAAGATATCTCATATTCAACAGTGTTATTAGTAGTGACAAATTGTAATTTATATGATAAAGCCACTACCTGCTAAGTAGGAGAAATAAATACTATACCAACCCCTGATCCCTCTCTTGATGAGGCTCCATAAAAATACAATTTCCAGATCTGTCTTACTTCTGAATCCTGCTCTTTTGAGATGAGTAGTTGTTGTTTTCTAATAATTTCAGGATGAAATTTTTTGTCATCAGCAGCAAGGTGTAAAATAGATGATCCTAACTCCTTATCCTCTGCATATATAGGATGATTTGAGTGATTTTGTTGATCACTTATGATATAATCCATTTGTGTTTCTCTATATAGCCTCCTAAATTATCCTCCAAAGACTGGGATAGTGGCATATGTCATATCCATTTTAAGAGTGCCTCCCAGCTTTTTGGACCAAGATCTGGAAAGAAGCATTCCAAATCTTGATGGTATATCAGCAACCACTATGTCCATCACTAGAATTTTCATAGGAAGATGGGTAAAAGAAATTACCAAGTCTTTGATCACTCCTAAACACTTGACCCTTTTGGAGTCAAAAGAGTAGAGGTCACGACATTGTTTAGTGATTTCCAGTCCTAATTCATCCATCACTTTCTTAGGCATCAGATTTTGAAAGGCCCTAGAATCTAATAGGTGGTTGTGCAACAACTTGCTATGAATATTGAGTGAAATATAAAAAGGTGGAGAATTATCATCATTTTGATCTTGGACATGGTTTCCTAAAAATATAGTAGGATGTTCATCTTCAAGGTTGATAGAATCAGGAGAAAGAGATGGTTGTAACAGACTTTGAAATAACTCTCTGTAGGCTGGATTTTTCAACAATTCTAGGAGTGGGACCAGAATCTTGATTTTATTCAATTCTGACTTGAAACTAAAATTAAGTGGAGTAAAATATTTATTTTCTGTAGATGTTTTGATGATAGGGGCAAGGCTAGGTGATGAAGGAACATATTAACCTTTGCTTTTTGTTTGGCAGCAATTTTTTCAGCATCTTTTTTTGTTGAGGTTGTTGGACAACCCCTTTTGACCTCAAAGGATAATTTCTTATCTTATTTTCAGGCTATTTTTTCTCATTTTGAACATCAATATGAGCCTCCTGATCATCTGAAAATAGATTTATCCTAGTTATCTTCATATTCTTGTAAATTCAAACAAGTTGACTGTGATGTCTCCCCAACAAGATTGATATCTTCATCTTCCTCTTCTTCCTCTTGCCGATTTTCTTCAGCAAAATTATTCAGTGGAGGCTGAAAATTTTGATCATCTGGATTTCTCTTTGGGCACTGTAAAATTTGTTGGGGTTGAAAGGTTCTCCTAAAAGGAGTCTGATTTCTATTTCCTTCATTTTGAATGGGCCTAGCAGCAGGTCTATTTTCTAACTCCAGTTTTTTCACTTTGGAAGTAAGATCTTTAATCAAATTAGACATCTGATCAATATTTTCTTCAGTTGTGAAAGTTTTAGAGAAGGAAAATGGTTTCTCCTCTTTCATTTTCTTTTTATCCTTTGCCCCTTTCCCTTCTTGAATTTTCAGCTTGTTTGAGGCCATAAGATTGGACTGCACTAGAATAGCAACCTCCTGAATACCCACCAATGTATATGACTTCTCAGCTCTCAAACATAGTGAAAAAATGGAGTCTAGGGAATTGGAAAAGGTTATCATGGCTGTGGTTTCAGGGGGTTTGACCTCTACAAGAATCTTTTGATAGACTTTATTGAATCTCTTTGTAAAATCCGCTAATGAATCATCAATATTCTTCTTCAAAGCCCAAAAATCTGCGAGATAATACAGTTAGTCCTTTCGGTCACCCCATTGTTTTACAAACACCTCCTCAAAAGAATTTATTCCTATTATTGAATTTGATGGAAAATTTATGAACCATTTTCAAGCTTCTCCATCTAATATTTGAAAAAAAAGTCTTGACCATACATCTTCATGTTGAATGTTTTGGTTATCAACATAAATATAGAAGGAAACTAGATGTTCTTCTGCAGATACTCCTTCTCCCTCCGTGTATTTGGGAAAATATTTCAAATAATCTCCTTGAGGAAGAGGTTGCAAAGGTTGAGGAAGGGCGAGTGGTGCATATCTTGCAACAACAATCTGCTGCATCCTTGTAGGAGGAGGCTGGGCGATGATTTACTGAGGTACAAATACTGGAAAACTAGCTGATGCAAATGTTTGGATGCTGGAAATTTCAATTTGTGGAGTTGAAAACAATGGATTTTAAAAGAAATGGACAACATAAGGTTTTATTTCAACCTCTCCAAGAGAATCAATTTCAAATATTGATTCTTGAAGGATTGGGGCAACTTCAATTTTGTTTTGCTGAGCTAAGAAGTCAGAGAGATTAAAAATCAAATTTTCGGGAAATTTACCTCCCCCTTGATGAGAAGAAGATGAGCCAACAACTGGGTTTTGAGACAAAGGAAAATACGCCTGTTGTGGGCTAAAATAATACTGATATTCAGGATGAGCTTGAAGAAAAATTAGAATTGTTTTAATGTCTTCCTCAGTTAAAATATCTTTATCTAGGAAGGATGCAATTTCCAACACTTGTTCTAATTCTTGTTCTGTCAACACAAAGGTTTCTGATTTTTGGTTTTCTTCATTGACACCTAAAACCTCTTATTTATCTTCTTTCACTAGAATGATACTTGTTTCTGATTTACTAAGTGATGACTGAGAGATATTTTCAGCTGAATCTAGGCTAACATCATCTACTTTTCCTTTTATGGAAGCAATTTCAACTTGAAATATTTCAGGGGATTTCTTTGAAACTAAAATTTATTTAGGTTGTGAGACAAATGATGGTACCTTTTCTTTTTGAATGTACTTTGAATGCAACTTTTTTTTCTGAATGTGATGCAGCTTCAACTGATTTTTGTTTCCCTCTTGCATACTTTATAATCTTCTCTGGGTCAGAAACTATAATTACAGGAGGTGATCTTTGATTTCTTCCTCTGGTAGGTGGTCTTGAAAACCCTCGTCCTCTTTGTGGAGTTGCCAGGTGAACCAATTACAATCAGAAATAGTGACTAGTCTTTATTCACCTTTAAAAACTAGTACTAGGCATTCATGCAAGAACTTCAGGAGAATATTGAGTTCAAAATCTTCGTCTCTTAGCAGACGCTCCAAAAGATGTTAGCGCAGGAATCAACACTTGGATTGTGACAAGCGTTTGACCAGGCACATCTTAGTCTCAAGGGCTTTTCTTATGACTTGATTGAGTTTTTTGGAAAGTGGTTGGGTATCACACACACTGAAAGAGATTTTGAATAGCTAGGAATCTCTCACACATATAAGGGCACTAATGTATAATGTGGTAGCAGGATTAGGTTTGTAGTTTATTGGTTATAAAATGGAAGATACCAGTAGCTATGTAAAATGGAGGTCTACGGTTAAGAGGAAATGATGACACAAATTCTATACCTGTAATGTACAGTGAAAAAAAGCTGCAAAAAGACTTATAAAAGTCTCACTCTACATTTAAAGGATCCTATTACATAGAAAGCTTCCAACTAACATGACAAAACAAATCAGTAATGCTTGAAACATCAAGACTGACAAAAACATATTGCTCGTGTATGTTCATTTAATAGACTTACAAGAATATGAAACAGGATTCAATTCAACCTCAAATAATGACCATGAACTATCTTCAGTTAATACTAAGTCTATAATTCTTGATAAAAATACTTACAAAAACAAATTAATATTACATGAAGGTTTATAATACTGATAGTGGCATGAGGCAGAACTACGTAAATCATAATCTGGAATGAAATAATGAATAATGGAAACACATAAGAATATGAAAAATACACACACCATACAAGTTGTGAATTCTCAAGAATTATTTTGGATATATTATATATTCAAAAAAATATAACACAGTATGTAATGAAAATTACAACCAACGAACCCTTTTCTCCTTGCATTACACAATATATATACAAAAAAGGAGTTCTATAAAAAGCCTCCATAAAAAATGAAAATATGTTTCTGAGACTTTATTACAACCCTCTACATATAGTAGAGCTTATCCAAAACATAAAAAGAAAACTAAAATAGAAATGAAGGCAAATCATGGCAGCATGGAGCTTGAGGTGGCTGAGTGATCCTCGTTGCTTGGAAAAAACTGCCTCCACAAAAAGTGCAATCTACCAACTCAAAAGGTACCCTTATCCGCAAAAGTTTAGGAGCAACTAACTGAAAGGAGTAACCAACTGGAAGATAACCACCTTTCAGGTGAGCAACACCTCTTGTTTTAACTTGTCTTCAATATTCGAATAAAAATAAATACCCTGACCAAGATAAGAGATCTGTCTTCGAGCTTTAAGGAGGTTTTGTTATATTTTTTGATATATATCAAAATTTGTTAAAACAAGTGCTTCCAGAAATTCCTGAAAAACCTGTAATTGCCTCTAAAATCTTGCCTATTCTTTCGAAAGCGTGCTGATACTGGCCACGTATCAGGATGAGAGTAGAGGGGAGTGAGGCGAAGTGCAGGAATGGTAAGTAAGCGAAAGGCATGGGAATGGAACAATAAGCAGGATGAGTAAGTGCATTAAAATATATCACAATCATAATCATAGAGTGGAGCAGAGTGAATACATTATCGGGGCAAAATTGTAATGCGATATATCGCAATCGCAAGACGGAGGGGTTATAAAAAATCGAGGATCGGAGCTTATCGCATATCGCAATCAGAGGATTATCACATTTTTCAATCAGAGGGGTAAACATGGATGGTTAGCAATAGGATTTGCGATATGCGATAAGCGAAGTGATGTGGCAGGGAAATGGGTTCCGTTGTTATCACAATCGGGTTTTTTTGGAAGCGGAAGCAGATGATAACAAAGGAATTGCGAAATGGCGATTGTGAAATAAGGTAAGGTGAGTCCACAAAACAATACAATAATGCGGTATGACGTGGTGGTAGGCAGGTCCCACTATTATCGCTATGAAGAATTTAAGGAGGCAAGAGTATGTGAATGCACCAAGAATTTGCGATTTGGGATGAAGTAGGTCCTATTAATAGTTTTAAAGCGAAAAAGAGATAAATAATAGAAATGTAATAAAGCAGCCCAAGGTGTAACAAATTAGTTTTAAAGTGTTTAAACGCTACATGAGCGTAATAAAGGAACCCTATGGTGAGATAACATAATTGAATTTGGAGGGTTTAAAGTGGATTTAAATGGAATTTGATCGTTGGACTTTAGATTTTGTTAAAAAGTGATAAAGTCTCATGCATTTTTGACTCTCTAGGGCTTTCCACCATAGGCTAGGAGACAAGAGAGGATCAAAGAAACGACTTACAATGACGACCAGACTTTGAAATTTTTTGAAAAATTGCAGTGCTAATAGGTTGGGTGTCTTACTTTTTCTGAACAAGTTGGGAGATTCAAATACCATGCCACATTGACCAAATTGTTTTCCACTCAACTCAGAAAGGACAAGGTAATAATTGCAGGGGTTAGTTTCACTATATCAACTGATGTAGTAACTGAGGCCACATGAATACCTAATCATGGTGAAAAATGGTTTAAAAACCAAGACCTAGACATTCAAAATTACCAGCCCTATCTCAAAAGACATTATCAACAACACATGAAGACTATTTTTCCTTTGGGCACCTGCTTGAGAAGTATACACCACTAATGAAGATCATCATGAAGTACTTCACCTGTGAGGGAATATTTTCTAGACTATATGGGTATCATGTCAAACTTCTCATACATTTCACAGGGGTAAAGTCACTTAGTTTTCCCTATTACCTCTACAGAAGTTTGGCAAAGATGGCAGAACAAGTTCAGCATAAGCAGAGTAGTCTTGAAAGCACCTATTTCACCATGCTCTTATTAAAATCATTGTTTTACACCAGCTTGAACATAAGAGCATCACTTGGGAAAATTTCATGCAAACAAATGTCTTTTTGCATTCTAGTGGATAGCCTACTAGCCCTAGTTCACCATCAGTACCATCAGCACCATCTAGACATGTGGAGGTTGGCTCACCTAGCACAGTTTTAGTGAGGAGGAATATTGAGGTCACTTAGACATACTAGAGAGGTAGAAGGCTTGTGTTTTCTCCTCATATTGAGGAAGGGGCCAAGGCCACATCAGCAGAGTATGGATTACCTTTACAACATGAGACATCTTTGCATGATGAGGAGGTCATCCATCATGACATTGAAATAGTAGACTTGGAGGCCAGTGAAGAGCATGAAAACCTAGAGAGGATCATGAAGGAAAAATATTCTTAGATCAAAGAACTCAAAGACAATTTGGTAAGGGCTAATTTCATAATTTCCTTCCTAGTGCAAGAGAACAATCAGTTGAAGGAAAAATAATTGTCTTTAGGAAAGATCAGTTTGAAGCTAGTATGCATGATGTGAAAGGAAAAGTTGTGGTTGAAAATGAAGATTCAGAAAAGAATGAAGAGTAGGTGACAAGGAAGAGGCCCGGGACCATGGGTCTTTGAAAGGTACTTCAGAAAAAAAGAGAGCAAAATCTACCAGAGGAAGAGTTGACATTTGAAGAAAGGATAGCCATGGAAATCAATGAAAATAGGGAGTTTTGGCTTGAGAATTCAATATTCACTTGGAGAATATCCTTGAAAAATCCAACAGAGACAACAAGTTACAAAAACACATGGCTTACCACTACTACACAAGAAATCATATTTGCAAAGTCAAAGTCAAACAATTGCAAGAAAAACTAAAGGAAACCCTAAATAATTAAAAGGAGAAGGGTAACTTGGAGATACTTGCTGATGCTTCCACAGTAGCATAATATAACTTTTCAGGCATCTTTGGACCAATTTTGAAGACTTTTGGAACAAATTTTGTTTTTTATGAAATTTTGGTCAAATTTGGCAATTTTGAAAACCAGTCACACTGGCAAAAGCGCAATGTGGGCCACGCTACGCTTTTGTTGGGGGGCTCCATTAGATGAAAACTCTACATTGGTGGATTCCTCTTGATGATTACATAAATCCTAGATAGTAGTAGAGCCATGTCAGCCACTGTTGGAGGGTCAAAATTCCCAAAAACATTCAAAAAATGACCTTTCTGCCCTGTTTTTGGAGGCCACGTTGCGCTTTCTGAGTAATATTAGAAGAATGAAAATTTGGAGTGATAGGAGCCACATTTTTGAGTGCTTGAAGAGCCTATCATGTAGTAGACATTCATAGCTTTCCATAGAAACTTTTATATCAACATTTGGACATGTGGAAGGCCTTCAAATTGCCTTTTTCCCCAGCTCACTACTCTTTCTCCAGGTATGTTGCGCTTTCTCCAACATACATTTTTCATAGGTAGTTTGAACTATTTTGAATTTTTACCGATGTTATTGATGAATGCTGATGATTTTTTGATTTCATGAGATGTAATTGAGCCGGTAAATAGTGAAATAGGGTAGATACATGATTTTTAATGTAATTTTGGTCAAATGTATCTAGTTTCCTATGATGAGGTGAATTGGTTGACCTCCACTAGACATTAGGGTTTTGTTGAGAATATCATGTAATCAAATCCAAAATTGATGGATTCGACCCCTAAGAGAGGGGAGATGTTGCTTTGGTCTATATATATCATTTTTAGAGTCATTTGACTAGTTGGACATTAGAGGATTATAACTCTTATAGCTTGTACTTTCACTTTCATATTCAGAAATCAAAGGATGCAGTTGCAACTATTATCTAGGAATTCATGTGCAGTGAGTTTATGATCATGTATTTTCTCTATTATAGTATTTAATGAATGATATATAGCTCCTCTTTCCATATCTTGTATATTCATTGGTTTTACTTACAGTTCATAGGCATAATTCTATTCAATTAGCTATGTTTATATGGAAATGTCATTTTGTGTCTCATGCTTCGAGTTTAATGAATTCATGATTGAACATGCTCATTAAATCCCTATACCTTTTAAAACTCACCACCATACCTACAAAACCCTAAAGCCATCATAAATCCACTTCTACCTTTCTCCTTTATATCTTTGCAATTGTAAACCCTTTGATACCTAGATCTAGCTACTTGGTTTCATCCCCGATCCAACATCAAACCCTAAAACATTCAAAACCTACCTGATCCTATCATATATAGCTTAATATCCTTCATATCGCAATCAATATTTGACTGTGATCTCATAGAGAGAGCCCTCTTATCTTGGTAGGGCTAGCTACTAGGTCAAAGTGGTATGTGGTTAGCTTTGTCAGTCTCCTTTTCAACCTTTGGAGAACTCGTGGAGTGCTACCAATTTCAACCTCTCCTTGGTTTTTGTTATGATTTTCCTCGTGGTGGAATCATTTTGTCTTAAATTTTAAGTGGTTACAATACTACATTAAAGATTGGGATCCTGGTTCATTCATGGAACAATTAGATCAATGCCACTACAATTATTACTAGTCACTCTTGCAAGGTCTACTCATGGTAAAATCTCCAACATCTATATGTCTCATTTCATGTTTCTATTTTTTGCTCTATTGTTTGGGAAGGCTTTGTCGCCATTCTAATATTTTCCCTCCTATGTCCTCTCCTTCAATCCCACCTATAGTTTTCTCTAGCTTCATATTACCACTTTATATCTCCTCCACCATTCTCTGTTGTCAATCCTTTTGTCATTTTCAACTCCTTCCTGCTCTCGGACCATTTACAACTTCCATGGGGTGTTAGTTCTGAATAGTTAAATTAACACATTCCTTTATTTATTAAGCTTAAGGTAGGAAATAGATGCAAGTCAAAAATAAAGTTATGGAATGCTTCTTATGAATTATGTGAGTTTATAAAAATCGGTATTAATGATATCTATAGATTAAAGTTTTTGACACCTATAATGTTAAAGTTGTGTTTTTTTAATCAAAACAATAATTTCTTGAGAATCGGTAACTTTGAAAGATCAAATGGCACTACTACACCATATACAATTATTTCACAAATGCCAGAAACATGCCAATTACGACATGTTTCTAGAGACTTGAACTCACGCAACAAGGGAAACCGATTGTTCGCCAAACCACTTGAGCTAAGATCTTTGACATTAACAGGAGGACATTGGGGTGGGATTCGATCCACACTTATGTATGAACATGGCATGAAACTATTTAATTTGGTATCTTTGAGTACAACCACATGTTCGACCAAGTATACCTTAAGGTTCCCTCATGGCTCATTAGAAGCCCTCATGGGAATTGAACCTTTCCCAATGGTGTTTAAAAAGGAGGACATGAGGATGGGATTTGATCCACTTATGTGTGCAAGGGTCACTGCAAAAAGGAGGACATGGGGGTGAGCTTTAATCCATTTATGTGTGCACGGGTCACATAACCATTTAATACAGTCTTTCCAAGTGCAACCAGATGTTTGATCACTACCTCAAGGTGCCCCATGGCTCTAGGGAAGTCCTCATGGGAATTGAACCTTACCTAATGATGAAGAACTCCTTGCTTTTCACCTAAAGTTAATTATTATTATAACATAGTTAAATGAGTAAATATGAATATTAACTATTAAACTATCTAAAAATTTCACATTCCATTTCCAATAAAATCACTCCTATCCATCTAATAACTTATCATCATAACAACATTATAATTAACTTTATAAGAAATCTCCTATAATCAAAATTACAAATCAAATTAAAAATAACCACAATATTGAAAGTAATTATTTGAGTAATTTGAAACAACATTGTAAATGAAACTGGCCTAGATCCATCTCCTAAGAGGGATCAAATCTCTTTAGATGCAAGATGATCTCCCAAGAGGGATCAAATCTCTTGAGATGAAAACCTCATCTTGCAAGAATAGTCATGTAAATTAAATGGTTAATGAACATAAACAAGGATCGATAAACTTCACAACACTTTATGATACATCTCACATTGCTAACATTAAAAAAACATAAAAATTAACTAAATTATAACTTTATTTTAAATTATTATTATTAATTATAAAATGAATTAATATATGAGTTAAATGTATATACACTATCAACGTCCAAGAGCAATCAAGTTCAGAGTTAAGATCGATCTCACTTTATACTCTTGTATTCCTAATGTTTTTCCTCAAGTCTTTAAATAGGCTTCATCATAACAAATACCATGAGTTATCAAAAACATTGAGCCCACCAACAGTGAATTATTAATTTTATTTTTATTTGATGTCAAAATGTTTATATTTACATTACATCTCTTCCATAGTGGATTTAGGTGCAATCATTAACTTTACTATGGAAATTCTTAACCTGTAAATAAACTTTGTTACAATATCATGACCAATACCATGGCTTATAAATAACACATGTCCAAAATACCATATTTAATTTTATATATCACTAATTTAATATGACATTTTTTTCTATTAATTAATTTAATTAAAAAAATAAAAAAATAAAAACATAACACTTTATATTCCAAAATATTTCATAAATATTAAATCTCTATTATCCATAATATAATTATTATTAATTAAATTAAAATTTTAAAAAATTAAATAAAAACAACTAAACACCACACAAATCAACTATTTTCACTCATAAATTATATATATATTTTTTAAAAACTTAAATCATCTAATTTCTATATTTTTTACAAAGCGTCATTTTGATGTAAATACGGCCCATGAAATGACAAGAATCTCAAAATTGTAATCCATGATTTTTGCCTTGTCAAAGTCACAATTTGGACAAATAAATTAAACAAATCTGGAAAAATATCTTGAACCGAATTTTGGGATTTAAAGCAATTTATTTGTTAGATTCACAATTCCAAAAATAAAAGTTCCCATCAAAGTCAGGACAAACCGTTAATCGAAGTCAGTTAAAGGTTTGATTATTAAATTCCAGCTTATCTGGATCACCTCCTACGCCGAAACCCCGAAAAAGGCACTTGGGACGCTTAGGTAAATCATTTAGTTTGACTTGGACTGTCAGAGGATTATCGGAAGAGAATGTGAGTTGATTATGTAACTTGAATCAAAAGTTAAGTTTAGTTTAAGTGATATTATTGTAATTGCAATGACAATAATGTTATCTTTTTCCATTCACAAAATTTTCTACAATAATAATAATTTAATTTATAAATATTTAAATAATAAATTAAAATTTGACTTTTTTATATAAAATAATAATAATTTATATTTATATTAAATTAAAAATGTGTTGTTTTTATTAATTTTGAGAAATTAAATATTATTTTTCTCTTAATTAAATATTTGTAGTAAATATATTATATTTATTAGGTTTTTTTTGCAGACAATGAGTTATTGGAATGATTGATGAGTTTCGAAATGGTTATAGATGAATGACTTACTTAACCCAATTGAATCCCAAAAATGATATCTAGTATTGGATATTATTGTATGATTTAGATAAATATCTTTCAGATTAATCACATCATTAGTATATGGTCGACGTTTCGAACCATCTAATGTGGTCCTAATGAAGAACCTTCAAACCATCTAATGTGGTCCTAATGAAGAACATGGTTTGAAACGTCGACCAGATACTAATGATGTGATTAATCCTAAAGACATTTATCTAAATTCTGGATCACAAAAGTCTTCGATCTAACATTATTGTAGATGTTAATTTTTGTTTATTTAATTTTTTATTTAAAATATCATATTTAGTTTTTTCCTTTCACATTATTTTATAAATTAGAGTACTGAATTTTCAAATATTTTTGTCTACTTTTTAAAATTTTAATTTCTTTTTTATAAAGTATTATTGAGTTTTGAGTATTATAAATTATTTTCAATTATGTATATGTTATAAAATTTACAAAATCTAATTTTTTGTTTTTCAAAATTTTGTTGGGAAAATAGATTACATGGTTTTATGTTCTTTAGAAAATATGTATAATATTTAGACTGCTTCTACTCAAATGACATTTGAACTATTTTTTTTTACCTAATTATTGGGAAATTACCTCATAATGTATTACTAGGAAACAACCTCATTAACTTCAATTTATTGATTGACCAACAACTAAAAGGATGACCTCTCAGTCCATCGAGTCACTTGAGGAGGTGATTATCTCTATTGATCTTGATATCTAATTTTATTTGCAGCTTTCATAACAACATTGCAAACAATTTTATAGGAGTTTTTGAAACTTCGAATATCAAAATCGTTAATTTGGATAGTTTAAATTTTTTGAAAATTCATTTTTTTTAATAATGATAAGATAAATACAACCGAAAAATTTTCATATTGAATTTTGGATAGTCGATTATTTTTCGCATCGAATTGAATTCGAATTCGAATTTGGTAACTATGGTTTATAATCTAGGCCTCTACTTATTATAAATAAGAAGTTTCCCATGCCCCCACTGCAAGTGCTATCTTTACGAGGTTCCACTGGCGTCGAGGGGCCAACCTATGCTAGATCTACAATCTCTTCGGAATTCTCAATTTTGTCTCCTCTTGGAGTGGCTTTGTTTTCGCTCCTTTACCAAATCTATGGTGAACTCTCTCTTTTTGGGCAAAGGCCTGGTTTTGTGGAGATGGTTGGGTTACGACCTACAACATGCATGGATAAACATGTTACAAAGGTGTGTTGGTTTCTTAGAAGAGGAAATTCATGGCGCAGAAAGCATTCTTGAGGCTCTTTAGGTGTTGGCACTTCATCCCACTCTTTAATACCCAAACTCCAACTTGCGGACGAGCTTCCAGTCAAGGGTACTATTTGATTCCTTAGTATGTATTATTGTTTCCTCCTACCTAGAATTAATTGGTTTATGTATCATCAATATTATAGCTTATGATGGGCTCTAGTTGCACGGTTGTGTCTATGTGCCAAGAATTTGATTCAATAAGTGTTGAATTTCTTGGTGTTTTTCTCTTTAAATCTTGTGCCCTGTGTTGGAATTTGTGGATTGGTTTGCGACATTGTCCTTCCTCATTTTACACGACCTCTACATGATGCTTTCTTCCTACTCTTGATCAACCTTGTCCAAATCTTAGACATCTTTGTAATTTGGGTAGCATGCCTCGATAGCGTATGAAAAGCCACCAAGGAGGCAAAGGCTATGTCCCCCAAGGTTGTAATCAAGCCCAAAAACAGGCACATGAAGCCACTGATATTTTTCGCTCTGTTGTTCCCCCTAAAACCCGTACAAAATTTGTCACCTTGAATCTTATGCTACTGTAGGCTAATAAGTGTTTATAGACTCAAAGATATTGGAGGAGGATTCACATTGGGTTCCTCTCCCTGGTCATACCAAAGGAAAGAGGAATGAGTAACTTAATTTCATTTCTTTACACTGGCAAATGAAGACCCTCTTAGGCAGGGTGATCTTAAAGTAAAAATAGGAAGAAATATATGACATATTTGCTGCATTAAATGATAATAAATGTGATCATAGGTATCAACAAGTTATCCTGGAAAGAATGGAGGCTAGGATTACTGATTTAGAGAGCCACTTCTAGTGTGATGTTGATATTTCAACACCTCTAGGGTCCAACACCAAAGATCTTGCATCAATTACTTCCTATAATTCTCGAATGTTTGTAATGTTGGATAACAACTTTTTGTTATGCAGTATGGTAGCATATAAATTTGTTTTGCTAAATATATCTATATTTTGGATAGTTTTATTATATTGTAGGTGGCTAAAATTATTTGGTTTCCCACTGGCAGATTGAAACCGCCTACTATGAACTTTATTATTTCTTCCCAAACACTTTTTGCATCTATACTCATATTCCAACAAATTTATTTGAAATGTCAAATAAGTTATGAGAATGATCACTTTCCATATTTTGTGAGAAACCTGTGCCAACACATCCATTGTTCCTTAAAAGCTAGATCCAAAATCTAGATTGCATCCACTTTCCCTAATTGCAAGAGTAAACAAAAAAAAATTGGGGTGGTAGTTGCGAGTGAGATTCAAATAGACTCAATAGGGACTATCAAGTGGACCTACACTTGGAGCCTACGAGTGTTATCAACTAATTTAGTCAAAGGCATAAACCCTCTTTCAATGAATAGGAATTGTGGCTTCCCTACACATTTCAAAGCTATTAGTTGTGGGGATTCAATTAGTGTAATTAGAAATATTGTCACAACCCTAGGGAGACTTGCACAAATCAAGGTGCACTGTGAATTGGTGTGTAGCACCAACATCCTTTCTTCTCGATGGCATTCCCAACACAGGTTTATTTGAACTTGGACTATGCTTACTCAATAATCCTTAGTAAAATGATTGTAGAATATATAATTACTTAACCAATTTCAATTTACAACATCAACAACTTCCATAAATATGTATGCCAAAGACAATGGATATGGCAAGCGGCTATGTTTCCTAACACCCGAATGAAAAATATATTTATAAAGAATTATTACTAGTTACAAATACAACCCTCTAGACTCAATACATCAACTGCAACCTGTGCTAAAATCCAATACATTACTATTATTATTTAATTTCAATTTATTATTATTATTTAATTTTAAGGTCACTACTAAGCCAAACACCAAATTGGTGTATGAGACCCCCTTGTTTGTGGGACAAAGGACCCACTTCAGGGCATCGATTTGACTGCTAAGTCTACGAAGGCATACATACTCTAACCCCTCATATATATAACAACAATATTTTTATTTAAAGTGAAAATTAAAATTAAAATTTCAAATATTACCTAAATTTTTTTTTTTTTTAATTGATACGTATTTAAAAACTAAATATTCAAAAATGGAGTTGTCTTTAGTGCAAATTTTTGGAGTTTTCGGTGCCAGAATCTCGTGAAAATTTTGGAAGTAAAATCTTGATTTCTGTTATTTAAACTGGTTTTTTGACTGTATATATAGATTCAACACCCTAAAAAACCTCTAGGGCACTTTTATTGTGCAATATTACACATAAAACTTATGTTTTCAATAAAATCTTGCGGGATTTTAAAGAGGTTAGACCAGAAAAGCCTTCAAAAAGTCACACTAAAGGTTCAAAAATTATTTTTTTTAAATTTATTCAAATATAAACCTATTTAAAAAATCAATTACTTTTTATAAAATTTATTAAACTTAATTATTTTTTATAAACTTTTAAATTTAACCTAATATCTTTCTTTTCTAGTTATTTCAGCTTTTTAAAATCTAAAAAAATTAAAAAAACACATTCAAATTTAAAATGGAAAATTTCTCATTCCCAATTAGTTTCTATTTCCTAATTATTACTCTTCCGCATCTACATTCCACTTACCATTACAGACACAATTTACATTCGACTTACCATTATAGACACAAACTGCCAATTCTATGATGACTCATAAAAAAATAAAAAAATAAACCATACCAATTTTGTGTAATGCTATTAGCAACCATGAACTCAACTAAACTGAACAAAATTTTTATCGAAGAATTCGATGCACGAATCGAATTATTGAATTTTTGTATTTTTTTTCGTGATACAAACGTATTTGGTAACTATGGTCTCAATCAATAATGCTAAGTATTGGTCATGCCCTTGTTGCACAAACATGCAAGCGTCTACATGATGGTGGAAACCCCAAATTTGAGCATTTTATCCACATGCTCATATGAGGTCCCAATCAAACTCGTCTTTGGGTGGGCCCATGCCATGCGATTATGCTCAACGCGTCACAATATGGCATGGTTCCCATCTCATCCCTTTATATCATCGTGATGGTGTGTCACTCACTTGCTCACTCAACCATGAGTCTAACCATGTCTAGCCCAATATGCAATGACATGTCGTGACATGGTGTGTTTTTCATGTGTTGCCAAGGAAAGGAAACATCAAAATTTGTGTGGGTGATCAAATCAAGATGATCACTTGCAACATGTCCACGTGTGCCCAATGTGCCTCTGGGCCGATGGTCACTACACACATGGTGCTAGAGACCAATCCTCTAGATTACATATATGCAACGATTTTTACTAGAATTAGGTAAACATTGCACTACATTTTTGAGGTAAAATTTTACCATTTGTTTTGCTAAAATAATCAGATGTTTAGTTATTATAAATTATGTAACCAAGGAAAAGGAGGGACATGTATTCCACAATTTTAAGTTATATCAACAACCAATCCTATAATGAATCAAGCCCACTTCCCATTGTCAAATCGATATTAATCGAACACTAGGCTCCCACTACAAAGTACAAGTTGCATGATATACACTCATAGGTGATGAAAGAGGACCATTGTTTCATATCTTAGTGAATCAAAACAAAATTTATATATCGACAACTATTTTATCACATGGTCATGGGAGGATTAAAAATATGGCTCAATAGGACTTCGATAACAGTCTCTAGTACTTTGATTTGGGGATATGTGCTTTGCATTCAATGTGGGATTTGGAAGTGTGAGTGTTTTTCATTGGATGTGGTGGCGTTTGAAACCTTGGCTTAGATATTTTGTGGCCCACACTCCCTCTGGTTTTAGATACCTCTACTATTTTTGTGTTCAACGAATCCCCTACTCTTCTCTTCATTATTCTCTTTCATGTGTAGGGTTTTGTGGAATATTCACCTCAGTGGTTCTCTTGTCTGATGTTGGACTTGGGATGATATGATGTGTACAAAGAATGAAGTGAAATGGAAGAAAGTAAATGGAAAACACATAGATAAATATAGCATAGATTACAATAATGTGGAAAAAAGAAAACATTTATTAATAAATGAAATAATAGAATATTGTAGAACACAAATTGGCTAGAATGGTGGTAGGTGTAACAAATTTCTATGGGTTATGAGAAGTTTTATTGACATTTTAATTCCAATTTTATGTATGTCATTATGTTGAGTTACCAAAACTACCTATTTCTAAAAGCTTTGCGGAATCTAGTTATTAATTACGTTTGTCAATGACATACTCGTTTCTTTGGGTGAAATGAAATATCCTACCAAGGGACAAATGACATTAATAAACCTATTCTCACTCACCTTAGTATAACACCTGACTCATATACATATATACAAAAACAAACATAAGTATTTTCATTTTTAAACAATGTATATCAAATACCAATGCATAACGAATAGACAAACAAATTTTTGTATATGAATGTGTAACTAATGTTGATGCATTATGTTGAACAAATATATGACCCACATCATATAAATATATTAATAATATTCAAACATATTATAAATATATTGATGTATGTACAAATATGTGAATGTACCCCTCACAATCCAGAAGATCCATATATTCCAAACAATGGTTCTACCATCGTTGGATCGTTTGGTAGATAAGGGTGGAATGTGGAGCATGAAACTATGATTTCGAACACCCTGCTCCCCTTTTTTCATCATTAGCTTGGGTATCCGCCCACCCCGCTACAATCTATGGGGGACGCCAATATGGTTAATTAAATGTGGCCACAAATCACGAGACCTACACTAATAACAACACTCATTGAATAAAAATTTGAATGAGACATTGGGTTAAGCCCTTGACAAGGGTTTGGGTCGTGATTGAAAATAGCTCTTTAGTGCTATGGTAAAACCAAAAGACTGTGGACTAACCGAGAGGTCTTAGGTACCGCAAGGAGATAGAGAATGGTTTGAAGTGGTAATTTTGTTTGTGTCATATGTACTACACTATTGAACTTGCATCAGTATGGTATGTAGCTTGTACAATTAAATAGTAGTCTTAGTTAAACTTTCATCTATATGCCACATAACTAAAGTAGTTGAGGCCAAGTTCATTAAACAATTTTAGGTCTCAACACACATATAGCTATATATACACTCCACCATATGATAACACGCCAATTTGGTGATGACAAGTATGATTACATTTACATCCATGCAATTACCATGGTGGCATCGAAGCCAACTTCAAATAATCAAAAGAGAAATTGCAGACATGGTCCATATTAAATTTCATAGTTGCAGTTATTGAACATACTCAGGTGTTTAAGACATTATTTTTTTAGAAATATTTCACCAACAAGCATAAATTATAAAGAATAGAGTTCATTTAATCTTCAAGAACATAAGAGAGTCACACTGCTGTGTATATAAGAGCACATAATTTGTGAATGAGACTTTAGTGTAGAAACTACTTATTTGTGGATGTCAAACCTTGATGGTGACTAAATAAGGGGTGTCATGTTAACCTCTAAACCATAGGAAATCTCAAATCTCTATTCAGTACTTGCCACCCTCGTGCCAAGTAGAGAGTCTGAGTGCTTTAATTTCCCAGTAATTCACCAAATGAGCTAAGGGAATGAATAATATACTTGTAGGTAGTTGATCATCCAAGGAATAGCGTGGTGATTTTTTAGCCACGTCATAATTTATCAATCTCAGAAAGCACCAATGACTCACTGTCTAGGTGGTTTGTTAGCTAGAGGCTAGCATGATGGTTTTTCATCCCAATCTAGAACACATCATTTATCATTGATCCAAGTGGATCCAAAGACACTCACGAGACAAAGAGCACTGATGAAAGCTCAAAAATATTGCTCTCGAACCAGGTTCAAGTTGAAGAGTTCATTTCCCGAATTGCAATGGTGCAAACAATACGTCAATCCAAGCTCATATAAGAAAGTTAGAGCAGTTTAAAGTTTTGTTAAGGCAAAGGAAGTGGGGCCCATAGAATGCCACATGGAATCCCAGTAAGCACGTGGGACCCACATGGCAAGCCCCTCAGATGTTGACACATGGAACTCCTCCATTGGCCCCTGGCCCCTGTAGAAAAGACAAAACAAAATGATATTTAATTTCCCACATAAAAACAAAAAAATCATTAAAAAAATAACTATATATTGAATATAGTTATTAAACAATCAAAATCAATTTAAATATGGTAAATTGTTATGTAACAAAATTTATATTAAATATGGTTAAATTCCACATTAAACAAAAACTCCATTTTTGTTTTTGGGAGTCATTACAATATGGAGATACAAATTCCATATATTATATAGTTTGGAAAAACTATAATAAAACTAAAATTGGGTTTTAAAACAATATTTGGACTCAATTGGATTTGAACTCAAAACCTCCCGGCAACAACTATCTTAATATGATTATGCCAACCTCACACTTTGTCTTATTCATTCTCACACTTTATTATAAAGTGCCATTCAAATGGTTTAAGGAAACCATGGAGAATGATGGAGAATACAAGAGAGATGAGGGCATAGGGAGGCCAATGGAGCCGTGAGCAAAGAGAAAGCAGGTCGGAAGGCAGAAGGACATGCATTTTGAGGCATGATGGTGCACGGATTTCGAGACAGAATCATTTGATGCTTGGAGAATCTTTTTTATTCCAAGGAGGTAAATTTTTCCTGTGTCAAAATGTATTGAACTTTATATGCATTTTAACTAGAATTTCAGAGGAAACGTAATGACGAGGCCAGATTTTCCATTTGAGCAACGGTTTTTCAGATTCCTCATGGAGGATAATCTTCAGGAATCTTGAGGATTCCTTGGAGGTCGAAATTCACTAGTGTGAGAATGAGGTCAACTTTATACTCATTCTTCATAGAATTTCGCAAGGATCTCAATGGTGAGATCATATTCCTATTTTGAGTCGTGTATTTCCACATTCCCAGTGGAGCAAAATCTTTGAGGAATCTAAGGGGAATCTAAAAGATTCCCTAAGGCCCAGATTTTCACTTTGTCAGAATTCAGCAAATTGACAGTCAATCCTACACCTCTCGATGACACGAGTTCAGCGGTGTAGTGAGATTTTCCATAGGAGCATTATGTTTTTCGGCCACTTTTCAAAGTGGAGTTGTAGGTGTTAGCATTCAATGTGTGAGCATTCGTTTTTTCAGGATATTCGACACCACGAGATTGATGGTACAACTAGATCCAGTAATTTATCATCCTTGTCTTCAGATAACTCCAGGATGTGAGGTATATGTAGTGTGATCATGTACTTCTTTGTATCTTTGCTATGATTTGCATTGTGTTATATAGATCCATGTTTAATGTTTGATAATTGATCTTGTTTTGTTCTTAATATGAGATGTAATTTCTATCATGGATTTTTTATGTTGTTTGAGATCCCTTTGTTTCCATGTCTGGCGAGATACTCTTAGTCACCATTGAGTGAGATTGTCATACTGATAGGAGTCCTTTTTTAGAGTGAAAGTTCCTGTAGAGGAACATCTCATGGAGAGATCCAACCACTGTTGTGTGAGGGAATTTTCCTTGTATGACAGAGAAAACACCATCCATGTACATCATCACTATTTCCAGCACTTAATGCAGTGGCCTACACCATCTTGACATCATCAAGGCATAGAGATGTTGTCCCTCCTGGACGAACTCCGTTATCAATATCGTATGTTGCTAATGCTTGTTATGTTCCTCTTCTTTACAGCATGCAGATGTTCATTTATGTTCAATAACGCTTTTATTAAATGCAATTATAACACATCAGCTGAAGTAAAAGGTCTTGGTTTAAAGGGTATCAGGAATTTACCCAAATCAATCATCCCCCAACAAGCACCCAACTCGTGAATTCAAACTCTGTCTTCATTCAAATTTGGCTACACTAGATAAAAACTATGCGAAAAGTGAAATAATGGAACAATGATAGTCCAGGGACATAGATACTCCTTGCATTGCTCACTATGCTTCCCTCTTTTTCGATAATTCTCCTTCCAAAGTAAAAAATTGAACACCCCTCAGTTTAGGTTAGCTTAGGTTTTAAAAAAATGCTTGGAGTTACCTTCTTTGAGTAGCTCTTCATGCTTCCTTCCTATCTAAGTTACCTCTTCTAGGTATGAGAATGTAACCCCATCGTGGTTAGAAATACAACCGCATTAATGGCCATTTAATCAAAGAATCCTTTTTATACTGTAGGGTTGGTATTAAATTTTTAAGGTGGTGGGCATGGGTGTTCATGCCATAATTTTCCCCTTTCTTAGACTCTGACCTATCCCTCCTGCACAACTATAATTAATTAAATGGATTACGATTTAATAATGATTTCCATATTACCTCAATTAATTTAATATAATTAATCATGATTACAGTTAATTATGGTCACTACATAATTATAATTAAGTATAATTAATCATGACTAAAATCAATTTTGATTAATTAGGATTCTTGATTCTTATGAATGCAACTACTTATTAACTACAAAGCTAAGATTTAATTAGTTGTTTATCCAAGTGTTGAAATGTGATTAATATTTAAACAAGGTATTTACACCACTCGGAATCAATATCAAAATAAGGATGAATTTCATGAGAAGTGGTCTTTATTATATTAAAATGTAGGTTCTGCCAATAACGCAAGATTGCATTGAGATGATCAACTACACAAAAATGTTTATCAAGATAATATTTATGTAGGGGTGTTACAAACCCTGCCCCCTTAAAGAAACTTTGTCCCCAACAATCTTACAAAAATGGAAAAAATAGCAAAACAAAACTTGAGCTTTATATAAACAAATATTTTTACATCCAACACGTTAAACAAAAATAGGCATAATTCTTTCCTTTGAATCTTTACGCTCACAGGTTGCCTCATCAGGTATGAAATGCTTCCATTTCACCTTGACATGTTCTATTACTTTGTTATGGAGAATGGTTTTCCTCTGAGCTAGAGCACATAAAGGTTCAGGTTGGCATCCTCCCCTGGGATCCACATCACAGAGCAATCGATCACATGATTCTAGCATCACAAACTGAAGGCTGCTATACTTTGATTTGAGGGAAAATCATTGCGAGTTGCTGAGTTGTATAGAGGCTAGTTTTACATGACCTTAAGAATTTGTGAGGGACTATGGGTGGGATGATATTGGAGTTGTCATACAAGGAAATTGAAGCAGAAAAGTCACTCTGAGAAGTTGGTTGTTGGAGAAAATTGTACATGATTTGGTGGGAAAGTCTACTATGAGAAGCAGACTTATGTTAAAGCTTATGCATGCAAGGTATTTGGAGCATCAAAGGCACTTGTGAGAAGCTGAGTGCAAAGGAATTGAAGGTGAAATATCTCTCTGAGAATGGTGGCAAAGGACTTGTCAGGTACACTAAGGACAAGAGGACTAAAATGGTTTTAAGCAAAGGCAACACAATAAGTAAGTCAAACAAATTGTTTCTTGTTGTTTAGGAAGATAAACAATAAAATGTCATTGTTTTTTCTATGAGGGATTTTAAAGGTCCATGATCCTTGGTATGGGAGCCCTATTATTATTTTCTTAAAGTTGTAATAAAAAAAAAATTTGGGTTTGCAAAATTTTGTGTACTTAATTGATTCATTTCTATTACATTTTTTCCATGCAAAGTGCTTGGAGTTGTGTGTATTTCAATGTGTTTATGATCATGATTAGACATAGAACTGATTTTTAAGTACTAGGGAAATCAACATGGTATCAGAGCTACGTTGAAGGGACAACTTAATCGTAGTGTGCACAACGAACAACTCAAGAGGGAGTTGGTTGCCTTGTTGTTGAATGACTAGGAGCATGGTCAAGTTGGTTACTAGTCTAAGATATGAGGATAGGTTAGATGGGTTGTTGATCCAAATGGAAATATACCTATGGTAATGTAGCTAAAGGCCATAAATAACTCACCCATGTTATTATCGACCCATGACGTTCCAATTAATTAGAAGAAGGAAAAACTAGTTAATCTTGCTAAGAAGGTTAAATATGCTATGTCAAGAGCCCTAAATGTTGCACAAATAGAACATTCATTTGATCATCTCAGGATATCCTCAAGAGCATCATAAATAGAAGTGGATTCATTTTCAATTTATATGGTTGTGATGGCTTACATAACAAACGTGATTTGTTTAATCATGGTTGAAGTAGGTGAAATTCTTGATAGATTTATTGCAATGGGTCCCACAAGAATTTACAAAGATAAGCCACAAGATTTATACCAGACAAAATAGAAAGAAAAATATTTCATCCTCGTTATGGGTCAACCACACAAAATCCTTTTCCAAAGAATTCCATTTTCTCGACCACACACTATCCACATCACAGTTGGCCCACCAACATTACAGGGTATCTCTATCTGTGTCTCTTCGTTCACCATGGTTTTGGGTCAACCACACAAAACCCTTGTCCTCGAAATCCATTTTCTTGGCCACACATTATCAATATCACAATTGGGTCACGCGCATTACAAGGTATCTCTATCCTTGGATCTTCGTGCATCATGGTTATGGGTCATCCATAAACCCTCAGTTATGGGTTACCTACAAACCCTTGGTTATGGGTCAACCATGCAAAACCCTTGTCTTCAATAGAATTTTCCCATCCACAACTCATCTTCAACAAAGGTTTCTCCAGAGGGAACTTCATGCAATGGGGACCATTGCTTCCTAAGCAGGGAGGAATGATCCGAACGAAAATTTACCCATGGTAATGTAACTAAAGGCCATAAATAACTCACCCATGGTATTTCCCATGGTAATGTAACTAAAAAAAGGCTATAAATAACCAACCTCACTTTGTAAGAGGACAAATTTTCCAACACAATGTAGTTGCAATGATCAATGTGATATAATAAAAAATTGTTTTCTAATTTATTTTTTGGGTTGGTTACTGTGTGGGTTTCTTCTTTCACTTCTTGATGTGGAAATTTTTTAGATCTTGGGGACCTCCCCCAAGCTCTAGATCAATTTTCAAACTATAGTCCTTGGAAGGAAATGATCAGCCTGGTCATGTTGGTGAACAAGATTTGGGGATTTTCTGGAAATGAGATTCGAAAACCAATAGACCCTAAGGAGTTGGATGGAAAGGCTAAGCTTATCATCCCATATGGTGCAACGGATCACTTGATACCTCATCTAACCGATAATAACACTACACAAGATATGTGGAAGGCTCTTCAATATTTGTTTCAGAATAAGAACGAGAACCAAATGTTGGTAGAAAGGAGCCAGAGAACACGAAGATGTTGGATGACAAAGGTGTGGCTCCATATCTGACAAGGATTTCTCAAGTTAGTGATGAGCTTGTTTCCATTGGAGATAAAATTCCAAATTTTGAACTAGTGAGGACTTCTTTGAAGGGATTAATTGAGGAATGGAATCCATTTATAAAAGGGATAGTTGCTTGAGATACGTTTCCAAATAGGAATAGGTTATGGGAAAAATTCATCCAAGAAGAACTGTTGTACGAGGATCTTCATAAGAAGTATAATGAATAGAATGTGGCTCTTGTAGGAAATATGAAGGGCAAAGCAAAGAAGTACTTGAGTAAGGTGAAATGTTACACACGTGGCTAGCATGGTCATTATGAAAGTATGTGTCTGCGATGGAAGATGGGAGATAATGAGAGGAAGAAGGAGATAGAAATGGCTTCTACATCTTTAGCTAAGCTGTATGACTTCTCAAGAAGGTTCAAGAGAGACTTTTCTTTGATTTCTCATTTCTCCAAGAGTACCATTGATGAGGGTGCATGGTTCATTGATAGTGGAGAATTGAAGCATATGATAGGATCACGAGATTTTTTTAAGACTCTAATTGAATGGGACCTAAAATTTCACATGAAGGTTGTCGATAAGAGTTGGAAGACTATCATAGGGTCAAGTTTTGTGCCATTTAGGATGGATTCATGTGGGATTCTATGATTTGAAGATGTATTATGGGTACTCAAGCTCAAATGTAGTATGTTTTATACCTTTGTGATCTAGGTGAAGGGGTTTGAGGTGATATTCTGAAATGGGAAGAAATTCTCAGGCCTAAAGGCTCTAAATTTTTTGGAGCAGTCATTGGAGTTAGAGAGAATGGTCTATATCCGTTGACGGTAAAACCCATAGATCAAGGGAAGAAGTAGGTTTATGAGACTCATATGGATTCAATTTCAAGTGAGATTTTGTAGGTTCAGAGTGAGAATCTACAACCGAATAAGAGCACATGGTTAGTGGAGATTAAGGAGACTTCTACAACTGGAAAGAAGGAACCATGGAATGGGTTGAAGGCCTATCATGAGAAGAATAATTGTGGGGATTCTGATGGTAGGGACACTACCAAGGATGGCATTTTTATTCTCTAAGGTATGTTGCAGTGGTGGACACTGGAGATTTGGATAGTGTTGTTGATGAGTTATGAGTAGTGGAATTACCTCTCTCGCTAAGATGGATTGTTGTAATGTGTAGCTTGGGAGGTACTCCTGCAACCCTTGGGGTACTAGGTTGTATGGAGTTGAGCCACAAAAATGAGCTTTTGATAAGCATAGTACCTAAGTAGTGAGTTTGGACCCAAAGGTGTGGGCTAAAGACCAAAAATAAATTATTTGTTTATTCTAATTATTGAAAGAGGACACCTTGAGTGAATTTAAGAGTCCCTAAGTCAATAATTGGAGAGGTATATAAGAAATATACCTAAGGAAAGGTCATACCATCATTGAAATTCATATTGTGAAAACATTAGACTATAAAGAAGCCACAAATATTAAGTGGAGACGGATTTGAAGTCTATTTCTATGTTTTGGAACATATCTGCCTTAAACAAGAAGGTCGAAGGTTTCTCTCCTAAGCCTAGTATGTTGGAACGAATTTATTTGTCAATAAGGAAAGTCATGGAGCCTCATATCTACTAGAAATAAGGTCAAATTTTGTCTATATTTTTGGAGAGGGCCAAAGCCATAATTCCTTGTGCAAGAAGGGGTTGAAAGGTCTATAATAAGGTTGGGAATAGGGCTAAGTTTACTCAGACCCAAGAAACGACACAGGAGGGAAGAATTTGGTTATAATGATTGCAAGAAAAGGATTTGAGGTCTGAGAGGCCTCAAGAAGGTTTGACACAGGGCTGGAATTTCTCAAACCTAACCAGAGGCCAACAATGGAGGAAGTGGCTATGTTTTGATGTGGATGATTGCAGAGAAAGTGATAAAGTCTATCCTTGAATGTTGGATAGGGAAGTAGTGTTTTTAAAGGTTTTTATAAAATTATTTGAGGGGAAAATCACTACAAGTTGTTGAGTTGTATAAAGGTTGGTTTTACAAGACCTTGAGGAGTTTTGAGGGAGTGTGAGAGGGTTGATATTGGAGCTATCATAAAATGACATTTAAGAGGAAAAGTCACTATGAGAAGTTGTTGGAGTTGATTGTATAGTGATTTGGTGGGAAATTCTACTAGTAGAAGAAGATTCATGTTGACGCTGATGCATGCAAGGTATTTGGAGCAGTAGAGACCCTTGTGAGTAGTTGATTGCAAAGGCATTGAAGGTGAAATATATTTGCGAGAAATGTGGAAAAGGACATGCGAGGTACACCAAGGACAATAGGATTAAAATGGTTGTAAGTGAAGGTTATCTACAACAAGTAAGTCAAGCAATTTGTTTCTTGTTGTTTGGGCAGGTTGACAGTCAAATGTTGTTGACTTCAAGCCCTAGTTTTCATTATATTAGTGGATTTTTAAGGGCCATGATCTCTGGTACAGGAGACCTATGATTTTTTTATTAAAGTTTTAATAAAAACAATCTTGGGTTTGAAAATTTTTGTGTACTTGATTGATTCACTATTGTTACATTTCCATTGTGCAAAGTGCTAGGAGTTGTGTGTATTTCAAGGTGTTTATGATTCTGATTAGACTTAAACCTAATTAAGAAGTAATAGGAAAGATCAACAGAGACTAATTTGGAGATACATGTGATCCCCCACATGAAATTCCTTGTGCATTCTCTGCTGATCTACATGTATCTTCTATTTGTCCTATGTTTCCTTTAACTTTTGTATGATATGAATAACTTCTCGTTCCATCTCCTTTAACATATATGATCCAAGTGTTACCCTACTAAGTTATCCCAACTAAGGGGTGTATTACACACCTTGCCATACAAATCCTCGAAGGGGCACTTTAGTGATTCTTGATAGCCATTATTATATGAAAACTTAACTAAGGGAAGGTATTCCTCCCATCTCTTCCATTGGTGGATTGCGTACATCCTCAACATGTCCTCCAACACCCTTTTCACTCTTTTGGTTTGGTCATTCATCTAAGGTTGGTATGTTGTACTCAATGCCAACTATGTTCCAAATCCAACATAAAACTCTTTCCAAAAAATTGAGGTGAACTTGGCATCTTGGTCTAATATTATCTTCTTGGGAATTCCATGCAACCAAAATATTTCTTTCAGGAAGATAGATGCAATATTGATGGCCTTGTGGGTGGACTTAATAGGTATGAAGTGAGTTTCCTTGGTCATCTTGTCCATCACCACCATCATGGCATCGTGCTATCACAGTGTCTTTGGTATTCATGTAATGAAATCCATGGATATGATTTCCCACTTCCACTCTGGAACTGGAATTGGTTGTAATAGTCTAGTCGAATGCCTACATTCCACCTTCACTTGTTGTCACTCTAAACACTTGGAAATGTACTTTTCAACTTCATTTTTCATACATGGCCGATAATACATCCTTTTGATAGTATTAATCATTTTCTGATACCTTAGATGACCAAAATATGGTCTTTTATGAATCTCATCCATAATGAGTTTATTCAAGTCATCTATGCAAGGTATATACCACTAGTATTTGAACTTTAGCACCCCATCATTTTTTATTGTGTAGCCTCTACTTAAAGGTCCTTTTCGTTCTTTTTGAAAACAACCTTGGACATTCTGGAAGTTTTCATCCTATTCCAAAGCTTCCTTGATCCTATCCCAGATGCTAAAATCAAAAGAAATTATAGCTTCCAAGTGGCTTACTTGTAGACTTATGCTAAGTGCATCAACCACTCTGTTTTCCATGCCATTTATATACTTGATATCGAATTCAAATTCGTTGATGAGGGCTAATGAACTTGCCTGCCTTGCATTCAATTTGGGTTGGTTGAAAAATTATTTGAGTCCCACATGGTCTGACATCAACACAAACTTCTGCCCAATCAAGTAATGTCTCCACATTTTTAATGTATGAATGATCGATTCAAGTTGAACTAAGTCATTTATGACATAATGTATTTCATGTTCATTTAACTTCCTTGATTCACAGAGAACTACATGTCCCTACTACATCAGTACATCACCCAATCCTTCTTTGCATGCATCTATGCAAACTAATAAGTATTTCTCTGGATCATCATTTCTTAAGATGTGTGTGTGCATGACGTACTCATTTCTTCTAGTGAAATGAAATATTGCATTGAGGGAGAGATGACATTAATAAAACTATTCTCAATCACCTGTGTGTAACATGTTACTCTTAGGCGGGCTTGTGTGTATATATATAGACAAACATATGTCTTTTCATTTGTAAACAATGTATATCAAATATCAATGCATAACAAATAAACATACAAATTTATGTATATGAATGCATAACCAATGTTGATGCATTATGTTATGCACATATACGACCCACATCATACAAATATATAATTAATATTCAAACATAATAGAAATATATTTATGTGTATACAGATATGTGAATGTATATTACAAATAAACATAATGGTGAGGAACACTAGTTCAACTGGTGTGAGGAAAGAGGTGGAACCTTGAGGAATAACTACGAGCGCAAACCCTCCCTCGCCTCCCCACCTCAAAAATACATGGGAGCCATAGATTATGACTAAGGAAATAATAAAATAACAGATAAACCAATAACATAATATTTATGAATTTTTATTTTACTTTTTGCACCACAGTCTATGTAACCATGGTTAAATTCAACTGAAAAGGTGCACTAAAATAAAATTAATAAAAACATTGTATTGATGTGACTATAAAAAAGAAAGAGTTTTTCAAGAAAATGTTAGTATCATTGAACAACTAATGTATTTGTTTTTTGTACTTAAATAACTTAAAATAAATTAGAAATATAAATTCATAAATTCTTAATTGTATAATATACTATTAATTAAAATTTATATTATTTAAATTATATAATAACATGTAGTTAATATACTATATAAAAATCAAATAATATAATATAATAAATGTAATATATTATTTTATGTATTTTTTTTTATATTACATATTGAATTGATTTTATTTATAACATAAGAACAAATAATATATATATATATATATATATATATATATATATATATATATATATATATAGATTACTTTTCACAATATTATGTATAATAATATATAATATTAATATAATCATATTGAAATTAATTAAGTTGTATTTAAAATTAAAGATAAAAAAAGTATTGAAATAGATTTAATTTATATTTGTAAATATAATATAAGATTTATAAACATTGAAATTTTAGATTTTTTTTTGCTCCAGACTATCTTGAATTTAATATGCAATTTCTAAACATACAAAATTAATATACATTTTTTCATCATATAAAACTAATATACCTTTTTTCTTTAATTTTAATATGTTTTTATTGTTATTAAAATTATAATAACATCATTTATAGATTTGATTTATCCTAAAATTACAAGGTTACATTTTTATTTTTTTTATTTCATATGTATAATATATATTTATAGATATTAACTAATAGTTAATTTGAAATTATAATATTAAATAAAATGATATGAATATATAATTTAAAAATAAATATATGAAAATATACAAATATAATATTTATTGAAAAATGTGTGAAGACATGAAGATTATGTAAGGATATGTATTGTTTTTTTCAAAAAATATGAAATGACAATAATAATATTTTATTCAAAAATTGTGAAATGACATTTATTATTAGTACTTTACTTTATGACTTTAAAAGTATTTAGAGCACTACCATGGTTAACTATGAGTTTTTATCCACCATTGAGAATGTGACAAGTAAGTACCTTTAACTCAAGCAATGCCATCTCAACCATTGGGGATGATGTCAACTCCTAAAATGTGATTGGTTCTCATAAAATGAATTTTGATTGTACATTCTTTTTAGACCTCAAAATTCCCCTAATGAGGGCAGAATGTGGGTGGTGGAACCACAATTATGGACCTCCCCGCTCTCCCACCCTTTATGTTGATGTTAGGGGGTACCCCTGCAATCTACATGGGATGTTAATCGTGGTTGTAGATCTCGGGACCCATGCCAATAACATACTTGGCTAACAAAAAATTGAATGGGACATTGGGTTAAGCCCTCAATAAGGGTTTGGCCCACGGTAAGGAGTAGCTCTGGAACGTCAGATTTTGGTCGTGTGGGAAACCAAAGGACCATGGACTAACAAAGAGGGCTTAGGCACCAAAAGGAGATAGAGAAGGGTTCAAAGAGTGCATCCCACTACGTAATATGTAATACGATATTGAGCTTGTGTCATATTGGTATGTAGGTTGTACAATTAAATAGTATTGTCAATTCGACCTTCATCTATATGCCACATAACTAAAGTAGGTGAGGCCAAGTTCATTAAACAATTTCAGGTCTCAACACATATATGTATATATTTATACACTCCACCACATGATATCACGTCAATCTGGTGATTACAAGTATGTTTATATTTACTCCCATACAGTTAGCATGGTGGCATCGAAGCCAACTTCAAATAATCAAAAGACAATTGCAAATACAGACCATAATAAATTTCATAGTCGTATGTATTAAAATTTACTTAGTTAAGAAATTATTTGTTTGGAAGTATTTCACCAACAAGAATAAATTATGAAGGATACAATTCATTTAATCTTCAAGAAAAAAAGAGAGTCACACTACTGCCTACAGAAGAGCACATAATTTGTGAATGAGAATTCAGTGCAAAAACTACTTATCTGTGGACATTAAACCTCGATGGTGACTGGAGATGGGGTGTCACGTTAACCTCCCAAACATCGGTAATAATTAATGTATATTATGTGCTTGGAACTTGAATTTCCAAGCAATTCACCAAATAAGCTAAGGGAATGAATAATATACTTTTAGGTGGTTTATCAAACATGGACTAACATGGTGGTTTTTTAGCAACAACTAGCATGTGTGGTTTATCAGACCCCACAAGCACCAATGACTCATTATGCATATGGTTTTTCAGTTGGAGACTAGCACAATGTTTTTTTAGCCAAAACTAGCACACATGGTTTATCAACCCCTAGCAAGCACCCAACTCATGAATTAAAACTCCCTTTGCGTTCAAGACCTGTTGCACAAGATAAAGACTGGGAGAAAAACAAAATAACAAAAGAATGGAAGTACAGGGAAATAAATACTCCTCTCATTGTTCATTGTGCTTCCTCCTTTTTCAAGAATGCTCCTTCCAAATTCAAAAATTGAACCCCCCATGTTCGGGTCAGCTCAGGTTTTTAAAAATGGTTTGGGTTTTACTTCCCTCAGTGGATCTTCATGCTTCCTTCCTGATTAAGTTACCTCTTCCAGGTATGAGAAGGTGACCCCATCACAGTTGGTAGCGCAACTGCATTAGTGTCCATTTAATCGGGCAATCCTTTTTTTTCCACAAGATTGGTATTAAATTTTTAAGGTGGTGGGCATGGTGGTTCATGCCATAATCTTCCCCTTTCTCAAACCCTAACTTTTCCGGCTTCACGACTGTAATTAATTAAGTGGATTACCATTTAATTATGATCACCATATAACCTCAACTAATTTAATATAATTAATCATGATCGAATTAATTATGGTCACCACATAATTACAATTGAGTATAATTAATCATGACTAAAATCAAATTTGATTAATTAGGATGCTTAAGTATTGTGAATGCAACTACTTATTAATCGCAACATTAAAATTTAATTAATTAATTATTCAAGTGTTGAAACATAATTAATATTTAAATAAGGTATTTACACCACTTGGAATCAAGATTAAAACAAGGGAAGCTGTGGAGTAGCAAGTCCCTACCCTGAGGGAAGCGAGTTGTATCAAGCTGCTTGAAGATCGATATTTTTTCAAGGTAGATCTCTGTACCCATTGTAAAATATTTCAGTTAAGAAGTCACGATGTTGTGAGGGACATGGTAATCTATATTGGAGAGAGCTACAATAATTTTTTGTTAAGGGCAGGTCAAATGCTTCAACAATTCCCAGAGACCAATATTAACAAGGATTGTAAAAGAATTTCACTGTATGACAATGATATTACATGTTTTCCCACAAGGGAATTTAGATGTCCAGAATTAGTGAGTATAATCCTCACTAAGAATCTGGGATTGATAGAGGTTCCAAAATCATTTTTACGTAACCTCACTTCACTAAGGGTGCTAGATTTATCTTCCACACAAATAGAATCATTGCCAGGAACATTGTGGGAACTAACACAACTTGCATTTATCAATTTTTCTTCAACTAAAATTGAAGAAGTTAGTGAAGGAATCGATAATCTCTACTGCCACAAGTTTTTGTATTTTAACATATGTACAAATTTAAAATCATTTTGCTCTAAAATTGGAGAGCTCAAAAATCTGGAGTATTTGGACATCAAGTTTTCTCATAGCCTGCAGGTGAATCCACGTGAGATGATGAAGATAATGACCAAGTGTGAAATTGCTCATGAGTACTAAAGTGAATCCCAACCTAATATCTTGATGTCAAAATGACTTCCAAAATTTTCGTTTGTGCAATTTTTATGTTACTTATATACTTCTGAAATAATTTATATCTGGGCGGAAACGTGAAGCTGGGTTACACTTTTGTGAGAATCGGGGGCCGAATTTTTTTTTCAGCAATAGTTCGGCCGAACATTTTTTTCTTAGAAAGTTCGGCTGAACTCGTGATTCCGTTTAGATTTATGGCACACTGACGGCACAGGCAAATAGAATTTTTGCCGGAGATTGGAAAACCGACAACAAAATTTCGGCCGAACTTTTACTTTTAAAATATTTCGGCTGAACTAGTTTCTATAAATAAATCGCCTGCGAAATTGGTTTGTTTACCGGTTTCATTATTCGCGCGTTTTCTGTCACTGTCGCTGCTGCTCTGTTCGTGCGTTTTCGCTCCTCCCATCAGCACTGTTGCTCCTCCCGTTCGCGCTGTTGCTCCTTTTGTCGGCGTTGTTGCTCCTTTCATCAGGTATGTTCGACCTTACCTTTTGACTCCTTTCCACACAGGAAGACGGGTGTTTGGCGTGTTTGTTTCGGTGCTTTGATCAAATTTACGTTTTTATTGAATTTATGACTGTCAATTTGTTTTGTGCTGCTTATTAAAAATATTTACAAGAGCTCTTGCAGTTTGGCATTTAGAGGTTTGACCGTCAATTTACGTTTTCAGTGAATTTATGACTATCAAAAAAATTTTGTGTTGTGTATTAAAAAAAATTACAAGAGTTCTTGCAAGTTGCAGTTTGGCGTTTGGCATTTAGAGGTTTGACATTCTCCCTATGAAGAAGTTTTGTGTATTAAAAATATTTACAATAGTTCTTGTAGTTTGGCATTCAGAAGTTTGAAATTCTCCCTATGAATAAGTCTTCAATCATGGCATATAAAAAAAATTTACAAGAATTCTTGCAGTTTGGCATTCAGAGGTTTGACATTCTTCCTATGAAAAAGTCTTCAATCATGGCCACCGGAACACCAAATTTCTTACTGTTTTGAAGTTTCTGTCTCATGCTCATCGTTACACCAAATTTCTTCATGTTTTGAAGTTTGTGTCTCATGCTCATCGTTACAGTGCTTCCTGTTTTACAGTGTGTGTCTCATTCTCATCATTACAGTCCCTAGCAAAGTGTTAAATTGTAGCAACTTCATCCATCAATCAAAACTCGCATATTACCCTTACTCAGGAGCTGACGACGGTATTGCAAACTCAGCTCAGAAAAAATTAAAAACCAATTTTAACAGTCGTAATCAAATTATCTTTTCCATGGCCTAATTACTTTGTTTGGTATTATTATTGCACTTGGGGTATACACACATCATTTGCAGAAACATCTTAGCTCATTAGCAGCGAAGCGATGTAAGGTACCATCCATATCGATGAATATATGGTTTGGGCGGAAACGTGATATGAACATATATAATTTGTATGCTATATTTACATTGATTGAATGTACAATTCATCCCTTCTTTACATATTTTTGACATCAACCATTTATCGTTGCTCCACTTTTTCACATTCATGAATGAAAATACTTTTATAGTGGATAGCCCATTTTCTCCCATGTTATTTGGAGCACTTGTTGAGCCATTCGACTCTTTTGCAAAAATTGCAAAAAGAGTGTGCAATTAGGTAGCTTACTTTGCAGGATTGGATCATCTTCTTTTTTCTTTTTTCTTTTTCTATCTATGACGATTGCCACTAGCTTCCCCACATAATCTCAGCTTCATCATGCTCATTACCCTCTTCTATACTATTTTCTTGACACCATGGAGGGATTTGAATTCCCTCCATGACAAATTGGACGTCTGCCTCTCCTTAATCAAATTATAAAAGTCTTGTTTCATGGCTGTAATATGTTTCCAAATATGCATCTTAGTTGCAGGTTTTATGATTTACATGTTTCTGGAAAAATTAGTGTTGTTTTCACCTTCAGCGAACTAGATGGCTCTACTTTGAAGTCTTCATTGAACTGTTTCCTTTTCTAATAGTGCTTGCTTTCTCCCCTCCAAAATTTTCAAAGACTGCAACTCTTTTTCAGTAAAAAATGCATTTACATTATTGTCAAAAAGCCTAGAAATGACCTCTTCTACTTCTAAAAGATCCTTTTTATCTTCTGTTGCCTTCTAGTTATCAGCAAATTTCTTAACTCTTTTGATATTGTCCACAAAGTGTTTCATTAAAGTCCCCCCAAAGCTTCATCATATTTTACACAAATGTTTGTAATTGAGAATCCATCCATATCAATAAAGGTATAATACTTTGGTTCATATTTTCCATTATGTTTGTTATTATATTTCCTTTTGTGATATATTTGATTAATATTTGTAAGTTGTAACTTTCGCTTTGAATATTTCTATTTGGCACACCACAAATAGGAATTTAAACTATTAAATTAAGTAATATAGATTTAATTTAATTTCAGATTTATCAAGAGGTGTTAATATGGATTTAAGTTACTGTAAATGAAATTTATAAATATTTCTTTTTTGGTTCATTTCCATTTTTATTTTATTTTTAAAGTTAATATTATTTAAACTTTTATAGTATGAGTAACTCTTGTCTTATATTTGACTAGTTTTTTATATAATTGAAATTCAAAAACAGATGACTTTCTCCAAGTTTTAATTGTTTAAAATATGATTGTTTGAGCAACTATTTCTCTGGGATACAAGGAGGCTCAAAGATTTCTTTTCTTGTATATTTGAAGCTCTCCATTATTATAGAAGAGGATTTTTTGCTTGTATATTTTTATGCTCTTTTCCATAGTAATGTCATAGTGTATGAAGTTTTAAATTGTTTTTATTATTTTTATTATATGTTGGATGTGATTTTGATTGAAAATGTTTCTTTTTTATTTATTAATTAAAAAAAATTATTAGAAAAATTATTGCTTTAAGCCTT
Organism: Pinus albicaulis; assembly: GCA_034641835.2. Classification (NCBI taxonomy): domain Eukaryota; kingdom Viridiplantae; phylum Streptophyta; class Pinopsida; order Pinales; family Pinaceae; genus Pinus; species Pinus albicaulis. The sequence goes on from CM076575.1 coordinate 830,800,483, forward strand.
GGAATTTACAATCAAAATTAGAAAATGTATTTTTATCTAAACTATTTATGAAAAGTTTAATATTGTTTGATCTTCTCTACCATGTCTTTTTTACATATATCTAGAATAATATTATTTGTAGTTTCCGGTTTTTTGTAACATTTTACTACCATAATCAAAATCTATAGAAATAATAATCTAGCATTATAATATCTTGAAATGGAGCTAGCCAACTCAAATATAGTATTGCAAATCCCTGGCTAAGTTAGATGAGGAGGCTATGTATTACTTAGTATTGTATCCATATTGGGGTTGCAAGTTCTATGGGTTCAAAAGAACACTTGCAAACAATTTGTTTTCCATATGACCTCTCTTTTTCTCTTTGAAATTTCATTCTTTTAACCATTATGGATTTGAGAAAAATACATCCTGACAGGCCAATAAAAAGCCTTAACAATGAATTAAACATGAACAAATATTAAATATGGGTAACCAAGCAGCATCAAAACAAACAACTAAATCACCAAAGCTAGTAGTGATAAATAATAAACATTCTAGGATACTTCAAAATTCCATGTAAATAATTTTTTACCTAAAATCACTAGATGGTAAGGCCCACATCAACAATTGCAAAAGCAATGCAATATAACCAATCAAACTACATCAACAAAACATATGGTCTTGAATGAGCTTTTGGACTCTTTAGATATAAATGTACACCGTGGCAATGTATCTTATATAAAACTTTAATCCATGTGCTTAACCTTAACATTGACACAAATGGAATACGATTTTACTCACTGCTTTATGATAGAAAAATATGCGGATGAGTATTGCCCACATATCTGAAGTCAAAAAGGATAGATTAAAAAGGGATGCTCCGGTCATCTATAAAAGATAAATTAAAGAAGCATGACATATTAGTAATGCAAATTAGATATGCGTACCAATTATGTTCATATAACACAACAAATAGATGATTCAATACAAATGTCACATAGAAGTCATATTTATCTAATGGGCCTTCAACTTAAATTATATATCTAGCATTACATTAAGCTATAGGAGATAAATCAAAGAAGCATTTGAATGTAAATTAAACATGTGTAATAATTATGTCCTTTAGTTCAATAAATAGATAATAATTTGCAAATGCCATATCTAAGCTATATTTCATCTAAGTAGCTTTCAATTTAAACTTATATCTAATGTTAAATTATATAAAATAATAACAGTAATCCAATCTTCAAAATAATGTTTAGAGTTAGTATAAAATGTGACATATAATTTTCCTGCGTGGAAAAACATAGTTACTGGGAGTTCAAAACTCATGCATTTGAATAGAAAGTGGGTATACGAATGAGCAAGTAGATTTTTTCTAGAAATGAGGAAGTGAAGGTTGATAGAGAGCCACACAAAATTGAAAATTCATACCTTAACAAAATTGTTAGATCCTTTTAAAGAAAACGTGTCATATAATCAACTTTCATCGAAATATATGATAAACTCAACCCAATTTTATAAAAAATAGTATACCATTTTTTACATTTCACATAATACAAATAGATAAATATTACTTAAGTATTGTTATAAAGATTTAACTACCCATCGAGAGATGGCCAAGTGATTGAGACAGGGCATCATCACAATAAAAAACCAAGTACAAATTGTAGTAATCCTAGAATCATGCTTTACATAAGGTAAAATTGGGTAACTCATGACTTGTACTATAGATAAAAAACATTTACCCTTACCAAAAAATATATGATAAAAATTGACAAAATACATAAGCTTAAGCTTAAGGGGATATAATCCTTCTTGCCTTCCATATAGATAATGAAAATGATTGTTCCAAGTCTCATGTTGCTTCTCATGTTACTTTATAAACCTTGATTGGAAAGAAAAATAGGAGGGAAAAAATGTAAGAAATATAAAACATAATGAAACACAACGTAAGAAATAGAGAACATAATGAAACACACACATACCTATCTCTAGACAATCAACACAATTATTTTCCTAGGAACTCCTTATGGGAGACAAGAAACCCTAAAAGGTAATGATGCTCTAGACTCCTTTTTCCCTAGGAAATCCTTATGGGAGAAAAAAAACACTAAAATGTAAACATGCTCTACTCTCTCTTTTCTGGTATGGAAAATATGTAAGTACAAAGAAAGAGGTAATCTCTCTAGAATTAACTAAGACTTTTGGCGTGTAAGGTTGCTATAAAAACTTAAATTCATACATTTTTCTCTCTAACTTCACACTCCTAGTTGTATTTTCAACTATGGAACAAAATACAATAACACAAAATGGAACTCTTATTCCTCCTAGTGGCCAAGTATTTAACATAGCGTGATAACCAACTAGGTGTAAGATTTGACTCTGTCAACCATTAACGAGGTTTGTGATTTTAGACCTTTTAGAGTCTTGTTAAAATTCCACATGTAGCTAGCTTGCTATGCATGAGTAATGGGGCTAAAATGCAATTCTCTCGTACCATGGTGGTCAACATGATAGGTCAACTTACTAAAGGTATAAATTTTGAATGAACTTCATTTGATGTTTTTCTTGCACCGTTGGATATGTCTTTAAGTGTAGAATAATGGTCAAGATTTCGGCACAAGGGATAATCGTTTGACCCCCACAAATGTCATTTAATGCCTCAAAATGACTCCAAAAGGTTTTAGATCCCAATTCTCCACCCACCATTAAAATGACCCTACAAGTTGATTCTTTCAGTTTTTTCACCCTATAAGCATCAAAATATATGACAAATGATATAATTATCCAATCTAGATCATTATTTAATAATTTGTTAAAATGATGAGTAAGATATACATCATGGAATTTAAATAAATAACATTAATTCATTGAACACCCTTGTACATTCCTTGTTGATACTTTGAAAGTAATACGTTTTGAAAAATAATTTGCTTATGGATTCTATTTTCCACATTCTCTCAACCATATCAAAAACCTTCTTATAATATTTGAAACCATCTATATACAACTTTTCATTTGTTTTGATAGGAATTAACATATTGAAATATTAATTGTATTTATGTCTTGTGTGCTAAGGGATGGAGGTCGTGAACCTTAGGAGAAGAGATAGTATTTGTTAAGTTAGGAGGGATACTTTCTATGAGATAGAATTAATTTAAAATGCTTCTTAAGATTATGTAACTTTCGAACCATAATTACAAATTTATATATTTATTTACTTATCATTTAGTTGCTAAAAGTTGAAGAATTTATGTTGGTTTAAATAATTAATTAGGTCTATTTAAATCATTTACCACTTTTGGGTTTTTGGTTTTCGTGGTTTCATTCATAATTTCACTTTTTTGCAAATTGTCGATTTCAATTTTTCACACCACATGTGCACAATCAAAGGACCTAAGGTCTTTCCCCTACCAAAGTATGTTCTTTTAAAACATGTTTTCTTGGTGATATGGGTGATTTAGAAATGATTTGAAGAGAGAAATTCCTCATTTAATACACAATATGTTTGGTTCATGCCACTAAGCCAAGAATTTTAAATTCAACTGACTTTTAATATAACCAACTAAATCCTGCAAAAAAAGAATAAAACAATTTATGTTAGGGTTGTGGATTTAGGCATTGAAACAACACCATGATATTTCAAATTTAAAAATAATGGTTTGAGTCCTAGGTAGCTTAGAATCCTATCTAGAGGTTTTTTTTCAAAATAAGGATGCACTCCCATTTGATTCTCATGATTAGGTTGTAATCATGAGGCTCTCGCTCAAGAGTGGACCTTCCCAAAATCTTGTGACGTCTTGTCACGAACAAAACCATCAAACTGAAAAACACATCATGCAAGAAACATAGCTCGCTAACATATCATTTTTCTCCTTCAAAGAAAAAAAATTCACATCATGTGAATATATCCATCTACTCTTACATATTGGTGTACAAAACCATCAACCAAATACAAGTCGACAAAACATGCCTCTTCAAACAACTGACTCTCAAGTCAAATAATAGCTCATGTACAAATTTCCATATTTGTTGCATTTAAGTGTGTCAACATAACTCTACTTTCAACATATTGCTTCATGCAACATGCACCATACTTTGAATTTGCAAAGACATTCATGAAACATCAAAATACATGCAAGGCCTTGATTGGATAAGAAATATAACCATTCGTTACCAAACCATTTCAATGGCGCTTCTTTTAGCTGCACTTCATCATCATGTGAATCATCTTGAGGCCTCATCGATTATGGAATCCTCTTTTCCATTCTTGTCATTATCTCTTTCCACCGTCTTCAAATGTTGTGGATGACTTGTTGGATACAAAGTCCAACACTTGTCTACAAGGTGACCTTTCTTATGGCAATGAGTAATAAACAATTACATCTTATTTTCAACATCATTTTCCTTGTCCAATGGGCCTTTGAATTTTTGCCTCATTTATTTAGAAAGTTTCATGTGCATGGATATCTTCTTCCAACATATATAAACATTATGATTATTCAAACCACAAAAGGAACATGTGCAAGTTCTTTTCCAAATCTTATGTGAATATTTACCATGTTTATCATAATCAAAAGCAATTTGATTAAAGGCAAATTTATACCTTGAACATTCACTGTTGTCACCTTCTTGAGGAGGTGAATTTGATGAGGTAGTGGCTCTCCTCTGAATACTAGCAATGAATTCAATGACTCTAGAGCTTTCAACATCCTCTTCTTTTACATTCTCATTAGCTGCATGATTATTAACATCTTCTTTCAAAGTGGGTGTCAAACTTTTCCATTCATCATGAACACAAACTTCACAAGCTTGAGGTAATGAACACGAAATAAAATTCCCTCTTGGAACAGCTTCATGTGCCTCCTTGGCTTTGGAGCATTCTCCATCATGTTTTCCATAACCAAGACCCAAATAATTAGGCCCTTCCTCAACAACATTTGGCTCAACTATGCCTTGTACTCAACTATGCCTTGTACATGTTTACCTTTAACCCTTTACTTTCATAGCCCATTTTCGTCAAAAATTTGGACCTTATTCCTCTAGTGTGTCTCTCAAAAGCACGTACACATTCATTTTGAGAGGAAATTGAAGATAGAAAACAATAGCTAATTCTTCTAACTAACCTTGACTAAAATGAGCTAAATTGTACTTTGATACCAACTTGATTTGAATATGGACAAACTAGTTCTGTTGGGCTATCTCCCTCATCAGTTAAATAAAAATGTGTTTAGGATCGTCTAAAGTTAGCCAATTGGGAAGGGGTTTATGTGTCAAGATTTAAGTGTATTTTGTAAGAAATTTATGAGTTAATTAGCTTTTAAAAACTCATGTGTACAACAAATAAAATGCAAAATTTTTATTTTGGAAATTTTTTTCCCTCAATCCAGATTCCGATCATTGGACATGTAAGAGGAAGAAAGAGGGAATTCACTTTTCAAATTCTAGACCTTGTCTAAACCAAAATAAACTAGAGGTTCGGTTTTCAAATACATTCACTTATTTGGAAAAGTTCTAGCTACCAAGAGTCCATATGCCAACCTACCTCCCAATAAATCCATTTATTACACCACTGGTTAGTTTTTTGTCATCCTATATTCTTTATCAACCTCTTCTAGTGATTCTTGAAATGTGGATACTTAAATCCTTCCTAAAAATTTGAGCTCTAAAACAAGAAGACATACAAGGTCATTTTAAGTCATTCCTCTATCCAATTATAAAAACCAAGTGAATATTTCTACATATTGATTTATGTCCCATAAACTGTACAATATAGGTCAATTTTTTCTTTTAACTTATTTAAATATTGTTCTAGCGCACAATTTTTCAATGGTCTGATGAAATTTCATTGATGAAGGCATGATTATGCCAATCCATGTTGCATATTTCCATTAACAATGTTTACTTACATGTAAAACAATGTTGTCTTTGCTTTTATGTTATTTTGAGTATGCTTTTAATGCTGAAATTTGAATATATGATATTAATTTATGACTTGCAATTATAGCTGTTGAGATACTATTATTTTTCTCTACTATATTGTTATTTCTAGTCCTCTGGGTGCTTTCTTCATATATATATATATATAGTTAACTGAAACGGGTATGTTTTATTGATAAAGATAGGGTGGCCGAAGCCTAATCAACCATTACAATTTGCTGCTATTACTAGAACTTCTATTCCGATTAGGGAATAATTTCCATGTTCGGTGCTCCTGCATTTATGCTGATCATTCCATTTTCTAGAGTACTTCCTATATTTTCCAATCTGTCTGCTTCCTTGTTTAATTCTCTGAGGATGTGGAATATTTGAGCTGAGGGGAAATCCTTCAAAATTCTGTTCACTCTTGAGAGCTGTTTATTTAGCGCTGGATCGTTGAGCCCTTTCTTGCTTATTAGTGATTTTATCAGTAATTCTGAATCGTCGAAGATTAAGATTTCACTTGGATTTTCTTTCCTGGCCAATTGAAAAGCTTTTAAAAGACCGAGAACTTCGGCCTGATTGTTGGTTTTCAATCCAAGTCCCCAGCTGAAGTTGTCTTTTTTCCCATTCGGATAGAAGATCACCCCTCCTGCTCCTGACCTGCCTGGGTTGCCTTTTGAGGCGCCATCGAAGAAGATAGTGCACTTGCCCTGGGAATTCCACCATTGCTGAAAACTGTCCATAGTGTCTCGGATCTACCATCTTTCTTTATGATTTGGACGTGTGATTGCTGGAGGTCTAGGCATGAAGGAGAAAGCATCCAGCCACGCCCTTTCTTCATTTTGTAGGGAGTTTTCATCTTTTACCAAAGAATGGTTCAGAGTTTCTAAAAGGAGATTCTTTGCCTGTTCCGCTACTTTTTCTGCAGGTATTTCATTGTGATTAAAGATGATTTCGTTCCGGGCTAGCCATAGCTTCCAGCAGACATATTTAGGGGCAGCAGTCCACACCTTGTGCCATAGAGATTTGTCAGCGATATTGTAAGGGTATCGGCCTTTCCAAGAAAGGAACATGTTTGTAATCGAACAGTGTGCTGGGGGTCTCACTTTCAGTCCGGTCAAAAAGTTAGACCAGGCCTTCTTCGCATACTCACAATCAACAAACATGTGTTATGTGGTTTCCAATGCATTTTTGCAAAGAGCACATCGATGTGGACCTGCTATGTTCCTTCTGCACAAATTTTCTCCGGTCAGGATTTTGTTATGGAACAGAGTCCAAAAGAAGAAGTTGATCTTGGGGATGCTGAAGCTGTCCCAGACCTGTTTCCACACTGATTCCGGATGCGGCGAATCCTTTTTGCTTTGCATCTGTATATACCCTTGTCTTGTTGTGTACTCCCCCGTCTTACCCCATCCCCATGAATCTTTCTCTTCTTTATGTACCGGAGTAAAATCTGAAATTGCTTCTATAAGGGCATTTAACTGGTTTTTTAAATGCACTGGTGTTTTAGGAAGAATCCAACACTGCCAATTTCCTTTGCTATCCCAACCTGAAATATCCTCAATTTTCCGAATTCCTTTTGTGTATAACCAAGCTCTCAGCTCTGAAATTTCATTGTTTGCTGATAGAGGAGGATGGCCCATGACTCGATCACTCCATAGCGATGTTTTTTTGCCATTCCCAGGGATTCTGTACAAATGAGTTCTGAAAAATTCGATGCCTTTGTTGCAGAGCTTCCAAGCCTGCGTTCCTTTTGGGGCTTTCTCCGGGATGTAGGATTTAATTGATTGGTTTTTGAGGTATTTAAGCTTTAATATCTGACTGGCCGGATGATTGGGCTCAGCTATAAGCTGCCACAGTAATTTACAGCCCAAAGCTAAGTTAGCTTGTAGTGGATCACGAATTTGAAGGCCCCCTTCCACTATTGGGTGTTTCGCTATATCCCAGTTTATTAAATGAAATCTGTTGCTATTACCCCGTCCACCATTCCACAGGAATTTTCGCATGAAACTGGAGATTTGATCTGTGATTTGTTTTGGAGCCAGCATTAAAGAAGCTTGGAATGTTGGCAGAGCCGAAAGGACTGACCTAATGAGCATAAGTTTGCCACCTGTGGTGAGCCAAAAGCCACCCCACGCAGCAATATTTTTTTTAAATTTCGAGATCACCTCATCCCAAAAGTGGTTTCTGTTGGATCCCATCATTATAGGAAGTCCCATATATTTTATTTTGTCCCAGACTGCATATCCATTGAAGCCCAGATCGCTGGCTATTCTTTCAATTGTGCGTTGTTTTGTGTTCCATCCAAAAACAACGCTTTTCCTCTCACTGATTAACTCTCCAGAGATACTGCAAAACTTTTGGAGAATGGATCTGAAGGAATTAGAAATTCGTGTAGAAGCACCCCCGAGCAGAAGTGAATCATCAGCGAAGAGTGCGTGGTTGACTGAGTCAGTTCCTTTCACAATTCTTATCCCAGGTATGTTGCCTATTTGTTTTTCCTGGGTCAGCTTTCTGCTCAAGGAATCTGCCATCAGAATGTAGAGAAAAGGAGAAAGAGGGCAGCCCTGCCTCAATCCCTTGGTGGCTAAGAAGAAATCTGCTGGTCTTCCATTTACCATTGGGGCAATCCAGATATTCTCAATACAAGCTTTGATTAGATTTATGAAGTCCTGATTAAATCCGAAGGATGAGAGTACCCTGTACAGGAAAGAGCGGTTAACTCTATCAAAAGCATTACACATATCCAGTTTTATAAGCATACCTTGTTCTTTGCGATTTTGGCTGGAGTGCAGGGCTTCTTGAACCTGGATGACGTTGTCCAGGATATTTATTCCTTTCACAAATCCCCCTTGGGCTGGAGAGATGAGTTTTTTTCGGAGGGGTTTGATTCTGTTCGCCAGAAGTTTGGCCACAATCTTATAGGACGAGTTGCAGAGTGAGATCGGCCTATATCTATCGAATGAGCCTGGGTTTGTTTCTTTGGGAATTAGAGCAAGGAAGGTGGAGTTTATTCCGCCTCCAACCTTTGCCTTCCTCATAAATCCTCTTATCATTCTAAAGAGATCAATTTTGATTATCTCCCAACAAATTCTGTAAAAGTGTACTGAAAATCCATCAGGCTCGGGTGCTTTGTCTGGCTCCATGGCCCAGACAATATTTAAAATCTCTTCTTCCATGACTGGGCTCGTAAGTGATTCATTATCTTCTATGCTGACTAGCTTTGGAATGTTTGTGAGGAACTCTGATATGTCCTCCTCACTCCCATTCCTTTCTGCACTGAGGAGATTCTGAAAATGCTTTACTGCAGCATCCTTAATTTGTGCAAAACCTTTACACGTATGTCCATTGGAGGTGGTAATTTCTGCTATGTGGTTGCGGGAAAGGCGAGCCCTGAACTGTCTGTGAAAATATGTGGTGTTTTTGTCCCCAGATTTGAGCCACAGACTGCGAGACTTTAATCGACAATACTCTTCCTCGCTTCTGAAGGAGCAGTAAGTGTTCCTTTGAGTAGCTTTTTCTTTGTCTAGGTCCGTGGGAGAAAGATCTTTCTCTTCCATTTCAAATTTAATTTCTTCCAGCTGAAGTACTGCCTCTTTCCTCTGCCTAGTGGGGGTTTCATAGATTTCTTTATCCATTCTTTTAGAGCCCTTTTTGTGTTTTTCATTTTTTATTCCCACACAAAGCTTGGGGAGCCTGAGACTTCGATCCTCCAAGCTGTTTGGACTGTTTCAAAGAACCCTTCTTTTCCGGCCCAGAGAGGACTGAAGCGAAAGGGGAGAGGACCTAAATCTTCTTCTTCTTTCAGGCATAATAGAATTGGTTTATGGTCCGAGGTGAGCTTTGGAAGAATCTTGGTTAAGACTATTCTTTTGTGCATCATTACAGAGCTGCTGATGAGGAATCTGTCCAACCTTGCTGATATATGGTTTTCTCCAGTTCTGTTGTTTGTCCAGGTATATTTTTCTTTTACTGGCTTGAAGTCAACTAAGTCCCATTGTAGAATCAGGTTTTCCACTGTAGAGATGAAAGGATCCCTTGAGTAGGTCCCTCCTCTCTTCTCTTTGGGATCTAGAGTTATGTTCAGATCACCACCTATGACTATATTCATAGGTTTGAGAAGCTCAATATAGTCCGCGAGTGACTTCCAGCACTCTTTCTTTTCATCATAGTGTACAGGGACGTACATTTTGAACAAAGCTAGGGTGAGGTTGCTTGCAGTATGATGCAATTCTGTATAGATCCAATGTTGAGTCTCAGAGAATCTCTCAAGGGAAAAGGAGTTTTTTGACCAGAATGTACCTATTCCTCCAGCCGAGCCTCTCGCGCTGAAAACCTTTCCAGAATCAAATTTCCATTTCATAATGCTAGTATTTAGAAGGGTCTCCCCTTCTATTTTTGTCTCTTGGAGCAAGAGAATGTCTGTGGTTTCCATTTTCAATAAGTCTTTTATGGCCTCTGCCTTATTGGGATTACCCAGACCCCTGCAGTTCCAAGAGACCAGCTGCATCATTTACCACTTGTTGGGGTGGGTCCTCCTCCCTTGGGGTCCCTTGGTCTTGTGCTTCTCCTGAGGGTCATTTCAATGGTAGCTTGACTGCCAAGGGTTTTTTGTCTTTCTGACTCTTCTTCCCTGGTTTCCTTGTTTGATCTTCTTCCTACTATTTTTGATGGCCTTTCGAAGGTTTCATCATCAGATGACCCCACATTTTCTGTGCTCTTCTTCTTTTGTTTAATAATGTCAGCATATGAAGGAGAAGAAGTGTTACTTGGTATCGGATTTGGAGTGTTACCTGGCTCTTGGGTGTCGGTACCATTCATCTGAGGAAGATCTTCTCGCTTTGCCTCTGGAGGGTCAAAGAGCGGGATGAGAGATTCGAAGGGGTTTTTGTCCTCCATGATGCCAACAGTCTCCCTGCTTCCATTGTTTTGATTGCTTGCACTTTCTTGCCCTGCTTTGTTCCCTGTCTCTTTGGCTTTGTTCTTGTTATTCTGCCTTCTACTTGCTGTTCTCTTTGCTTGCTTCCACTGATCACCTTTTTCTTTCTCTAATGTTTCCTCATTTTTCTTTTTACAGTATCTTGCAAAATGCACATATTCATGACAATGTCGACATTTAAAGGGCAGTTTTTCGTAGTCGAGCTCTTGGATGTGTGTCCAATCCACCACCGAGAGTTTGATAGCTTCAGGAAGCCCGATTTCCAGATCTACCTCCACGCAGATGCGTGCACAGAAGAACTGATCCTTCCTCAGAGCCTGATCTATGTATCTGCCGAGGGCATTGCCAATGGATTGCAGCGAGCTCTAACTCCAAAAATGAAGTGAAAGGTGCAGGATTCGCACCCAAACAGGAACAGCTGTGGGCACATATTGTGCCGGATCAAAGTCTGGGGACCATTTATTCAAGTATAGCCCTTGGGGACCCATGAAATATAGCCCATTTCTGAAGATCAGGCTTCTGTCTTCCGCGCTATCAAACATGAAGACGAAGAACTCTTTGCTTACAAAATGACTTTTTATTCCTTCCTTGACTAATGGTATCCAGTTTTGTTTGACCCAATCTTCTATTGCTTTCAGGGATGGCCATAGCCCTGTGAACTGGCCGATGAGGCCTCTTTCTGCTAGGTTTAGTGTCGTTCTGCAAGCTTCATCCACCGACAAAGATATCGTAGGGATATTATCCAACTTTTTAACAAACTTTTGTTGAGTGGCTGTTGTCGACCTTTTATCTGCTGCAGCAACAAGGGATCGAAAGGCATCGAGATCGGAAGGCGGGAGAGAGCCGCCTCCAAGATCCATAGCGGAGATCCAATGGAGAACAGGTTCTACAGCAAGGGTCCCATTTGGAAACACCTAGTCGAACACCAGAATGAGAAAGAAGACCAAGCAAAACAGGGTCAGTTCAAAGCGCCGCAGCTCCGATCCAATGCGTCGTGCCCCACCTCAGCGCCGCGCAGGAACCACGTTGAAAATCGATCTGGTGCGCCGCGCGCACCAGATGGGCTGCGCCGGTAGCTTGATGCGCCGCGCACAACACAGCAACAAGATGGTGCCAAGAACCCTAGAGTTGCAGAGCGTGAATCTAAAATTTTGAAGAGCTATTCTCAACTATTTTCTGGAATTTTAACACCACTCAATCATTGGTAATTAACGCAGAGAGTTTTTCTACTCCATTCAAATACAAATGCAACGTTGTCCTTTGAACATACGCTGCCTCCCTTGAATGCTGGCTCTTCAAATGTAGCGTTGGCCCTTCATACATATTCTCCAACTTCGATTCATATATATATATATATATATATATATTTAACTAATTGAATGGATTTGTAATTCTATATTTTACCATATTGCTTGTTGGTTCCATGTAGATTTAATTGACACATGTATAATAGGTGGTTTTTGTTTTTGGGATGTCTATAAAGTTTTTGGCACATATATTGAATTTCTATAATTTGTGTAGCTCCCTAACATTCATATAGAACCTTCATTGAAAAATGTGAGGGGGGTTTCAAATTCACATTGGATAACACCCTCCTCTGGGATAAAAAAGTTTAACAAACACAATAATAGAGAAACAATTAGTGACATCACCAAAAGATGTAGCCTCTTCAAGGTATCATATCCTCTCATCAAGGTCTAGCATGGACCTTAATGTCATAGCCTTCTTTCGCCTAAAATGAATGCAAATTTCCTTGCAATTTGGCTTGCAACATTCATAATTCATGCTCATGGAACATGATTGTGTTGCAATTGTGATAACATCTGCTGTATGCAGAAGCTTTAATAAAAAATGATCGGAAATGACATTTTTGCTCTGTTTTTTTCAAGATATAAGGAAAATTACACCAAGTAGCCCCCGGCCTCATATGACCATCATGTCAAACTCATCTCAGGATATTGTCCAAGTAAGAGCCACTTAAGCAAGCAATCTAGTATGTACATGGCTCTCTAATTTCAATTAGCAACAATGACAGTTCTAAGTATGGTGCAAACATTGCTCCAGATCCTTAATGGGGCATGTTTGATGACAATAATTTGGGGAGTGAGAGAGGGAGATGGTAGGAGAAAAAATTCAAGGAATCCACGGGAAATTGAAAAATATATAACTAATAAGGTGAAGACACTTTGTAACCTAAGAGAGAAACCTGTTAGGAAATGGGTGAAGTTGGTATTACACACCCAATTGAATAACCTCGAGGAGAAAACATTTCTCCCACTTTATTTGTTGGCATAACCTAGTAAGTGTTATTCACTAGCATGTATTTTGTAAAGGCCTTGATCTAGTTCCCATTCAACTCCATCCACCAGGTTGTAGAGGATTCCAAGCTTAATTTCATGAAAAGTAAGTTGGGGATGATCACATTGACCTGCTTGATGACGTGTCTATGAATATTAACTACCTTGAACTATTTTTTTGCATAGGGAAAGAGACACATTCCCATGTTTGAGAATGAAAACGTTCTTTGATATTGTTAATGCCTCTAGTGTTTACTTCTACAAGTTCTATAGGCAGAGTCTGTAAAGGGCTAGGTAGCCTCTGGATCTCATCTTTTATGAAAGGTGACATATCTAGTAAATGCCCCTACAGTCAATCTCTGGAATGGATCTAAATAGAATTTCTTCATTTTAATATCCATAAAACACAACAACTTTAAGGTAAACTATGTACATGTGTCATTTCTCCCACAAACTAAAGTGTATAAGTTGCTTTGAAAGTTGTGTTCTACATAATTTGTGTACACTAAATTACAAATTGATTTTCTGAAATCTATTTTGTGTAAATGTCGACCAATAGATATATATCATGGAGGATGAACGACGAAGATCAGCTGAATCCCATATGGAGGTTCAAGGATCGGGGGATGTTCAGGGTATTTAAATATAATCTTAAATCTCCATACATGTGTGTACATATGGAATTGATTTTTTATTAACTTTGTGAGTTAAATTAGTTGTTAATAAGTTTCATATTTTAATTTTTAGGAGGTAAGAGGAGAAGGGTTTCTACTCCATCCATGGAGCGTGCCCATGGTTCAACAGGTCGAGGTATGGTTCACGCAATTTAATCAATGAATATGTATATGTATTTATATGAACACATGAATGTATTTTTCAATTGATTATAAATTCGTATTTGTTTATGAAGCTTCTCCTTCGTCTCGAGAGGTTGGTGGTGGTTTAAATCCACTTAGAGGGCCATCAATGAGTGGTAGCAGGTTGCGTGGGAGGGGGTGATATTTATTCCCCTGAAGGCCAATCAACGGCTGCTGGTTGTCAACAGGGTCATTCTGGGTCTGGTTTTCAGTAGGGTCATGTTGGAGAAGATGCTAACCAACAACGTCAAGGTTGCCATCAATTTCAATATTTTTTTATTAAATTTGTACAAATTTTTTTACACGTGTTTTTTCTAATATACGAAATTATATATATATATTGATGCAGAGGCCGAAAATGTTCGAACTAGTGGTCAAAATAGACGCAGGGCAACCCGCTACATTCAAGAAGAAGGTTGTCAACCCAGCACAACTTATCCGGCCGAGATTACTGATATACCATGGGAAACCAACATGGCGGAATGCACCTTACAAAGGTGTGAAATACTTCATGCAAAATTGCAAATAGATCTCGTGGCTTTGTCTCTACCTGCTGAGAGTCGAAAAAGATTTGAAATAGTTACACATTCATTGGGTGAAATGGTAAATGTGTACAGAAATCTTGGGCCAACGACTGATTCATTTGTAGAAATGATGAGAAAGAGAAATGAAACAGTAATGGGTCCAGATAAATGGGAGGATGTAAAACAAAAAGTTACAAAAGAAGTGGCCAAGTCAATGTTTAATTACAAGGAAGGGCCAAAAAGAAAAATGTTGAAGGTGTAGTATTTCAAGCACCTAGACATAGCTCGTTATTTGTATGATAGGCACCTTGCGGCCTATGGAAGGCTTCCATGGAATGATGAGGTTCCTGTTTATTTTACAAAAATGTTTTATGCTGAATTTTTTTTGGGTATGAAACCCAACTACAATGACCTTCCGTCAGAATTTTTTGGCCCAGGAAAAGTTCGATTATATGACCGTAAGGGCGCTAAGCGAGATGTGGAGTTGCCTCGCCCTAAGCCGCCATTGGTGAGTCGACCGTTTTGGGTCGAAACTCCATGGTCAGAGATGGATGCGACTTCTCAAATAAGTTGAGAAGCAAGGGATGTTATAATCGACAATGTTCATAGCGGATTGGGTGGAGTCGATCTTTGTTTAAATCAACAAAGAGCATGTGAAAATGCACGTGCCAATTTTGTATATTGTACAGATGAGGAGATTGACAACATGAATGTTAAAGATCTCCGAATATATGCAAAAAATTGTCGCAATGGTTTGCAAGACCTAATTTTTCATGAGGAAGAGGGCACTGGAAGTAATGTTGTCATCTGAACTACAGTTGGCATGTTATGTAATGACATGTGTTATAATTTGTTTTGTTTTTAAAATTTAAGTTTTGGATGCTTGGAGTACATTTGGCATGTGAAGTAATGTTGTGATATATATTTTTTTCTTAAATTAAAAGTTAAAAGTTTTGGATGGTTTCAATCTACATTTGGCATGTGATATTTAATGTTAAATGTTTTTATTGGATAGTTGAATTATAATTGGCATGGCATGTGAAGTTTTTAAAACTCAAGTTTTGGATGGTTTCAATCTACATTTTGCATGTGATATTTAATGAACTTTAAATGTTTAATGTTTTAATTTTGCACGATATATAATCAAAAGGTTTTTAAAACTTAAAGTTTTGGATGGTTTCAATCTACATTTGGCACATGTGGTATATAATTTGTTAAATGTTTCTATTGGATCTAGTTGAACTATAATTAGCATGGCATGTAAAGTAACGATATATATAATAAAAAAAAAAAATTAAACTCAAGTCTTGAATGGTTTCAATCTACATTTCGTATGTGATGTTTAATGTTTTAATGTTGCACGATATATTATGAAAAGTTTTTAAAATTATAAAGTTTTGGATGGTTTCAATCTACATTTGGCACATGTGGTATATAATGTTAAATGTTTCTATTGGATAGTTGTTCACTATAATTGGCATGGCATGTCAATTAATGTTGCACAAATCCCTTTTGGATGGTTGAAGTACATTTGGAATTTTAAGATTGCTTTTGATCTCTACATGTAGTCTTGTTTGAATAAAAAAATTTCCAATAGGAAGAACATAGCTTTTCAATGCAACTAACCATGTATCAATTGAGCTCTAATTGAAAAAAGAGTTTAAAGAAGTAGATATATGTACAAATTATCCCTTTAATTTTGATTGGAAATATAAGTCTAGTACATATATATGTTTTTTGAATTTGGGTCAATGTCGTTAATGCACTCAAATAGGTAGCCATGTCGATTTATTTACATTGTGGAAACTTTTTACCAGAAAATCCAACTAGTTTTGCATCAATGCACATAGAAAAACTACTTGGAACAATTAATTGCATTCTAGAACATATCTAGATCCAATACAAGTAAAAATTTTCATCAATGCACATTGAACATATCCGACCATTGGACAAACAATTTTTGTACTAGATTTTTGAATCAGGAATAGAGATGTGGGTCAAATCCCACCAAAAGTCGGAGAAGTGCTCTGAGTCTCTTGTCTGAAAGGAATTTTCGTACAAAACTATACTGCAGATGGTTTATTTACATTGTGTCCATACTTTTTACCAAAAAATCCAACTAGTTTTTCATCAATGCACATAGAAAAACTAGTTCCAGTTAATTGCATTCTAGAACATATATATTGAGTACGTAAATAATTTTTCATCAATGCACATAGTAAAACTAGAACAATTAATTTCATTCTAGAACATATATATATATATATATATATATATATATATATCCAATACATATAACATTTTTCATCAATGCACATGTATAGAAAAGCTACTTTCAGTTGATACTAGAGCACGTGATTGTACCCAAACAATTTGTACATGTGCAAACACTTGCACAAATAACATAAGAAGCTCAATTTTTAGTTGAGTACTGAAAGTTCTAAAACATATTTAATCCAAAGGGAATAAATTGTTGGACAATTCACTCAAAAAAATTCTAATGGAATTCCATCTTCAATAATCCGTTCATGATCGGATTTTGACATTTTCCATCTCTTAATTTTCGATTTTTTCTTTGATTGAACTTCTATCAACTTTATGCGTGCTGCACACACCAAGTGACTATATTGACAACTTATGGAATCAAGTTCATAGTCTTCAAAGTAAACAAAGTCTCCACTTTGATGAGTTTGTCTGAAAAAATAACCTTTCAGTATAATAGACCCTCTGTCATATTGAAATCCGTGATTATTATAGTTTTGTAATAATTTCATTTTTCGTTCAGTGCAACGCATCAAATAATACTTCAAATTTTCATCGTTGTCAATAGGTGCAATTAAAGCAAAAACATCTCCTGCACAATAAAATAAACTTAACAAAATTATACATATTTAAATTTATTTCTGGATATTTAAATCATTAGAAAGTAATTCAAATGTTACCTTCTCTAACAAGATCAGAAACTCGATCACCATCAGATGATATTGTAGTTTCCTCTAATTTCATTTCTTCAAACATTGCAACAAACATTTTTCCCTTTGTATTTAGCTCTGTATGTTTCCAATCGTTCACATACATTTTGTTTTCACAAACATCATTGGATTTTGTGTTGTCTATGCAAACATCACAAAAACAAGAATATTTTTTTTTATCCAATGCAAACACATTTCTGGATGACTTTGTTTGAATTGAATGCAATTTTCGAGTCCCTTTTATTGTTTCAATGTCACTTCCAATTGATCTATCTACGTCTTCGATTCCAATATGCCAGAAAAACCTTTATATGGAAAATTAGAAGAAGAATTTGTAAATATGATATCAAAATACAATCAAAGATAATCATTGCATGATAAATGTACAATGTTTAAAATTAGATTTCCAATATAAACTAAATTGAACGTACCTTTTCACTTCCCTTGATGGGTTAGTTTCATGGCTTAGAGCAGCGATGCACCATTGAACAACTTCTTCAGCATTCACAAGTTGGCTTGCAAAGTGGTTCATTTGATATCTTCAAAGTGCTTGTTTTATGCATGCTCCTGCACCGTCATGTTCTCCTTTTCCATGACCAATCTCAAAGAAATTCCAACAATGTTTAATGCAGGTTTTCTTATGAAGACAACACAACCAAAAGAATGATCGTGCAGATTTGAATTGACCCGCGCATTCATCTAACCATATCCAATGTTCATTGAATGTTATTCCATGATTTTTCAATGAATCATAATTTTTTCCAAAACAATGTTGTACAAAACATGTATCATGTGTACGATCGTCACTGATATAAAAGTGATATTCTTTAATGATATGTCGATTTTCACTCGTGCTTTCTATATGATCAACATTTTGTTCAGCATGTCTATATAGAATATGGACGAGCATGGAGACTTGGTCAGAATGATAGTATTCATTCTGAATTTCTTTTTGTGGAACAAATGTGTAGTTTTCTGCAAAATCAATCACTGACAAAATGGCCCCTGGTGGAAAAAATTCACGAGATTTTTTGAATTACAAGTCTTGCCATCAAGCTCTATGGGAATGCTTGGTGTATTTGTAAATTTCTGCCTCAAACTTTCTCAAGAAGTCTATCAGAAAAATTTCGTCTTCTAGTAATTCAATTATTTTAACACTATTTGCACCTTGAATCGATGTATCGATATATTCATATCTCTTCCATTTTACTTTCATGTTGGACAATGATTGATCATTTATATCAATACGATATTTGTTTTGAAATTTAGTCAAATGTCCACAATCATCGCATTTTTTACCACCAACACATTTCTTTTTGTAAAATAGTTCATTGCTTTCTTTTTCACATAGAATTTGAGATATGAAATCATGGATAGTGGAAGGAGGAGGTGAATCCTTCCATAATGTTCTACCGAAATCAAGGAATGTGTCATAATATAACTCAAATTCCACATGATAACGGCAACAACAAGTGTCGCTTACGGTGATAGGTTTTACATACCATGGTTTTTGTTGAACAAAAGCACTGAGTGAAACTTGAATTTGACGATTCTCTTCTTTGAACTTGTTGAATAACTCTATCTGAGTGGTTTCCAAGAGATGTTTTTCATGTTCTTCGTACTGATTTCATGTTATTCTTCTTCGCATCACATGTCTTGCAGTTGGTGAAACACGCGAATTGTTCTTCCAATATTCATATATTATTTTTTTAACATTTTCTCCAAGTCTATCTTTGTATGGTTGCCTACAAATAGCTCTCCAACAAGCGAGTTCATCATTTACATCTATTTGCAGCCGAAATTTTCGATGTTTGTGCAAAGTTTTTCGCGAGGTTCCCAGTGCTCGTGCCATAGATGTTACCAAACAATTCTCTTGAGTACTTGATGAAACCATTGCCATCTGTATTCCTCTACGTACAATTGAAACATCTTTCTCTCTAGATCTCTTAATTGACTTTATAGCACTACTCATATTTTTTATCACATCTTCTTTCATTTTTTTATCTTTGGTTGATTTTCGAATACCCAGTAGTGTCGTAGCTTCTTTTAATTTCCTTAATGATAGGAGACCTTTCAACATTTGAGCCTGAACTGTCACCCGCTCATTTAAGAAATACTTTTCAAAAATGCAGTTAACACGATATCGTATAACATGGTCATGTTTTTTATCTCCATATGTGTGAGTGTCAACATTTTCTAACATCTCATTATTGATAGTGATTTCATCTGTACATATTCGAAAAAATAGTACATATTCAATAAATAACTAAATTAATAAATATATCTATAATTTCAATGATATGTGCATGTGTTTAATATATATATATATACCTTGTGATTCAATTTCTTTATTTGGATTTCTTTCAATATTTTCACCATCTTCAATCATTGGTTCAATATCTCTTTCACTTTCTCTTTCAAAATTTTGTATCTCATCATCAATGTTTTGAGGAATATCTCTGTCTGTTTACATTAAACAAAATATTTTCAAATTAGTTTATCAAATAAAAATTAAGCTTCACATTTTACATTAGGAAAATTTTAAATATATTAATAGATCATAATATTTACATTTACATACTTGCTTCAATTTCTACTTGAGGTTGATTTTCTTCTTCAATATTTTGAGGAATATCTCTGTCTGTTTACATTAAACAAAATATTTTTCAAATTAGTTCATCAAATAAAAATTAAGCTTCACATTTTACATTAGGAAAATTTTAAATATATCAATAGATCATAATATTTATATTTACATACCTGCTTCAATTTCTACTTGAGGTTGATTTTCCTCTTCAATATTTGAGAGGGCTTCTAACTTTTTTTTGCGAGATTGTCTCATCTCTTCTCTACGTTCCTCAGGGTCTCTTTTTCGATCATATTTTCTCGCACAAGTTCTTCGATTTCCCATGATAATAGGGTATGAAGTTCAAAAAATTTCCTTCAAAAACTAGACAATAACTCGATTACAATAAATATCACAAAAGATTTAATTTAAAAAAATTCAGTTTAAATTTTTTGCAAAAAATACACACTCCAATAAAAAACACTTACTTTAAAAAATTCGAGAGAAAAATGTCTTATAAAAATGAAACGAAGCTCAAAAGATTTACTTCAACTCAAAACACGTACATACCTCCAAGAAATGTCTTTTGAATGTACGTCCAAGAAATTTTTTTAAGTCCAAAACATTTTTTTGCAAAATCAGGCCGCCTCCAAGAAATGTCTTTCAAAAAAATTCTTTAAACCCAAAACAATTCTTTGCAAAATCAGTTTGCTTCCAAAAAATGCTCTTAAATCCAAACTTTGAAGAAATTTTTTTAAACCCAAACCAGGATCTTTGTAAAATCAGATGAAACATTGATCACTATGAGATTTGTCGCATTCAATTTGAATATGAAAAGTTCATTAATCATTGAGAATTTCAACCTTGCTTTATGAATTACAAGAAGCGGTCCTAACTAACATTTATAGTCCGGCTAACAAACATAGACTGGCCAGATTTTGATGTAGTTGATCCCATCAAAAATTTACGTGAGATAGCTCACATCAATCTTTAGAAAAGTACATAATGAAAATTGCTTTAAATCCTATAGACCTTTACAAGGAAACTCACTATTTGCAGATGACCCATCACGAACATTATTAGAAAAGCATAAATATATCTTTTAATCAACAAAGTGTTTTTTTTACAAACTTGAATAATAATCAAACTATAAAAAAAAAAAAAATTAAACAAGACAAATAAAAATGAAAACACATTGGTAAAGACATTAATCTTTCATTCAGCCCACTTGTCGCTCGTTCTGCTTGCTATATAGTTTGGTGTCCGTCTCTTTCCATAACGCAACGCCTGTATAGTGAGGTCACGGATTTCAAAATGCATGAATGAATCTATGTTGGATGAGGACACGTACTTACCTTAAGCCTACTGAGTTATTCAACAAGCCATTGTGCACGCCTCAGGCCCTTCCTATGCTTCTTATTTCCTCATGCACGCCTCGGGGCCTTCCTGCGCTGCTTATTCCCTCAAAGCGTGAGCTAAAAGGTAGTTTCTTGGGATGATTCATTATTTCTGTTATCACTCAGATTTTCCTTGAAGTTGTTGGGAGAGGAAAGGGGTCCGAGGTAACCACAAACCAACCTTCAGATACAGAATCTAGCCAATCTGTATCCAGAGAGGGCTCTCTCTATAAAATATAGCTTTGTTTTTTAGAAGATATTAGGCTAGTTGTAAAGTCCAGGGTTTTGATTTTGTTTGAGTTGATGGAATTCTTTAGCTAAGATTAAGATCAAGTAGTTTCATTCCATTGGGCTAATGGAGTCAAAGGATTGGCTGCACTGGCTTAAGTCTTTCAACAGAAGATGGTTTATCAAGGCAAGATAATCAAACTAGAAAAAATTATAGATCTAAAGTGAATGGAATGGAATTCAAATGGATGAAAGGCAATGAAGAATCTTTCAACACATTTAAGAGAAGAGAAATAGATTGATTACCAATAAAGAATAGTTAAGTATTCTTTACTAAATAACCAAAGATGTATGAACTAGACAAACAGGAGCAATTAAGAATTCGTTGTTTAAACCAGTTTAGAAGAAAACATTTAGAATAATAACGACTGAAATCATATTACACCTAAGTACTTTCTGATTTAATATTTTTCGTTAAATATCAAGATAATGAAACACATATGATATTGTAAACAAATATTAAACTTCAAAACATGAGATAGAAATGACTTATTGATCCTTCATTTGACGCATGAATCCTGAGAAAAGTCTTATGCCTCAATTCCTTGTCCAGTTTTTCCACAAAAAGTTTCTCCAAAGCTCTTTATTCCAAAATCTTCAATGTTACATCAGAGTATAAGAATCCACCTTTACTACTCCAGTTGATGGAGTATTTATACAAATTCAAAACTAAAATATCTTGAAAAAATATCAAGATTAGTTCACAAATCTCTCCAACTATTTTACATAAATAGAACTTAAGTAAAGGACACTCAAACTAATTCATCTATTTGGCACTATGTTTTATGGATGGGTGATGATAAAGAGGAGAATTCGAATTTGATCCAACTCTTAGTTGATGATGAGGCATCCAAGTCACTAACTGTTTCCTTTCTTTGTGCATTCTGCTCCAACAATTCTGCAAACTTGGGGTCCAATGATATGTTTGTATTTCTCAATCCGTAATAGATATGTAAAAATTGAAAGAGGTTATTGTGGATTAATATGTTGGTGATATAAACATCTTTCAGTTTCCTTAAATTCCTCTCCAGCTGTGCACAATAGGCTCTGTAAAAATATGTGTAAAATAGATTTTTACAGAGTCTGAAAAATAACCTGTAAAGATGTGCATGTATCTCTCATTCTAAAATCACTGTGAAAAAAGTGAGATACTTTTTTGTATATGGGTCTCTTAGGAACAAAAAAATCATTCAGTTTTGTATGATGTATTTTGGATTTACCACAATATTCTCTGCAAAATGATGACTTAACTGGTATTTTCTGCAAAAAGTGCTCTCCAACATTGTTTAATATTTCCAAAACCATAATAGATGTTAGAAAAGTGAGAGAGGTTGTTGTAGATTGTCCTCTTAAGAACATAAACCTCCATTTTTGCAAAATTCATCTTGGATTGATCACAATAGTTTCTGCAAAATAATGACTAAAGCATGAAATTTCTGCAAAAATGTTCCTTCTTGTTGTGTTTTTCAACTTTTCACTTTTTTGTTCTTTTGACTGTTTCACTTTCACTTTAGACAAAATTAAATGTTGGTGAAAGTATTTTCATTTCTTTTTACCATTTTACTGCCTCTGTAACTTCATTTTTACTGTTTACCTTTTACTTTTTACCGCTCTATTTTTTATCTGTCTTCACTTTGTCATGAACTTGTATGTTCTGTTTTGTAACTGTCTTCCCTGCTGTTTATCTTCATGCTAGCTGATTTACTTGACTTGGTCTTCAATCTGATACTATTTAATCCTAATACTCTTTTATTGTTCTTTACTGTGTCCTTTTACCTTCAATGTGTAGTTTAGGTTTTTACTGTCTGTTTCAACAGTAAATCGTTTAATATCCTGTTTCCTTTGCTTGTCTTTCAACTGTATGTTTTATCTTCCATCTCTGTTCGAATAGATTTGATAACACTCTTGGAGTAAACAAGTCTTATGACTAGTATTAAGACTGTTTATCCAAGGATGTGTTCTTCTGATCACTTGTAAAACAAAAAAAATTGTTAAGAAAGCATTGGTTTGCAGGGGAGGTAGAAAAGGTTTCATTTGATTTTGAGAGGTCTGTGGAGTGAATCTAGAATGATTTTTGGGAGGTAAACCATGCTCGAATTGGCTAACAGAGGCTTCAGGTGGCGCAGCTGGGTTACAAAGGGTTTTACTGCACAATCAGGTGAAAATGAGCAACACTAGGGTGTTTGTGTTTAAACGGGTAAACGGTTGATATTGGCGGGTAAGCTTTGAATGAACAGTGAGTTGAATAGGTACTAGTTATGGCAGAAGAACCTTGGAATACTCGACTGCAATTCTCTTCAGCAAAGTAATGGTCGGCTGGCTTCAACAGTTGATTTTTGAAATGGTTGCATGGGAGACTGGTTCGTGTACGAGATAATGAAAACGACGCGGGCAGATTTGTTTTATTCACAAAGTCAAAAGGTTAGCGGGTTTTTAATGATGATGTCAGCAAGTACGGTGGTTTCGTCATAGAAGGCAGGCGGTAAGTGGTTTCTTTCGCACCGCTTTTGAGGGAGGGCGGTATTGAGCGGATGGGCAGCGATTCCATAGAACGAATGACGCGTGGCCATGGTACTGTTTGAAAACCATCGGATTTTCGCGCGTTATTGTTTGGATCAGGATGGTCAGCGAAATTATCAATAGCTGTTGATCTTGGAGCAGCTGATCGAACGGTGGTCGGGGCATGAAGTTAACGAGGAGTTAATAGGGCGAGCCCGACGTGATTTTTATTAATTAATCGCACTGGGAGCGATTTTATTGGCGTGTTAGGTTATTAATTAATCATGGGGATTAATTAATTCCTGCGTACGATGAAGGGTCGAGGAGGAAAAATACGCAAGGGATGGTTTTTTTTTTTTTAAACACGTAATAAAACATGTTGTGAATCATTTTTAATGTATTTCTATTATATGATAATTAAATTAGATTAATCCAATTACCATAGGGGGCGGGATTAACATATAATGATATATTTTAACCAAAGAGGGTATAAAGTGGGTTTTTTATTTGAACGAGTGAGGAATAAATACTTTGGTTAAAATCATAATACATGGGTTTTTGGGATATTATATAAAAGGAATTATATATAATAGGAGAAGGTCATTTCTATAAGGAGTTAATAAATAAAATCAATGTTAATATGACAAATGAACTAAGCGCTAAGTATAAAACATCAGAATAATGTATTTAACTTATGCTTGCATGAAAAATGGTTTTTATGGAAAATTGCATGAATTTCCTAAGTAAAATGGGATTTTACTTAGGAAAAGATTTTTTATAAATAAATGAGTGTGATGATGAATGATTTTTAAATACTTAGGTTTTTCCAATTATTGGGCCGAGGGTCCGGTCCCTCCAAAATTCAAGGAAATGCCTTGAGCCCCTTTAATCTTCAAATACCTTAGTGCTTAGGGAAATTAGTAAAATCTTTGGGGAAAATGAGAGGGGAAATTAATGATTTTGACCTTGCTTTGCTTTGAAATTATGCCAATGTAGTGTTCTGCCTTTGCACTTGTGATGAAAGTAAATTCTTAACACATTTTAACACCATCATTCATCACATGAAAATTTGCAACATCATCTACCTACCCTATCTACTTTACTCTACCATTTTTTCTCCTTTATTAGGGTGCACTTAGACTAGCAAACCCTTATCACACTTTTCTTTTTCTTTTACATGGCAAGCCTACCTAAGTCTACACTTATTACATCCAAGGGCTCAGATTAAACTGTTGAGCTCATTTTATTAACTCTACCTACCTACTTATCTGCCAATATTAAACTGTTTGGCCAGATATTTATTCTCTATTCTACAACATGAAATTGAAAAATGAACTAGCCAAGCTTAAACAGTTTGACTATTCATGAATTGTGGCATAAAATACAAGTTGCACACAATTTGTTTATTACATCAGAGTAAAAAGTAGTGGAATTTAGACTTGCACACTTTCCTTGGCCTTTCTTTTTGATGGGGTTCATTTCTTTTACTTTTTGGCCATTTTTATTCTTTTTACCCTTTGATTTTTCTTTTTAGGGTATACCCTCTTTACATTTTTTAAAATTTTTTATTTTTATTTTTATTTTTCAAGAATATGGAACACCTTTGCACAAGAAAAAGGTTTGAACATATTCCATAGTTCAATCAAGACAATCATGAAAAATGACACCTATTGGTATAGGAGTCTAACACTAGCTCCACTTGGGGATGGCTTTTCCTTGTGAAAAGTCAAGAACAGCAGGTCAGTTGCCTCAAAATGTCTTCAAACTAAACCATGTAATCTCCTTCTTCTGGTAGCTTTATTGTATATATGATAGTAAAACTTCTGAAGCTTAGGGCCTTCACTTCGGGCTTCAACTTCAGTAAGTCACCATCCAATAAAAACTGCGTTTCCTAGCTGGAAATCTTGAATTGAATATAGTCCTTTTTCTGCAACCTGAAATCTGATCTGAAACTAAAACAACACACAAAAATTTTCAAACCAACTTAATGAAAAACTAGCTGAAAATTGACAACTAAAAAAAAATGCTCAAAATTCTGAGCTTATTAGCACTCATTTACCTACTCTAATCTACTAAAAGTCTTATTGAATCAGGTAATACAAAAATGCCAATGAAACCAATCAAGTAGCTGTAAAAATAAATGGATAACTTGATTGCTTGTGATCAAAATTGGAAGTATGTTATGATCATGTGCCTTTATAATAAATGATATGATGTGTAAAGGCCACTTTTGTTGTATTTGATCCTTATAGAGAAAACATGTTTGCAGATTTGGGCTCAAAAGATTCTCCATATAATCTGATATAGGATCAATAAAAGCATGATGTATGTTATTTAATTCTAGGCCTTCAATGACTAATTGTTCAATTGAATTATGAATATTAGACCATGAACTTATTTCTTCAGTCTTGTGTTTGAAAGAATAATCATCCTCAATATGCAGGTCAAAAGATAGTGCAATTTCCTCTTGCTTTGGAGAAGGAATATTTTCAAAGAATTCTTTAGGATTTCGGAAATTGTATGACTGAATTTGAGAATGCAAAAGTTTGATTTCATTTTCATAATTTTCAGAAATTATCTCAAGAACACATATTTTAAATTTAGGAGAATATTTTCTTGATTTCAAAAGAAGAAAGAAAGCTCTTAGAAAATCCTCATCAAGCTGAAGTTCTAACATTTCATCCCTCAAAATAGCTAGTGATTGTTCTGGGAAATTATCTTGAATTGGGAGAACATAATTATCATCATACTGATCATATTTAGGAAAATATTCAGAAGAAGGAATGTCATCAATTATAAACAACAGATCAGTAGATTTCTCTTCCAACAATCCTAATATATCTTGATTAGATTGGTTGCATTATGTTTGAAAATCATTGTTTTCTTCAATAGGAGTGATATCAAGCAATGGGCTTTTTTGGGAAGGTAGAATAACATGAGCATCAACTTGTTCTTTTGTCTCTTTATGGATAAAAACTTTAGTACATTCATCAACATTAGAAGAAGTAGAAACAATTTCTTCATTATGTAAATATTTTGAGGATGGTTGCATGTTTAGAAGCAAATTGATTTCTTCTTCGGTGATGGGGGGTGAGAATCTCTGAATTCTTAGATTGAAATGACAATTTTTGTTTCTCTTATCGAAAATTTGATCATGAGGTTGAATATTTTCTTTAATTCCATTCAGAACATTAAATGAAACATCATTTGTTAATACAGAGGGGTTTTGTGGATCTTGATTTATCTCCTGATTTATTTCATCTTTGTTTAACTCCTCTTGATTATTATGACATTTAACTTGAGAATGAAAGTTTTGGACTTCTTCTAATAAATCTTTAGGATGCCAATTTTCAAAATCTTCATCAATATTTTTAAGGTAATGTATAAGATCTTCAGCTTGATCACAACAATTTTCAGCTAATGATAAAGATGGAAAATATTCTTTGTAATGCTCATAAAATACCTTATGAAAATATTTTAGAGAAAACAAACTTGCAGGTTTGAGAGCTTCATACCATTCCCTTGCTTTTCCTTCTAAGGTTCCCATGAATATTTTCATGAGGCAATCCTCATGCCAATCACCCTTCAATCTTGATGAGTGTATATGAAATTTAATGAGATGTAGTAAAGGATCATCAATATTCTCATCTTGAAACATGGGCAGATTTTCACCCCAATTTACCTTAGGTAGTTTGTGTGGAAATCCAGGTATGTGATCTCTGCTCATGGGAGCATATCTTCGTTTTATTCTTGGATCATCTTGAAAATCAGCCATAATGAAAGGCCATGATATCTGTAAAACCAAGTTAGATCCTTATATAAAATACAATACATATTGAAAACCGTTCTTAACGTGAAAGAACATAATGTCTTGGATTAAGATCCAAGTTGAAAGCCTGATCTTTCCATATTGTTATTCCAGGTTCATTCCTCCAGTGGAGTCTTGATTGTGAAATGGATTTGGAGTCGCCAGGTGGATGATTTTAACCTTTGTGTGTCTGATCATTGTCCACCATCATAGATCAGATCTGAACCTGTAAAACAATTCTGAAGAAAAAGTTAGTTCTTCAGGAAACCAAATTTTAAGGTTTTTTTTTTTTTTTTAATGAATTTTCAAAACAACTTCTATGACTTTTTTAAGAGGCTTTAGATATGAAATTTAAACTTTCTTAAAGATTTATTTGACAAGAGGAACTGATCAAGTATTTGAAACCAGATGTTCAATCCATAAACTAGATCGGAGATAGACTGAAGCAACATTTATTTACTATGCAATTGCAGAGCAAAAGCAGTTCAAAGGCTACCTGGCTAACTTCAGGCTCCGTCTGTAGTTTATAAAGTAAACAATAGTAACAATAAAATTATTCAGGTCCCCAGTATGGTCGCCACTATGTTATCACTCAGATTTTCCTTGAATTTGTTGGAAGAGGAAAGGGGTCCGAGGTAACCACAAACCAACCTTCAGATACAGAATCTAGCCAATCTGTATCCAGAGAGGGCTCTCTCTATAAAATATAGCTTTGTTTTTTAGAAGATATTAGGCTAGTTGTAAATTCCAGGGTTTTGATTTTGTTTGAGTTGATGGAATTATTTAGCTAAGATTAAGATCAAGTAGTTTCAGTCCATTGGGCTAATGGAGTCAAAGGATTGGTTGCACTGGCTTAAGTCTTTCAACAGAAGATGGTTTATCAGGGCAAGATAATCAAACTAGAAACAATTATAGATCTAAAGTGAATGGAATGGAATTCAAACAGATGAAATACAATGAAGAATCTTTCAACACATTCAAGAGAAGAGAAATAGATTGATTACCAATAAAGAGAAGTTAAGTATTCTTTACTAAATAACCAAAGATGTATGAACTAGACAAACAGGAGCAATTAAGAATTCATTGTTTAAACCAGTTTAGAAGAAAACATTTAGAATAATAATGACTGAAATCAGATTACACCTAAGTACTTTCTAATTTAATATTTTTCATTAAATATCAAGATAATGAAACACAGATGATATTGTAAACAAATATTAAACTTCAAAACATGAGATAGAAATGACTTATTGATCCTTCATTTGACGCATGAATCCTGAGAAAAGTCTTATGCCTCAATTCTTTGTCCAGTTTTGCCACAAAAAGTTTCTCCACAGCTCTTTATTTCAAAATCTTCAATGTTACATCAGAGTATAAGAATCCACCTTTACTACTTCAATTGATGGAGTATTTATACAAATTCTAAACTAAAATATCTTGAAAAAATATCAAGATTAGTTCACAAATCTCTCCAACTATTTTACATAAATAGAACTTAAGTAAAGGACACTCATACTAATTCATCTATTTGGAACTATGTTTTATGGATAGGTGATGATAAAGAGGAGAATTCGAATTTGATCCAACTCTTAGTTGATGATGAGGCATCCAAGTCACTAACTGCTTCCTTTCTTTGTGCATTCTGCTCCAACAATTCTGCAAACTTGGGGTCCAATGATATATTTTTATTTCTCAATCCGTAATAGATATGTAAAAAGTGAAAGAGGTTATTGTATATAAATATGTTTTTGAGATAAACCTCTTTCACTTTCCTAAAATTCCTCTCCAGCTATGCGCAATAGGCTCTGCAAAAAGATGTGTAAAACAGAGTTTTACAGAGTCTGAAAAATAGCCTCTAAAGATGTGCATGTATCTCTCATTCTGAAATCACTGTGCAAAACGTGAAATAGGTTTTTTTAGATGGGTCTCTTAGGAACAAAAACCTCCTTCAGTTTTGTAAGATGTATTTCGGATTGGCCACAATATTCTCTGCAAAATGATGACTTAACTGGTATTTTCTGCAAAAAGTGCTTTCCATCATTGTTTAATATTTCCAAAACCATAATAGCTGTTAGAAAAGTGAGAGAGGTTTTTGTAGATGGTCCTCTTAAGAACATAAAAATCCTTCAGTTTTTCAAAATTCATCTTGGATTGATCACAATAGTTTCTGCAAAACTATGACTTAAACAGGAAATTTCTGAAGAATGTACCATTTTTGCTCTAATTTCATCTTTTAACCTTAAACTTCTTTTGACTGTTTTTCACTTTTACTTTGGATAAACTTCATTGTGGCTGGTGAAAGTGTTTTCATCTTTGTTTAACCCTTAATATCTTCATGTTTACTTTCACTGTTTACTGTTTACTTTTTACTTTTTACCGCTCTATTTTTTATCTGTCTTCACTTTGTCATGAACTTGTATGTTTTGTTTTGTAACTGTCTTCCCTGCTGTTTATCTTCATGCTAGCTGATTTACTTGACTTGGTCTTCAATCTGATACTCTTTAATCCTGATACTCTTTAACTGTTCTTTACTGTGTCCTTTTACCTTCAATGTGTAGTTTAGGTTTTTACTATCTGTTTCAACAGTAAATTGTTTAATATCATGTTTCCTTTGCTTGTCTTTCAACTGTATGTTTTATCTTCCATCTCTGTTTGAATAGATTTGATAACACTCTTGGAGTAAACAAGTCTTATGACTAGTATTAAGGCTGTTTATCCAAGGATGTGGTCTTCTGATCACCTGTAAAACAAAACAAATTGTTAAGAAAGCATTGGTTTGTAGGCGAGGTCGAAAAGGTTTCTTTTGATTTTGAGAGGTCTGTGGAGTGAATCTAGAATGATTTTTTGGAGGTAAACCATGCTTGAATTGGTTAATAGAGGCTTCAGGTGGCGCAACTAGGTTACAAAGGGTTTTATTGCACAATCAGGTGAAAATGAGCAACGCTAGGGTGTTTGTGTTTAAACGGGTAAATGGTTGATATTGGCGGGTAAGCTTTGAATGAACAGTGATTTGAATAGGTACTGGTTATGGCGGAAGAACACTGGAATACTTGACTTCAATTCTCTTCAGCAATGTAACGGTCGGCAGGCTTCGACAGTTGATTTTTGAAATTGGTTGCATGGAAGACTGGTGAGTGCACGAGATAATGAAAACGACGCGGGCACATTTGTTTTATTCATAAAGTCAAAAATTTGGCGGGTTTTTGATGATGACATCAGCAAGTACGGTGGATTCGTCACAGAGGGTAGGCGGTAAGCGGTTTTCCCCGCACCGCTTTTGAGGGAGGGCGGTATTGAGCGGATGGGCAGCGATTCCATACAGAGATTGACGCGTGGCATGGTACTGTTTGAAAACCACCGGCTCTTCGCGCGTTATTGTTCGGATCAGGATGGCCAGCGGAATTATCAATAGCCGTTGATCTTGGAGCGGCTGATCGAACGGTGGTCGGGGCGTGAAGTTGACGGGGAGTTAATAGGGCGGGCCCGACGTGATTTTTTATTAATTAATCGCATCAGGAGCGATTTGATTGGCGGAGTTAGACTTATTAATTAATCGTGAGGATTAATTAATTTCTGTGTACGATGAAGGGTCGGGGAGGAAAAATACGCAAGGGATGGGTTATTTTTGTTTTAAAACACGTAATAAAACATGTTTTAAATCATTTTTTAATGTATTTCTATTATATGATAATTAAATTAGATTAATCCAATTACCATAGTGGGCGGGATTAACATATAATGATATTTTTTAACCAAAGGGAGTATAAAGTGGGTTTTTATTTGAACAAGTGGGGATTAAATACTTTGGTTAAAACTATAATATATGGGTTTTTTGGGATATTATATAAAAATGAGTTATATATAATAGGAGAAGGTCATTTCTATAAGGAGTTAATACATAGAATTGATGTTAATATGACAAGGGGACAATGTAAACTCAAAATACATTAATATAACTAAGAAGGTGAAGATTTTAAAAGCAAATTGCATTATAAGAACTTCATCACTTAGACTTAAGATATAATGTGACTTTGAGGGTTTTTTATGAAATATTGCATGATTTTCCTAAGTAAAATGAGATTTTACTTAGGAAAATAATTTTGGAAGTGAATGAGTGTGACGATGAATGATTTTAAGTACTTTAGGCTTTTCCAATTATTGGGTCGAGGGTCTGGTCCCTCCAAAAGTCAAGGAAATGCCTTGAGCCCCTTTAATCTTCAAATACCTTAGTACTGAGGGGAAATTAGTGAAATGTTTAGGGAAAAACTGAGAGGGGAAGTTAATAATCTGACTTTGCTTTGCTTTGAAATTTTCCAGTGTATTGTCTGCCTTTGCACTTTTGTGATGAAAATAAAGATTTAGCACATCTAAAACCATTGATCATCACATGTAATTCTGCAACATCATCTACCTACTCTATCTACTTTACTCTACCATTTTTTCTTCTTTATTAGGGTGCACTTAGACTGGCAAACCCTTATCACACTTTTTCTTTTACATATGGAAATCTATCTAGTTCTAACCTTATTACATCCAAGGGCTTAGATTAAACTGTTGAGCTCCTTTTATTCACTCTACCTATCTACTTATCTGCCAATATTAAACAGTTTGGTCAGATTTTATTCTCTATTCTACAACATGAAATTGAAAAATGAATGAGTCAAGTTTAAACAGTTTGACTTTTCATAAATTGAGGCAAAAGTTTGACAAGCTGCACACAATTGTTTATTACAGAAAATGAAATAGTAGTGGCATTTAGACTTGCACACTTTCCTTGGCCTTTCTTTTGGTTGGGTTCATTTTCTTTCACTTTTTTGGCCATTTTATTTTTCACCCTTTGATTTTTCTTTTAGGTTATACCCTCTTTAATTTTTTTTTTTTTTTTTTTGATTTTTTGATTTTTTTTTTTTTGAATATGGAACACCTTTGCAACAAGAAAAAGGTTTGAACATATTGCATAGTTCAATAATTCAATCATGAAAAATAACACCTATTGGTATAGGAGTCTAACAATTTCCTCAAAGCGTGAGCTAGAAGGTAGTTCCTTGGAATAATTTCTTACAGAAATGAAGGGAAAACTCCTGTTGCTCCGCTATTAACCTGCCCACCCAAGAGGCGGGCATGATGGTTCTACATAATGAGCAATAGGGACCTGACCTCTAAACACAAACATGATGAGAAAAGGCATGGGCAATGACAGAGGCACCGGTCGAGAAACTAGATTCATAGTCACCTTGCTATGCGTACCTTCCAGTTCGAGATCGAGATCTTGATGTTCCACCATTTGCAATAGGAGGATGATGAAGCAATAGGGACCAACTAGCTTGATATATGGGTATATTATATATGGATATATGGTTCCACTGATATCCAACTCGTTGAAGAAGCAGCGTATTCGGGTTGCAAAGAAATATAGAGAGGGGGTTACAGATTGATAGCTAAAAGCAGGTTACCAAGATACTAACGCGTGCGATAAAGCCATTAGTGCGAGGGGAAGCCCGAGCTATGGTCTCGTCTCTAGCAGTTCCAGGCTATCAAAAAATAGGTTCTCTATAGGTAATAGTTTCAGGAAGGTGTTATATGCTTAAGGACAGAATATCCTCTTGATGTGATGCTGCATGTGTACTCCTTCAATAAGAAAATGATATAATTAAATATAATGCAATTAATATAACTTGTAATACTACTCAAACATAGCCTCGTAATATCCAGAAGGTAAATAAAACATCCTTGCTTCTGGACATTGACATGCATACGTAAAGCCACACATGTTCTTTTACAACTCATTTCCCCTCATGTTCTCAACAGTTTTGCATTTAACTATAAATGAAGCAGATGATGAATTTTTTCATTCCATGTTAGATAAATAAACGCAAGCTAGATGAGATTTTTTAAAAGAAGCTATTATTTTATTCTATATACATGTCCAATACAGATTTTCACTAGCCACCTGAAGCATCCATGGACCATCACACAGTAATTATACACAAGAGTAGCAATTAAAAAAATATAATACAAATTTCCTAATTTGTCTTGCAATGTAGCTAGATTACGAACTACAAGTTCTCTCTGCTACTATCAGAATTAAAAGGAGTCCCAGCAAGTAAATGCATAGATAGACTACTCTTTAAATCTATAGAACAATTTGTGAGTATAGAAACAATGCAATGATAATTAAAATAAGGGCATAAATGACAATTACAATGTTTAATTAGCCTTATCATTTGTAGTTGCTACTTGAAAAGCTTTCAGGAATGTTTTTGATGGCTGAGCACCATGTAATTTATACTTACCGTTAATTTGCAATGGATAACAATAACTTTAGCAATGTCTTTGAACTATAGAATAACATCTTCCATATGTTACAGAATAACCAGTGAATCTTATTACAAACCAGAAAATCTGGGACTCCCGTCACATTACGTGCATACTTCTGAAGCTCTTCATTAATCTAGGAAAGCCATAGAAAAACTTGAAGTCAAAGAATGCCTATAGTTAGGAACAAGCTAATATCAACAATTAAATAAAAAGGTAATGAAATGACATGTTTAGGCTGAAACAACTCCGAAATCCTGTCATATGATCATCGAATCTAAAATTTACCTCTTTTAGTCTGTTATTTGGATCATCAAGCCATTCTTTTGCACCCATTATACCCACTTTCTCAACAACATCCAGAAGTGTTTTCCTACAATAGAATCCAAATTCAGAGAACTTACAAGTTAACATATGAAGTGCAGTTAAATCAATTCATGTTATCTAACATGGAATAGTAACTATGCCTAATTTGATATAAATATACAAGAATCTAAATTGTTCACATTCTGGCTATAAAGAAACCCAGCATCATTAATTCGTAGCTAAAACCTGAGATTGAGAATTTGCTTCTTTTGATCTAAGTTCGAGCGGAAAGTTCCTGTGCTTCTTCTAATCACCTGAGCAACCATGTTCTACGAAGGATCCCCTGCTTCTTTGACTATGAACCTTTTCGGTGATATGGGTTGGTGAGGCCTGAGGTGTATCTTGCGTGATCCTTGCAAACCCTGTTTATGGAAGAATCAAACCCTGTTTATGGAAGAAGCCGTGATCTTTGCAAACTCTGTTCAACCCTGTTCATGTAATGGTGTCGTTGCAAACCCAACCCCAACCCACATACAAGTGTCTGCAATATATTGCACCACCTACAGCCTGTTTGCATGATAATATAGATAGGTGGCAGCTCATACTGTTGATCATCTTAGCCCCTTGCTAATTTTTGAAAAACAAACAGGGGGGTCAAGCTGTCTTTGAGTTTTCAAGTAATGGTTTCCTTCTGGAAAGACATCATCCTTGAAGCCTTTCATGTTCACTGCTCTTCAAGCCCTTTCCCTCTGCTATTCTGGAGCCAATGAGCCTCACTGACTACAAAATATTGTGCTCCAAGGGCCTTTATTTACCCCTTTTACCTTTGCAGAAATCCTTATTTCACCTCTTTTTCCCTATTTCGTTCCCCTTCCTAACCCTTAAAGTGCATTAGAATGGGCTAAAAACACACTTTGCCACTTTATAATAGGGCTCAGCCCCTTTTCCGCAAGCCCCAACCACTTCCCCCCCACATATGCCCTTAGCCTGAAACCGAGCGCTGATCCTTAAGGCGCTAATCGCAACCATCACAATCACAATGTTTATGTTATGTTTTTATATCGGATGATTGCAAATGATTGCAATGTGATTGATCATAGGTTCCTCCCCCATCGCATCGCATGTCTGACTCCCGACCCCCGATCGCACTCCCCTCTGACCATCGCGATCGCAAGATCGCAATCGCAGCATTCTTGTGTAGCCTCCTGATCGGTCCATCACAAATCTTTGTGATGCGACTGATCACATCGCACATCCCCTCGCTTGCGATTGCGATTACTCCCGCTCCGGCTTTCGATTACGATTCCATATGGGTCCCACCTCACACGTCCATTTCATTACATTTTATGCAATCCCTGTGTATTTCCTCTATAATCCAAAGTGTCGCATTTTGCATTAAAATCTAACGTTTTATATGTATTCCGCCAATGTTCATATATCATTCCACTATTTAATCTTCGTCGTCGATCTACGCCTCCAAACCTAGATCGAATGGTCCATACACATTTTTCGGTCAAACCCTATTATACACAGTACCATTGCATTTTTCACCATTTTTACGTATAAAACATTGTTCCACCACCGACGTGCCATTGTTCTCCTGTCCTCCACAATCACCCCCGTATGCATGGATTTCATGACCGCATGCCGTGTTTTGCAGGTTTACCAGGTGGGAAGGGCCGCCATGATTACATAGTCCATATTGCAGCGGCAAGATTTCATAGACAGAGGTGTAAATGAAGCAACAGAGAGTTCAATGCACAGATTGAGTAGATGAAAACATTAATGGAGTGGCAGAGAGTATCAGCGGAAAATCAGAGGAATTTGATGATCAACATTGAAGGTTTCAGGCCTTAATTCAAGCTTAGAAGACAGAGAGTACAATGCACAAGAAACAATACCCTCCAGGTTTTATTTCAACAGGAGTTTTCTCTCTAGGAAAGGACGGGATGTCCATGTGATTTTAATTCTATACCGTGTTCCTGAAGATATTTTTACCCAGTGCATTTACTTCAGTTAGCAGGCCGCAGGGTACATTCAGCACTACAACACCGTCAAGCAGTATGGGCGGGCACTTTTTCACCATTTTGTTTTAATGATACAATTAAATGTTCATCACCTACTCCTCTTTCGAGCTTTCCTGTCCTCCTATAAAGCTCCCAAAAAACAGATGATTAAGGGTTCCATATTTATCAGAAAATTGTACAGTAGGAGAATTTTTGTATACATTTTGTAAGAACTCTTGTATGAAGGCTCAGAGCCCGTTGGGTTTCAGTGAGGAGGAGTTCTATCTATAATGAGGATTTTGGTCTTTGGTATTTCACAGTGTGTAACTTCTCCTTTTATGTTTTAATTTAATGTTCCATCTTGTTCTCATCCATCTTTCTTGTATCATGTTTTGGAATGCGAGTGGCTCACTGGTTTTGGTAAGAATTTATCCTAGTAGATGCTCATGCTAGAATCAGTCAAGCACTTTAAATATGGCTCGTGCATGATATACTGTACCATTTTCATCTTAACCATACTTCTACTATACTAGTTTCTTTAGGGGGGTGTTTTTAAAACGCCATTTTCATGTATTGATTCTTAAATTTGTAAGCCCATGACATGGGGATGTTGTGTATCTGGATATCACCTCAATGACAGCTAGTATCTTCTCACTTTTCTTTACACAGTAAAAACCTTCTGATTATATATCTCTTTGAAGTACTTCTGAACTGGCCCGCTTTGCAGTAAATTGTCTCTGAATTGTCTGATGCTTTGTATAAGAGTTTCACATCTTGCCTCTGCAATATCTCTTATCTTGTATCAAGTTTCTGAGAGTTTTGGTCCCATTTAAAATAATTTCCTTGTTTAACCAGAGATAGCACGAGAGCCTTCTATTGATAACTCCCCATGTTATATTACACGCTCCTTGCTATATTAAGATGTCATAGGCACTGGTCTATCACAACTCTAGGTTGTCTCTAGGAGCGACAACATCTTTCTGGCGCCGTTGCCTGGGAATGAAGTTGAGAAAATTTAAATCCCTAGGCCTCGACAAAACCTAATTCACTCTTGAAGTAGGTGAGTATGGAGAGTTGAGAGTTGTAGATCCCTCACCTTGGCGACTCCACAGTTCCTAAATGATTAAAAGACTCCACTGGGTGATCAGTAGTCCGTTGATTATCTTGGTTTCATGAGACTCCACTGGGAGACTATGTCACAGTACGACATCAGCCATGTTGAAGACCAAGCCACTTCACCAATGGAAGACTCTAAGCAGTTTGTAAAAATGCATCCAAGTTTCATAACAGTGTGTCGAGAGGAAATGTCACGTGGCTTGGCAAAGCTGGAAGTGGAGGACCTTCCATTGGCTATTCTTCTTCTCAGCTCAAGTTGCACACCCGTGCTTAAGAAGATCCTTCTAGGATTGATGATTGAAATATATGAATCTGAGATCAAACTCTTGAAATCACAGGAACAAGCTCAAGACCTAAATAATGAGCAAGACATGTATGATTCTTTAAAACCTATGGAAGATGAGGAGGAAAATGATCAGGAACTACCTGATTGCTTACCTATGTCTTGTGTTACGCTGATCAGAGAGTATCAGGACCTAATAGCAAAGGAAAATAGGGAATGTTGCTTGGAGGAAACAAGAGACCACATAGAAGATGCAGAATCTGATGTGGAGGAAGAAACCACTCATGAGCCTTGTAGTCTAACCAAGTATCATTAGGTTCATGAGGACTGGTATGAATCAGAGAGAGATCAAGAAACATCAGAAGATCCTCAAGTTTTTCCTGCAAGCATAACTGAGGATACTCTAGAAGAGGTTCAAGAAGACATCCCGCCTCCAAATCAGCTAGTACAAGA
Organism: Pinus albicaulis; assembly: GCA_034641835.2. Classification (NCBI taxonomy): domain Eukaryota; kingdom Viridiplantae; phylum Streptophyta; class Pinopsida; order Pinales; family Pinaceae; genus Pinus; species Pinus albicaulis. The sequence goes on from CM076575.1 coordinate 830,839,013, forward strand.
AACAGAGCGCTGCTGCTCTTCTACACAAAGGAACACAAAAAAGTCTTCTCCTTTGACAGAAGAAGAGATTGATCAAATATTAAATCAGCATCCCACCTTAGAAATCTTCTATGGAACACACACTCTTGGCCATTCATCTTATGAGTCTGATTGTACAGATCCAGAAAGCTCCTCTGCGGATCAAAGTGAAGAAGAACCTGTTGATAATCCAGTATGCTCTGTTGGCAGTATTACTTATATTCATGGTTTTCCTATTCCTGATCTATTTGATAATGATGTTTCCTAAATAGAAGATAATCTTGCAGTGTCATCATTAGTAGATCTATGGGAGGAAAATCATTTCCCTTTACTTCCAGAGAGTAATAAGCCAATGCAGGCTATTTATGATACTAATGGGGAGAGCTACGATAGTATAATAGCAGATGAAGATTCCTTGAATCTTCATTCTGCTTTACCACAGATCATCAGTGAGACTGGAAACCATCAGCCTTCCTTTTCAGAAGATGAGGAGGTAAGCAAAGAAGAAATTCTTGAGCAGATTGAAATTAAGGGGACTTCTCTTGAAGAGGAAGAAGAAATGAAACATACCCCTACTCAAGAATACATAGATCTGTTCAATGAGTCTGTGTTATTAACGTAGAAAGGCCATTGACGTAGCCCAAGAGGACTCAGCTGCAAGATATGATGAGTTCTCCAGTTCAGAAAGTGAAGAAGATGAGGGAGATTCTCTCTCTCAAGAGAGTCTTTTTCTTGATCTAGTGGAAGAAAAAGAGATCCTAGTTGAAGCCTGCCTGCCAAATATTCATAGCCAGGTATCTTTTCATGATCTTTATGCTCATTTCCTACAAACATTTGAGGAAGGATCAAAGGTCTTTTCGAGCAGCATGTTTCAAACAGAAAGAAAATTTTTCAAAGCTGCTATTGTGGAACAAAAAGAGTGGGAGCTGCCCTGCTTATCCAGCCTGCTCAAGGAGTTGAGCAAGAAGGACCAGTCATGGGATCACTTGATGGACTGGTTACATTGGAAGACAATGTTTGTAAGCTAGACTTGTAAATATTACAGTTAGATTAGGGTAGGTAGGAAAAGCTCAATAAAGCTCAGTCTGTGAGCATGTGGTTAGTTGTTTTTAATGTTTCTGCAAAGTCCAGCAAGCCAGACAGTCTAATCCTGGCTTGGCTGTTTTTCAATTTCTGTTTTAGAATGTAGAGAAGAAATCTTCTAAACAGTTTAATCCTAGCAGATGTGGTTCAGGTAGAGAAAACGTGAGACCAACAGTTTAATCTGGTCTCATGGAGTAATAAGGATAGAAGTGGAAGTGCTGAAGAACAGAGTCCGCATATAAGATGATCAGGTGGTCTGCAGAGTTCTCGACATGCCTAAGGATTAACGTGTCGTCCCCAGGTGGAGCCAATGTTGATCATATTAGCCCCTTGCTAATTTTTGAAAAACAAACAGGGGGGTCAAGCTATATTTGAGTTTTCAAGTAATGGTTTCCTTCTGGAAAGACATCATCCTTAAAGCCTTTCGTGTTCCTTGCTCTTCAAGCCCTTTCCCTCTGCTATTCTGGAGCCAATGAGCCTCACTGACTGCAAAAAGCTATGCTTCAAGGGCCTTTATTTACCCCTTTTACCTCTGCAGAAATCCTTATTTCAGCTCTTTTTCCCTCTTTCGCTCCCCTTCCTAACCCTTAAAGTGCATTAGAATGGGCTAAAAACCCACTTTTCCACTTTATAATAGGGCTCAGCCCCTTTTCCGCAAGCCCCAACCACTTCCCCCCCACATATGCCCTTAGCCTGAAACCGAGCACTGATCCTTAAGGCGCTAATCACAACCATCGCAATCGCAGTGTTTATGTTATGTTTTGCTATCGGATGATCGCAAATTATTGCGATGCGATTGATCGCAGGTTCCTCCCCCATCGCATCGCATGTCCAACTCCCGACCCCCGATCGCACTCCCCTCCGACCATCGCGATCGCAAGATCGCAATCACAGCATTCTTGTGTAGCCTCTTGATTGGTCCATTGCAAATCTTTGCGATGCGATTGATCGCATCGCACATCCCCTTGCTTGCGATTGCGATTACTCCCGCTCCGGCTTTCGATTGCGATTCCATATGGGTCCCACCTCACACGTCCATTTCATTACATTTCATGTAATCCCTGTGTATTTCCTCCATAGTCCAAAGTGTCGCATTTTGCATTAAAATCTAACGTTTTATATGTATTCCGCCAATGTTCATATATCATTCCACTGTTTAATCTCCGCCGTCGATCTACGCCTCCAAACCTAGATCGAATGGTCCATACGCATTTTCCGGTCAAACCCTATTATACACCGTACCATTGCATTTTTCACCATTTTTACGCATAAAACACTGTTCCACCATCGCCGCGCCATTGTTCTCCCGTCCTCCACAATCACCCCCGTATGCATGGATTTCATGACCGCTTGTCGTGTTCTGCAGGGTTACCAAGTGGGAAGGGCAACCATGATTACACAGTCCATATTGCAGCGACAAGATTTCATAGACAGAGGTGTAAATGAAGAAGCAGACAGTTCAATGCACATATTGAAAATATGAAAACATTAATGGAGCGGCAGAGAGTATCAGCGGAAAATCAGAGGAATTCGATGATCAGCATTGAAGGTTTCAGGCCTTAATTCAAGCTTAGAAGACAGAGAGTACAATGCACAAGAAACAATACCCTCTAGGTTTTATTTCAGCAGGGGTTTTCTCTCCAGGAAAGGACGGGATGTCCATGTGATTTTAATTCTATACCATGTTCCTGAAGATATTTTTACCCAGTGCATTTACTTCAGTTAGCAGGCCGCAGAGTACATTCAGCACTACAACGCCGTCAAGCAGTATGGGCGGGCACTTTTTCACCATTTTGTTTTACTGATACAATTAAATGTTCATCACCTACTCCTCTTTCGATATTTCCTGTCCTCTTATAAAGCTCCCAAAAAACAGATGATTAAGGGTTCCAGATTTATCAGAAAATTGTGCAGTAGGAGAATTTTTGTATACATTTTGTAAGAACTCTTGTATGAAGGCTCAGAGCCCATTGGGTTTTAGTGAGGAGGAGTTCTATCTGTAATGAGGATTCTGGTCTTTGGTATTTCACAGTGTGTAACTTCTCCTTTTATGTTTTAATTTAATGTTCTATCTTGTTCTCATCCATCTTTCTTGTATCATGTTTTGGAATGCGAGTGGCTCACTGATTTTGGTAAGAATTTATCCTAGTAGATACTCGTGCTAGAATCAGTCAAGCGCTTTAAATATGGCTCATGCATGATATATTGTTCCATTTTCATCTTAACCATACTTCTGCTATACTAGTTTCTTTGGGGGGGTGTTTTTAAAACGCCATTTTCATGTATGGATTCTTAAATTGGTAAGCCCATGACATGGGGATGTTGTGTATCTGGATATCACCTCAATGACAGCTAGTATCTTCTCACTTTTCTTTACACAGTAAACACCCTCTGATTATATATCTCTGTGAAGTACTTCTGAACCGACCCGCTTTGCAGTAAATTGTCTCTGAATTGTCTGATGCTTTGTATAAGAGTTTCACATCTTGTCTCTGCAATATCTCTTATCTTGTATCAAGTTTCTGAGATTTTTGGTCCCATTTAAAATAATTTCCTTGTTTAACAAGAGATAGCACGAGAGCCTTCTATTGATAACTCCCCATGTTATATTACATGCTCCTTGCTATATTAAGATGTCCTAGGCACTGGTCTATCACAACTCTAGGTTGTCTCTAGGAGCGACAACACATACTATAGGAATTTAATTAGCTAACAGTTGATCCGAATTTAATGAACGGTCAAACATCTAATGCTAGTCTATTAATGCTAGCATTAGTCGACCATAAATTTTTATAACATTATTTTTCGCTCTTATTTCTTTTAAGTCTAAGAAATTGAATCCCCGTGAGGCCTTTTCCTTGGGAAGAGGCCAAATAAGACCACAAAAATAGTCATTGGCTATAAAATCACGTCAATTGATTGGATATTGGAAAAGCAGAAAAAAAAAGATTCTGCCAAAAACTTTGGGTTTAATACTAAAATTTCTGGACGCAACTAATACTAGCCTAAAATATCGATTACTATAGTCCCTTGCCTGCTGGCAGGGACTAATAAGGATGGATTTCATCATAAATGGTCTTTATTATATTAAAATAGAGGTATTGCTAACAATCTAATATTTCATTGAGATGCTTAGCTATACAATTTTTTTTATTAAGATCATATTAATGTAGGGGTGATACAATATCTAGCTTTCAATAGAGAGAGATGGTGGCTATGTACATTTGCAAAATCTATTAAAATAAGGCTAAAAAACACTTTTTAACATAAAAAGGTAATGATAAAACCCTCGACATCCAAACACCTAACTCTAGGAGATGAAATGCTAAAATTTTTGTGGCCCAATGGGGTTAGTTTGTACATCAACTGTACAAGGTTGTAACTATTGCATATTATCTCTATTTGGTGTGTTTGGTAACAAGTTTGAAAGGTCAAGCCAAGAAGTAAACATTTTGATGGTCCTAGGACATGCACATGGATACTCCTTATGCACTTCTACATCAAAAAAATGTCATTTAGGGACCCAAAATGACCTCGAAAGTTTTAGACCTGAAAAAATGTAGAAAAAATGCCAAGATGGAGAATTGTGCTTTGAGTTAGTGGAATAGGTGGGAGGTCTTCGATGTCCACTTAGATTGGTCCTCTTACCTTTGGAAGTAATGATATCCATTTCATTAAGTGCCCCCATCATATGGGGAAACTTTTTTTGAATTTGGCTCTTAGTGAGCCACTTGCCTTGGTGAAGAAGTTGCCTTGCTTTCACAACTCGATAGGGTTGTATGTGTTGTTGGTGGTTATCCTTTGTCTTGATGTCCATGATCTAATCCACTGTATCCATTTCAATGTAGTCAGGATTGATTTTTGTGGGGGGAAGTTGCCCGACTGCCTTTGAGGTGTCCAACAAAGGTTGAAAATATGGTTGAAGTAGCTCTACATTAAACCCTGGGTGTAAGCCAAGGAAATGGGGAATGCTCAATTCAAAATAATTTTCACCCACAACCTTTGTGACTATGTCAATCCCATCTCAGAGTGGTTGGAGCTTCCTATTAGGGTCCAAGAGGCACTGTTTTTGTAAATGTAACCACAACTTATCACCAACCTAAAACTTATGTGGAACCTGATGCTAGCCATGTCACTGCTTGTACTTGGCATTGGATTTCCGTAGGATATCATGGACTTGTTGTTGGAGATGTTGGAACCTCTCAACAAAGTTGGTTGCCCTATTTTCCTTGACCTTTGCATGGGAGGGCTCCATTGGTGAAGATACGATGGCTATAGCTACATCAATTGGGGCTAATGGTCGAAACCCCAAGCACACATGAAAAGGACTATAGCCAATAGAGTTGTAGAAGCCTTTGTTATAGCTATGTTGAACATATGGAAGGATTTTTTCCCTTGTACGAGTATGCTTGGAGTTGTACATGTGCAAGATATGCACAATCATCGTATCGACCACTTATGTTTGTCCATCTAATTGGGGAAGGAAAACAATCGATTTGGTCAACTTGGTATCCATGAGAGACCATAGGTTTGACCAAAAGGTGTTGAGAAACCTATTGTACGTATCTGAGATAATGGTATAAGGTAGCCAAAAATGAACCCAAACGCACTCAAAGAAGACTTTAGCAATGGCTTCAGTCGTGATACTCTTCTTGCACGGTGCCAAAATGGTCATCTTAGAGAACCAATCAACAACAACAAACACACAATCATTACCATACTTTTGGGATGGAAAACCTAACATGTAATCCATGGAGGCTGAAGCTCGAGGTTTTTATGGGGTGGGTAGAGGAGTGTACAAACCCTACTTCGTGATGGTTGATTTAGCAAGGGCACATGCAATGAATGATCTAATATGCCGTTGGACATCTTATTGAATCTTTGGCTAGTACAAATAATTTTGAGGTATTGATATTGTCTTCTCCACACCAAAGTTCCTTGCGATTTGATTGTAATGTTCCTCTCAAATCAACTTGGAACACTCACTTGATGGAATACAAAGGTGGCCCAAGTAGTAGAAGAGTGCATTTTGGATGTGGAAGTCTAGAACTTGCTTGCATGTCATCAACATCTCGTATGTGGCAGTGAAGTGAGAGCTATTGTTGTATAATTTGTGTCACTGAGAGGTCCCATGCCCAGAAGAGTTAAAAATTGTGATTAGTGCCACAACCGGGGTTTGATTGAGACAGTCTATGACATGCTTAGTACTACCCTTCTTGTATTTGATGTTCAAATGGAATTGTTGCAAGTATGTGGAGCATTGTTTATGACAATTATTTTGTAAATTTCCTTGTGTCTACATAAATTGTAGATGATTGTGTTCAATGTGGATGATTTTCTCTTTCCCCATAATATAATGCTTCCATTGTCAAAAATTTTACATGATGGATTAGATCTCCTTATCATAGGTGGGCTATATCCAAATAATATTAGAGAGTGTTTCAATTTGATAGGCCACCAGATGTCCTTGCTGAGTGAGGACTAAACTAATAGCATAGTCAAAGGAATTTGTTTCAATCTCAAATGGTTGTTACAAGTCTGGCAAGGTGAGGACTAGTGTAGAGAAAAGGTTGAGGTTTAGATCCTCGAATTCCTTCTATTGTCTTAGACTAGAAAAAAATTGCTTTTCCTCCTCCTTTGGTCACTTGAATTAATGGCTAAGCAATATAAGATAACCCCAACACAAATCTTCGGTAGAAGCTAACAAGGTCCAAAAAGCTATGAAGCTCTGTTAGAGTCGTCGGGGCTGGCCAATCCCAAATTATTTGGATCTTGGTTGGGTCCACATGCACCCCATTTTCATCCACAATGTATCCCAAGTATTGTATTCTCTATGTGCCAAATGAAAATTTCTCCAAATTGGCATACAACTTGTGTTTCCACAAGGTGCTAAAGACTTGTTGAATGTGTTGCAAATGATCCGCCTAGGTTTTGCTAAAGATGAGGATGCCATCCATATATATATATATATATAAGAGAGTTTGTGAACAACCACCGGATATCATCCATCATCCTCATGAATGTTGTTGGAGAATTAGTCAAGCCAAAGGACGTGGCCAACCACTTGAAAATGCCTTCTTTAGATTTGAATGACATCTTCCATACAACAGTTTGTTCAGTTGGAACTTGGTGGTAGCTTGAGTTCAGATCAATATTACTAAAGAACTTGACACCCTTAAGATGGTCAAGAAGATTATCAATCTTGGGGATTGGCTATCAATTCTTGACAACGATTTTGTTTAGGGCTTGATAATCAATACAAAGTCTCCATGTCCTGGCATTATTTTGCATCAATACGATTGGACTCCCACAAGGTGAGGAGCTTGGTCGAATGTGGCCCTCTTGGATGAGCTCATGAATAGAACGTTTTATTTCATCATTCTTCAAGAGACAACGTCTATATATTGGGCTATTAGGTAAAGGAGCAATAAGTATCAAGTCAATTGAGTGTTTGAATTGACAGTGTAGGGGCACCACCACAAGTGGAGTGAAAATATCTTTGTATGTCTCTATAATATTATCCACTTGCTTCTATTGTGTAGAGAGGTCTCATGCAAAGGTTGTGGTGGTTGCAATGACCTTCCTTTCACCTTTTGACCGAACCATGAACAAAACTAACTTTGCAGTTTGAGAGATTACCTTTTGGCAATGTTTTGCTGAGATCAATGAAACTAGAATAGTTAGGACTACCTCTGGTATCATGTAGAGCTGACCTCTGATAGTAACAATGACACTATGAGGACCATGATGTTTCCACATATAAGATTATCCTAAAATGACATCAAAAACTTCAAGTGGGACAAAATCACACAATGCCTCATCTTTGAAGGGCTTGACTCCGATAAGACAGACGACATTGTTAGCTGACACAAAATGTCTTGTCCATGGCTCAACCAATGAATGGTGTATGGTTGGGGGTGTGGCACTGTCAACAACTTCAAGATCTTTATAACATCAACTACTATCGATATATTTTGACTCTTATTTTCAATGATGAAATGGAGTTGGGTCCTCTTCACTCGCATCTAGGAGTGGAAGAGGTGCCCCCCCTCTTCAAGCTCCTCTAACCCTTCTAGTTGGATGTTTGTGGTCACAATTGTAGCATTGGGTTCTGCATCGATGATCCGATTTCCTTTATCCTATTTTGAATTAGAATCACAACTTGCGTCTACTTCCTTTTCTTTAAGCTCTGCCAACAATGATTGTTTCGAGCAACATTTATTAGTGTTGTGCTAGGGGATTTTATGGAACTCACACCACTTTGTAATGTCCCTTTTTGACTTCCCATTACCATTCTTCACTTGCAACTTGTGCTAGTTGTCTTGAAGTTGGCTCTCCTTTCTTTATACCTTGTTCTATGAGTTAGGGTTGTTTTTTTCAAGTTTCTGTTGCGACGGATTTGTAGATCCAAATTCCCACTTATTCCACCACTTCATTTTATACTTGATTTTCACAACATATCTATAAGTGACTCCCAATAAAGAGATGTTTAGGAAATCCATATTTGTCTGGATGTACCTGTGTAGGCCACTTCTGTACTTCAAGGCAAGGTGCTGCTTAAAGTTTTTGATACCTATATTTGAGCACAAGGTATGGAAATTGTTGGTGTACTTTGGCACAAACTGATTTCTCTGCTGTCGTAGCATTGTCCATCTCGTGTATTGGTCATCATAATTCCCTACAAGGTAGAATTCTTCCTTGAGGGCATCAACAAAAGTGGCCCAAGTTGGCCCCACATTAAACATCACAAACTCATCTTCATTGTGTCTCTCCCAATAACCTTCCCACCAATGTTTGACATGGAGAATAACTTTCAGTAGCGCGAAGGTGATATTTTCATTACCAGAAAAAATTGGATAGAGTAATAGCCCTCTAACAAATTTAACCATTTCTCCAAAGCATCTGCATCTATTTGGCCTTCGAATAAGGGGATATCAAAGTTAAATTGAACCTTGAAGGGTGTTGTGCCTCCAACACTGCTTCTTGTGGAAGGTGCATTGGCCGTTGTTGGTAGTCGTCAAAGGATCTGAGTGAAATTGTCCATCATCTCATTCCTTTGTCGCGTGAGTGCTTCCTCAAGCAACAACTTGATAGGATCCCTTGCTCCATCATCTCTCTTTTTTTCTGCCATGGGAGACCACTTGGGTTTGTGAGAGTGAGTGTTCCGAAGTGAAACTAGCTCGACGCCCAACTCTGTACCCTAACCTCATCGAGGACATGCATTGAGAAACAACGAGCATATTGCTCTATTATCACTGATCCAAGTTGTACAAGAAATGAAATGAAATGGAAGACAGAAATATAGCAAAGATTAAAACAACATGGCAGAAACCCAACTTTTATTAATAAATGAAATAACAAAATACTATAGAACACAAACTGGCTGGAATGGTGGTAGTTATCTCTAAACAGAGAGAGACGACAACTACACGCATTCACAAAAGCTATTATAATGAGAACGAAAGACCCTTTTTAACATAAAACGGGATGAGAAAACCCCAATCACCCAAAAACCTAACGCCAAAAGGCGTGTGGCCCCAATGGGGTTAGTTGGTACATGAACTTCCCAGGGTCGTAAATTTTGCATACGATCAGCATTTGGCATGTTCGGTAGCACATTGGAAAGGTCTAGCTAAGAGGTACACAGTCCAAATGGGCCCAAGCTATTCCTATGGCTATTTCATGGTCTGCTACGATATTAAAAAAATGTCATTTAGGGCCCCAAAACGACACAGAAGTTTAGGACCTGAAAATCTGTAGAAAAACTACCAAGATGGAGAATTGTGCTTTGAGCCAGTGGAATAGGTGGGTGGCCACCGATATCTACCTAGATCATGGGAACAAGGTTAGCCTCTCCTAGGCTCTTCGTAGCCTGATTGTGTACCCCTAATTCCTTACCATGTAGATTTTTCACTATCGAGTTAGGTGTGGGATGGGACCTTCCACCCTAAGCTTCTGCTAGTTTTTCCTCTCTTCTCATCTAAGAAATGATCCTTTAATCATGGACCATCCCCTAGGGTCCTCATGGGCACAAGGGTGGATTAGAGGAACCTAGTTTATCATGAGAGTGAGAAAATGGAAGACAATAGGGCCTCCATACAAATACTCTCTCGACAACTTCATGACCATGAACAAACAACATATTACTCGAATATTGTCATACTCGAATGTTGTCATAGATATAGTGATCAAGCAAACACGGCACATTTGGAAACTGGAGGAAGAATTTGAAAATTCTTCAATTCATCATCGGTGAGCTAACCCAAAAAAACCCAGATGAACCCTCAATCATCAAAGAAACTCTAGTAGCAAAATAAGGCAATGAAGTTGTAGTGCCTAGGATACCAAATTTGAATGAAAAAATATAGGAAGCAATTAGTACCATATCAAACACTAGCACTAAAGATGGAAACAACCTTTCACCCACTCAATACATACTTTTCAAGAATTTTATAGTTCTTAAAAACTTTATGTATAATTTACTTTATTAAATATTTTATATATCAAACTATTAGTTTTTCTCACCTCCAGTCACAACTTTAACTTTTAGTGTTTATCACCTCCAATACACAAGAAGGTCTATATTGATGTAATGCAATAATGGCTTTGGATCCCAAAGAATAGCATTTCTGAACTTGAAAAAAAAAAGTGAGTACAACATTTTTTGAGATTAAATCCAACACAGCACGCATGTCTGTGGTTTTGCAGAATAAATAGATCAGAGCATTCATTTATGTAATTTTCTTGCTCTGTTTACAGGGAAAAAAAGCAATAATAGCCAAAAAGCAAAAATCCCAACAACATCTACGGTAGGCCGTAACAAAGGCTTCACCAGATCCATGACCATTAATTCCCCAGGGTTCCCGCTCATGTGAAGGTTTGTTTCTGAGAATTCGATCCTTGCATGGACTTCTGTACTTGTAGTTAATATACAGTTTCACCGTTTCCCTCCACCTCGATACATTCTGTTAATGGAAGCATGTTCTGGGTTCAATGTCAGTCTCAGTATTACGATCATTTACAGCCAAAGCAATAACAATAATCAAGAGCGGGTAGCTGATTGTTGTAAGAATCCAGTTGATCATCAGCTCCCCCAGCAGAGAAACATTTTGCTTGTCAGTATGCCAGGCCACCGCTGCTCCTGCACTCTGCACCCCTTTGTAGAATCCACTGTATCTGCTCAGAGTCTGGGAATCATCTGCCAAAGCTCCAATAGTCCAATAACACAGAGTCTGGAACATGGAGTCCAGTAATCCATAGCTGAAATATAGAACAAATGGCCCTGCAAAAGCAGCGCCAGAGTCTTTGAAATCGATAACCTGTAAAGGCTTATCTCTGCTATATCTCAGTTGATTGGCGAGCCCACCCGCCCATACTACAGTCCCCAGCACTGCAACGATGGCCACGCCCAGAAACCCTCTTTTTTTCCTGCTCTCGAAGCTGAAATCAAGAACATATCCAATTGACACAGAGCCTATCATCTGTGCACCCCAGTAAAACACATTGTTGAACCCTCTGGTCCTCACCGTAAAGAGCTTGCCATTGACGTTATTGAAATGATAAGTGTAAAAGAAGTTGCTGGCCCATGAAGCAGGGACGAGCAGCAGCATTTTCCAGTTGAAGAATAGCTTGAGAATTTCCATGGCCTCGGTTCTTACATTGGAGTACTTAATCAGAGTAGGCCTGCTGCCATCGCTCCTGATCACTTGGCTGGGTGGAAGCAAGGCCAAACTCAGAAAAGCCCCAAAGGACATGAAACACATGAAGGCTATATAGGTCCCGTCGCTCACGAACCCGGCCGTTCTGTGATAATTCAATATAAAGGGAATGAAGCCGCCTATGACTCCTCCAAGATTGAATATACTCCAGAACAGAGAAATATATCTGCCCTTCTTGTCCTCTGTGGGATACGAGATCATGATCGATCCCTGTCCGGCCCAGAGCAATCCAGCTCCCACGCCCAGAATCGTACCTGCAAAAACAGCAAATGTCTCGCTCTGGTGGTGATTGTAGTAAAGAAACGAACCGACATAGAGGACATAAGTGGAGCAGCCAACGAAGAGGGTCGTGTGAGGGCCGAGGAGGTTGTAAATCCCACCGCCCAAAATGCCGAACAGTGCAAACGTGGTGTACAGGGCAGTGTTGGCGTCGTTGGCGGCCTGGTCGTTCTCCTGCCCGCCTCCCCCCATTCCGGTGAGAGCGTTGAACATGCCGGGGCAGCAGAAACAGACCAGCGCAATCAGGGTCACCTGACTCACGGGGGAATCGTAGCGGTGGCATTTGCAAGGAGAAAATTCCTCAATGTCTTCCTCATCTTCATCGCGATTTCCCTCTTTTCCATTGAACTCCATGGCAAGATCAATTTCTAAGCAGCCGAAGAATCCCTAATCCAATTCACTTTCGGATTTTTGTGGATGCATAATTGGCCCTGGGCTTTGGCCGATCAAAACAGGAGCTTTGGCAGCCCGCTTCTGGGTTTTGCTAGAATTAGGAAGCCTGTGCAGCCCGCCTTTATAACCGTTGTAATGGATCGAGAGATATGCGCTCAGCTTTAATGCAGAATCGGGAGATTGATTATGTCGCTGGTCCTCCTATTGGGATAAGGCCGGCCCCCACCGTAATCCCTGAGTGTGAGGCAGATATTAATGGCGCGCAGATGATGCGTATCGAAATGTCCATTTTCGACACGACAGGATTTTCGAACATAACTCTACAAATAAAAATAAATAAAATTGATTTAAATAATTAAACAAATTAAAAGAGTAATTTATATTATAATTTTTTTTATTAAATTAACCCTTTTATTGTATCATTAAATTGGTATACAAAGCTTAAAACTTTTCCTTCTCATTGTGGTGCTTCAAGGGAAACCAAACGAGACCAATTGCAGTGGAGGTTTCTTTTTATCAAAATGATCCAAATTGAAGCTATTGTTTGAGCTACCTTATGCCTAGACAATTCTTTGCTTACATAATCATAATTATTACATACAATTTGCCAAGTGGAGCTTGCTAACCATGGTTATAACTTATCTAAGAAAATAAGGAGTTTCATAATCAAAACTCCATAAAACATAAGAACTATGTTTTGTATCATTTAGCTGGAGATTTTGTCGAGGTCGGATCCTGCATTGTTGGGTCCACTAGAGATTGATGCTCACACTAAATATGTCTCTCAATATGGGCTAGATGACCATCTAGGCTTACCAAGCAAGAGCATTGGTGGCATTGAACTCATTCAATTTCATTGAGGCAGACTATTATCTCGTTGCAATCCTCATGTTTTTCTTTGACAACACATCCCAACAAAGTTTTTATTCGCCAGTGAAGGGTAATAGAGTTCAAATATTAGCTCCTTCATTCCTTGAAGCGGCAAAGGTCAGGACCCAACCAACACCTTCAACTTGAATTTTAGAATTTGAATATGCCTAATGGTTTGTCGTGGTCAAGGCTTCCAATTGTTAAATTTCTTTTTGAATTTCTGTTGGAGTGACCGAGTGATATATTTCAATAGTGGACTAGGCTTGAGACTAGGTCGCCCTTGATCTGCCCAAAGCGTTGTTCCCCCATGACTCGTGCCTTGAGGAGGACAAGACTCAATACTGATAAAATTATGAAAATGGTGAACACCAATGGATGAGCAAAAGATTAACCAGAATAGGGTAGAGAGTCATGAGGAGGTTGCAACCCAAACTAGCTAGAGAGAATTATTGTGAAGTAGTTGGATGGACAAACTCAGAGGGAGAGAAATTTGAGCATGATAGGGACTCATGGAGACCAAAACAACTTTAATTATGCAAGAGAATTCTACCTCCAATGAACCTCCTTGCATACAATATTCTAAATTCCAATACAAATATGGAACCAAACTAAACTAGTTAAAGGCAATGGCCAAAATATTATTTACCAAATTACTAGCGGTGTGCTTACTCTAGGAATTGAACATTAGTTTCTGTTTCCCATCACGCCATTATTGAGTTCTCCATTCCAACACATTCTCCCTTGAGCCTGTAATCAAGCAATGAACAATCCTCCTTTCAATGGATTGAGGGTGATGTGGATCCAAGCCAAGAGGGCCTAGGCCTTACATCATTGTGTTGTTGAAAAACCACGATTTGCAAGGGAAAAATCCCATTTGTAGCCTGGAGAAGATGCATAGGTAGCTAAAAAGGGCGGGTCAACGACAAGTTGGGTAAGAAAACACTTAGGGTGTGGATGTTACCATATTAAATTACTGGGAGGTTGAGACTTGTAACATGTGTGGTTGCATGGGAGGAAATGGCCACACCATCCCCCTCTTTAATACTGAAAGAGGTGGTGGGGTAACATGCCTTCTCCTCCACCGACTCGTTTTCCCACACCCCATAAGACTAATTTGTATTATAAATATTGATAAAAACTAAAATTTTATATTTTGTTAATTTAATATAGTGTTAAAATATTCTATATTAAAAATTTATTGCATTGAGAGGCCGGCGTTGTCATGTCATATCATGTCCTGTCCTATTAAACATTTTGACTTAGTCAAATTACATAAAAATAAAAATTAAATTAAATTAAAGAATGGAATTAATTATTAAAATACAATTGAGATAAATTAGCCCATTTATTGTTATGGTTTTTTGGCTCTAGCTTTTGACAACCCATGGCTTTTCCCATGGTATTCTTCTCTAATGTTGCCTATTTAAAAGCATAAAAATTCATGGGATTCACAAGAGCCATTTTGGCTTGTCATGTCAACATTAGCGGTTTTCTGACTCCAGTTTTTGATAACCCATGCCCTCGAACACGTAGCACTTATAGATTCAACAAATCTTAGTTGAGTTTCCAATCCAATGACAAAAAACCAAGAAATTGAAGAAGGCTTAAGGCACTGATGGTTAATTCTCATTAATTGAAGCTCAAGATCTTAGAGCTAAGGTAGTTGGTCTTCGAGGAATAGGATTTGTGATTTCGAGTCTTGAAAACAAGTCTTGTGAGGATATTATCTACCAAGAGAAGGTGAGTGGTTTGAAGTTGCAATTGACAACTTATATTCATAGCCAAAAGGTCTTTGGATCTCCTTCTGGAAAAATTGTCATTCAAGTAGTTGGTTTTGCATAAGTATGATATATATATATATATATAATTTAACAATAAAATTAGCTCTAATCTAAATTTTTATAGGTAAAAAATTAGAAAGAAAAATATAACTTCTTTATTCACCTTTAGGGTCTTTTTTAATAATACTTTTATGTTTAAGAGAGGTGGTTCATGATATGCAAATTTCATTGTGGACCTAACATTCTTTACAAAGAGGATTGTATGTTTATCCTTGAAAACATAAGAGTTAGAAAATGCAAGAGTTAGCCATATTCATTTTTTTTATATTTTCAATTTATTATTATATTTTGAAGTTATTGAAAATAATTATGAATGAAAAAATTTAAAAATTATAAAAACATTGTGAAACATTTACTTTTGGGAGCACAAAGATTCATAAGATTGATACAAAAAATTTCACAATTGACATAAATCCTCTAAATTTATATCTAAAAATATACAAAGATTTAAACATAAATATAGAATGAAGTATGAAATGTTCTCATAGAGTGTCTAAATTCACAAATGATATATGAAAGCTTTACAAATATTGAACTATCCAACTAACCCTCTAATTTAATACACGATTGGATGTGATTGCAATATTCAATAATTGTCTTTTGCACCCAAATGTGCTTTACATTTATGCTATAGCTAGAGCACATGAGGAGAGAATTTGAAATGTTATTTTGGTTTTCTAAGAAGCAAAGGGTCCTAGCCTCTAACTTTATCCAATATTGGCCTTGTGTTAGCTAGTAATGTAAATCAAACTTTCCAGAAATATGTAAATTAATTTGTTGTATGGAATTTAGTTCCAATCAAATTTTAATTTCATAAAATTTTGAAATTTAAATTTTATGAAATTGAAATGGTAATAGGAGAAATTAAATTAAATTAAATTCTTTTATATTGTTTCAAATTAATATTTATTTAAATTTATAAATATTTAAAATAATGTAATTAAAAATAATAAAATAATAAATAAATTTATACAACATTATTCAGTGAAAATGGATGATAAATAAAAATCGGAAAAATGAATAATCAATTATTTTTTATTTAAATTTATAAATATATTTTAAATATATATTAAAAAATTTCATTTTAAAAATAAAATCAACGCAAATACATCTTAACTTTGGATCTATTGAGAGCCAAGAGGGATCAATTCTCTTGAGGTATGCAAATATCTAGAGAGAAAAGAGATTAGATCCCTTTGGGTGCTTGGTAGATATGAAGTTAAGATGAATCTAGAGTTGATAAATAATTTAGTGCTTATCAAATAAAAGTTTAACAAGCTTAGTTATATGGAGAATAACTTTATCAACAATAAAATTTAACATAGTAGCATACGGGAGAATCACGTGATAATCCATTTGATATTTATTTTACTAAAATGTTAAGTAGGTATTATATTTATTATTATTAGTTCAATTTAATTTTTTTGGGAAAGGTCGAGTCAATTTGAAAGTAAAAGTTTTAAGTTGTATGGGATAATTTTTAGGCTTAGAGGTGGTTTCCATTTTCATTTTTTCCTATAAGATTTAGATTAATAAATTAGTAAAAGCTTCTCGGATGGGGTGCCTATATCGCAAGGGGGGGGGGGGGGGATGCCACTGCTCCACCAAGCCAAGTGACTAGGGATGTGGCAGCATTCCCCCATAACCATGTTTTAATGACTCTTCATAGTTCGAGACTCAGCCTCATGTGAATTGGTTGCTAGTGACCTAAACTCATGCTTGATTACACCAACAACATTGAATTTTGACTGCCTTGTTAGGTATGTTAAGGCCTATCTTGTGAGATGTTTATTCACCTCCTCATGTATCTCACACCTCTCCCATCGGTGCCATCACTATGATTTGGAGTATCTTCATGCACTCGAGTAATTCATTTCATGGGCACTGACTAGCCCACTTTTGTGAACCTTGGTCAGCCCCGTTATTTTAATCTTGATTCTCAGTTGTCATTCTATAATTGGTAGGTCTATTGCCTCGAACTAGAGACTTAGGGGTGTCTGTCAATTATTTTTTCAGCATATTGGTTTGGCATTGTTGTTTCCTTCTCCAAGTCGAATTGCAACGCATGTAGTGGATTTTGATTCTAGTCCTCCATGCATAACAGAGGGAAATTCTTGGGGGCATTGGACCTCCTCGATGGGAGCCTTCATCGTCTCTGGTTTGCATTCCTTCCATTGTGCGGTTTCCTTTCATGATTTTGTTTATAATACTAGTTTTCCTCTAGCCATCCTCTCCGTTGGGTGCTCTTCCTACAACTCTCATTTAGCTCTTTGGGCTTTGATTTTCTTCTCTAATATATCTCCTACAGACTCATGCATTATCCAGTTCATCTCTTCCATCGACCTCATGTTTTCCCTTAGTTATCCATCTCTTCCTTTGTGTGGTCTACCGTATTCTTATGCCTCCCTAAATCCTTCTCTTTTTTTGACTTCCTATAATTTAACCCCTTTCATCTTCTCATGGTTTCCCACTTGGTCATCCACTTGTTCCTCCTCCCCCTGACATCTTGGTCTTGCCTCTTTGTCATGGTATTCACCATGCACCATTAGTATGAACATGTTAGCTTAGGGCCGAAATATTATTAGGAGTGAGGTTCTTGAGGTCACTCTTGTACCCACCATTGCCTAGAGGAAACAACTAGCAGGTTTTGGGACCTCACCCTGAGCCCCATCCAAGAAGAGATAGATCACATGGAATGTGAGAAAGCCTCTACATGAAAACAACTTTTAGACATCAAGGTTCTCACTAAGCTAGTTGATTGGGTTTCAGATGATGAACACATATGAGGTTGCTTTAACTATTACATGTACATTATCGAATTACACTGGCACCTGAAGTCTCTCCTTGGCCATATTTTAATGGACCGGTTTGAGCAACATCCTACACTCTTTGGAGCATTTACATTGCCACTTGAGTGAATCAGGTGTATATTGGTGGCCACCTGCCTATTCCACTTGGACCTCCACCATTTTTTCTTTTAGTTTCCTTAATTGTAGCAAAATTTACTATTTTTGGTAGGATTTTGGGTCTTGAACTTCCAAAGCCGTTTTGAGGTCCTAAACGACATTTTTTTGGAAAATGAGCAAACTCATATTACACAATAAGGGTTTGAAGTCAAAATTTGTAGTCCTCGGATATATATTTATAACGAGGTACCGTACATGTCAAATGAAGATCATATGCCAAAGTTGCGACCTTGAGAAGTTGATGTACCAATTTACCCCAACAGGGCCCACATACTTTTGGTGCTTCATCTGCTAGGGTTAGGTTTTTGGATGTATAGAGTTTTACATTGTTTCTCAATAATAAATAGGTGATCGAGCCTCATTGTAACATAGTTCATAAAGCATGTAGTGCCACATCAATTCTTAGAGATAACGTACCATCGCTTAAGCTAGTTTATTTCCATTCTACATGTAAACATTTTTTAGTACATTTTTGTTAATGAATTGAAATTTTGTTTTCGTTGTATCTCTGTGTTTATTTTTATATTTTTATTTCATTTCATTCCTTCAGAAATTTGGATCAGTGGTATCATAATGGTCTACTCTTTCTATTTTTTTTTGTGCATGTCCCCAACGAGGTCAGGGTATAAGTAGTTAGGGCTCAAACTGGTTGAACCTTTGCAAGACTGACCTTATCGACCTCGAAGGCCTCCCATGGTAGAAGAAAAGAAAGATAAGGGAGTAGGAGATCCTTTTAAAATATTGCTCGAAGAATCCCTCGAGTGACAAAGGAACACACTGATGGACAACTTTTCCCAGATCCTTTGGGGGATGCCCACTGACGACACATCTTCATCCAATATCCATTTCGAAGGCACTGCCCCCTTCAAGGTACAAGTGAAATTTGATATCCCTATATTCAAAGGTAAAGTAGATGCAAATGTTGTAGATAAATGGCTGAATCTTCTGGAAGGTTATTTTTCAGTCCATATTTTCTCTGATAGGGAGAATATTACTTTTGAAATGCTCAAGGATGCACCCCATGTCAAGGACTGGTGGGAAACTTATTATGGTAAAAGGGTTGAGCGACCCTATTTTCTTACAATTTCAACCTCTTGGAATTCTTTCCAAGATGTTTCCAAGGAATAGTATCACCCCATGGGGATCTATGAAGATAAGTACATATAGTGGACCACACTTCGACAACAAAGGGACCAAGATGTGCATGAGCTCACAATTTGTGTTCATACTCTGCGCACAAATTTGGGTATAAAAAAATCTGAGCGACATCTAGTGCTCAAGTACCATGGGTACTTGCAAAAATACATTCTGGAATAAATGGAGTTCCTGGAAATATCCTCTCTTGGTGAAACATACTGATTTATTTCCAATACTGAAAAAAATTTTAAACCATAAGAAGTGCGACTTTGGATTTGTCGGAATCAAAAGCAGGGCAACAACACCCCAAACCATAGAATAAAGGACATAGCCAAGGTGGAGGGACCTAGGACAACCCATTTCCATAAGAAAATAAAGGCACCACGAAGACGAAGAAGGACACAGGAAAGTGGTGTGAGTTCCACAAGAGCCCTATTCACAACACAAATGAGTGTCGCGCCAAGCAGTCATTGGTGGTCGAGCTAAAAAATTCAGAGTCATTGGTAGCATGTTATGATTCTGAACCAAAAACTGACAAGGGGAATGCCAAGGGGGAGCATATTATTGATGTATATCCTAGTGCCACTATTTCCACCACCAAGGTCCAAAAGCTTGAGCCCAAAGATCCATAGGAGGGGAGCATCTCTTCCACTCATAGGTGTGGGTGAAGGGTTCTCTGTTGCAATTCATTATCGAAAATGGGAGCCAAAACAACCTCACTTCAGCAGTTCCTGTGAATTGGTTGGGCCTACCAACCACACCACACCCGCAACCATACACCATCAGGTGGCTTCACCAAGGACGAGATCTTTATATCAGCCAACAGTGGCACCTTCCCTACAACATTAAGCCCTTCACGGATGAGGTAATGTGTGATGTTTCTCCTCTTGAAGTTTGTGATGTATTATTAGGCTAACCATACTTGTGGAAGCATCATGTTGTGTATGAGTCTAGGACTCACACTGCTATTATTACTTTGGGAAATAAGCTATACAAGATACCAGAGGTAGCCCCGCCTACCGCCATCTCTTTGATCTTTGCTAAGAAATGTAGTAAGATCATCTCCCAGAAGAGGAAATTTGTTTTCTTTTTTATTCACTATTAGAGTAATGAGAATATCATGGCCACATCCATGGTCCCCGGAAAAGGTTTCTCCATGTAGCAGAAGCAAGTGGATAAGGTCGTGGAAGAATACATGGACATCTTCTCCTCATGCATAGGGGTTCCCTTACATTGTCAGGTCAAGAATTAGATATAGCTGATCCCCGAAGAACCTCTAACCAATGGGCCAATATAACACCACTCCATTCTATAAAATGAAGAGATCAAGCGGCAGATCCAAGAGCTACTACAAAAAGGGCACATTCGACCAAGTTCCTCACCTTGGGGGAGCCCAATTGTACTTGTACAAAAGAAGGATGGGACCTAGATGATCTGCATTTATTATCGAGTACTGAACAAAATAAATGTCAGGAACATGTATCTAATCCTGCATATTGATGACATTCTTGACTAGCTCAAGGGGGCTAGGTATTTCAACAAGATCGATTTGAAGTCCAACTATCACCAGATTCCAATAGAGCCCACAAATGTAACACCCGCTTCCCACATCTACCCAACCATCTAGCCAGCCAGGGTAAATATGTGATGAGTGGCTACTATAATGAGATTCAACCTCCTAGGTTACCTTAAGAAAGTAGAACCAATGAAAGCACAACATAAAAACCTTATACAACAACAAAAGCACTCCCAAAAGGTAACCAAACCTTTCAAGCCTCTTACCCTTGGGTCACACTCACATTTCAACCTCTTTGAGCCATAGCCGCAAGCATAGGCTTGCATGCCCACGTCCAGGAGTCTATAGTTTAAGGAATAACATTGCATGCTAGAGGCCAGGGCACCAAATACTCAGTTTTGTGTCAATATCCTTGGGATTTGAGCCACCTTTTCAAGCCCAAAACCCAATTCTCTGCCCAAAAATTCATGAAAATTTTACAGATGATAAATAACAACAATAAAATGGTACGACATCAATCACATCAATAAGAACTCATCTAGACCCCTCCTAGCCATGACAGGAATTTTTTCAAACATGTCACAAACATGAAAGCTACATGTATAAACAACAGAACATAGCAAATGGGTCGCATACTTATCTAAGAATCGCTAAGACTCATTACTCCTCTACATCATTAGATGCCATACAATATATTTGACCATAGATACATTGTGCATTCATTTACAAGTAAAAACATGGAGACAACCATATATCATCACTGATAAAATACATGCTTATAACCAACATAATAACAACATAAATACAATGGGTACAACAACAATATAGTCCACATAATAACTAGTACATTTTCATACCAAATACCAAAGGAATGAGCTCTTCATTACTGAATGTAAAAACCAACTGGAGATGGGACTTCCACATTCCTCCCGACCATAGATTGGCTTAGCCAAATCTATCTTTAGCCAATCACCCTTGTGCCATATTCCAAGCATGAATGTGGGACTCATAACCAACCAAAAGGAACCAAACAAGCATGAATGCTACCAGAGTTCTCTACCTACACCGTGAGGAATTTTCCTGTCTCCTAGTCTCTCGGTATTTACCGTAATCCACAGTCTGAATGAGGGATCATTAGGCCCTAAATTGAGACATACTCTCCAGGATTTATCGTACATCCCATATTGAGACTACTAGGCCAAAATAGAGAGCACCCACCTCTCAGGCTTTACTGTAATCCATCTTGGATCACTAGGCCCTAAATCGAGGAAAACCACCTTCATGCTTTACTATATGTCCCACCATTCATAGGCAAGGATTCCTAGGCCCACCGAGGCAATAGAATATCTAGTTTTACTGTAACCCACAGTCCAGTTCAGGGGTTACTAGGCCATGTGTTATATCAATTCGGAGATCCACCTCACTCGATTTCGAATCCAATTTGGCAATCCAACTCAATCGAAGTATGAGAACCCATATCATCAAGGCTATCTGTAAATGGCAAGGCTAGGTTGAAAACATTGTCACACATGCAAAGAATCCTATTGTAGTTTCTTGATCCTTCTCTTCCTTGCTTGCACCTTCCTTCTTCTTGCTTTCTTTGCCTTTCTTTCTCCAATGCAAAAGTTCTCCAAGAAAACTCTAAGTTTTCAAGAGTGAGAGAGAGAGAGAGAGAGAGAATAATAAGAGAGATCCAAAAACTGAATTGACAAAAGGTACCAAATGATCCTCGTAAGCCTTTTTATAGAAGAGGCCTCTATTTTCTTCATTTTCCATTATTTTCCTTCATTTTCCTCCTCACATGCAACCTGTGACCTTTCGTCTCCCTTTTCTCCTAATTTCCATCATTTTCATAAATAAATGTGCCAAAAATAATTTTTCCTCTTTAATGCCTTAGCCATTTCCTTTTCCAATTTCCATAGCCATAATAAACCATATGAACACCCGAACTAGGATGTTTTTCCCAACATTAAACTTGGAATAAGTGTCCCATCAATCATGGTTATTATTTTAAATTTTTATTACACGGAATTTTCACCAAGGTTGTTACAAAACCCTCCCCCTTGGGAGACACCATCCTCAGTGTTCAGTCACACATATACCTCAGCAAAACTGTTGAAAAGAAACCATACTGCCCATGGAGCTTTATAACATAGCTCGATGCAATATTCACAATGATCACTCTACTGAAAAGAAAACCAACATGACTTCATAACAACATGACAACTATAATGACATGGCACCCATACCTCTTACTGGAGATTTTTAACATAGTTCATGACGGTATTTACATCCATACACATATGTACATAGACCTGAAAATCACATCAAAACATATATCAAAACATCACCAAAACATATTCCAAAAAAAAAAACGACATCACACCAAAATTGCTTTGCCTCAGCCGGAAAACAAGGAAGGATAAATGGTCCACATTTGATCCACCATCTCCCTTGTAGCTTCATCGGGCCCAAAGTGCTTCCATTGCACTTTAACTTTCTCTATTGCTTGATTCTGAAGCATGAGAATCTTTTTCTAAAATATACATTGAGGCTCCGACAAGAATTCTCCATAGAGTTCCACCTGCAATACAAACCGGTCAATCACATGATCAACATCTTTAACATATTTATTAAGAAAATATATATGAAAAAAATCACGGAATTTCATTGTGGAAGGTAGTGAAATTTGATAGGCCACTAGTCTTATCCTCTCAATGATCTTGAAGGGTGCACAAAACCATGGTGCCAACTTGGCACATGATCTAATCCGCAAGGAGCTCTTCATGGGATTGATGCACAAGTACACCTAATCCCCAACCTGAAAATCCTTGAACAACCTGTTCCTACCTGCATAACTCTTCTGCCTATCCTACGCCGCTTTCAAGTTCTTCTTGATCACCTGCATTTATTGTTCCATTTCTGCCAACATATCTGGTCCAATTAATACCCTATTAACTGGATCACTCCAAATTATAAGAGTGTCGCAAATCCGCCCATACATAGCCTCAAACGAAATCATCTTCAATGACTCCTGATACCCTTTGTTGTAAGCGGACTCTACCAGTGGAAGATAGTAGAGTATATGTTAAGGATGTATGTGATGCATAAAATACATCCTCAACATATACTCTAATATCCTGTTGACCCTATCAGTCTGTCCATATATCTGTGGATGACAAGTTGTGTTGAAGGCCAAATTAGTGCCCAAACCTGCAAATAACTCCTTCCAAAACTTGGAAGTGAACTTTGCATCCCTATCTGACACAATCTTCTTTGGAACACCATGCAATCTGACTATGTATCTGATGAACTCTTGTGCTACATCGTTAGCTAAGTATGTAGTCTTCACCAGAATTAAATGTGAAACCTTTGTCAACCTGTCCACAAAAACCATGATGGGATCATGCTATCTAGTTTTCTTAGGAAAACCTATGATTAAGTCCATGGAAATGACCTACCATTTCCAATCTGGAATCAAAATTGACTGTAGAAATCCACTTGGACGTTTACACTCTGCCTTAACCATCTAAAATTCCAAACATATGGATAGAAACTCTGCCACATCCTTCTTTATATTCAACCAATAATAGAATCTCTTTACTCAAGTCAATGTCATCTGATAACTTGGGTGACCTGAATATGGTTTCGCATGAAACTCCCTCAAGATAACCTTCTTGAGCTCATTTCTATCTTGTACATATATCCTATCTCTAAACCTGACCAAGCCATCTGCTGTGAGATGATATTCCAAATCATGTACATGCGTACCTGTACCAACATTTGTACCTAGACCTGTACCAACACCTATACCTATACCTTTGCCACTACCTATACTTGTACTCTACTGCAACTTGTGCACAATATCCATATACTTGTGATCCTTCTGACCTGCCTGCAAGATCCTATCCTATAAGTCTGTCCCATAGGATCTCATCGTTGCTATGGGATTTACCTGTACTCGCCTGCTAAGAGCATCTACAACCCTGTTCTCCTTTCCCTTGATGTACCCGATCTCAAAGTCAAACTCACTAATCATGGCCAACCATCTAGCCTGCCTGGAATTTATATATGGTTGGTCAAAAAAGTACCTCAATCCAAAGTGATCACTCATCAATAAAAACCTCCTTCCAAGAAGATAATGCCTCCACATTTTCAGTGCGTTAATGATCACTGCACGCTCAAGATCATGTGTTGGGTAGTTATGCTTGTGCTTGTTTATTTTTCGTGACTCATACCATACCACCTATCCATCCTGCATAAGGACCCCACCAAGTCCTCTCTTGCAAGAATCTGTACACACTTCAAACACCTTGTCTAGATCTGAAATCTTTAACAACGAAGCAAGTGTTAAAAACTATTTAAGCTGCTCAAAACTAGTCTCACACTCCTCTATCCAATCAAAATTCTTACCTTTTCTTTGCAATGATGTAATAGGATAATTAATTTGTGAGAAGTTCCCGATGAATCTCCTATAGTAACCTACCAATCCCATGAATGATCTTACCTCATCTACATTCTTAGGAGCTACCCACTCCATGATGGACCTTATATTTTCTGGATTTATTGCAATGCCCTCCTTGGAAACAACATGTCCCAAGTAATGTACCTCAGTATGGAAGAAGCTACATTTGTTGAGCTTAGCATACAAATGATGTTCTCTCAACAACCTCAACGCTACTGCCAAATTCTCAAGATGCTCTTCCTCCCAAATTCTCGACATGCTCTTCCTCATTGTTAGAATACACCAATATGTCATCAATAAACATAATCACAAACTTGTCCAAATAATGATGCAACACATTGTTCATCAAACACATAAATGTTGTTGGGGCATTAGTCAAACTGAATGGAACTAGAAAAAACTTATAATTACCGTACTTGGTCCTGAATGTGGTCTTGTAGATATTCTACTCTTTGATGCATACCTGATGATATCATGATCTCAAGTCTATCTTAGAGAACACTGTTGCTCCCTCCAATTGATCAAAAAAATCATCGATCCTCAGTAATGGGTATTTGTTCTTGATGGTCACTTTGTTCAACTTCCTATAGTCAATGCACAATCTGAGAGTGCCATCCTTCTTCTTTACGAACAACACTGGTGCGCTCCAAGGTGATACACTTGGCCTAATGTATCCCTTTTCAAGCATTTCTTCCAACTGCAACTTTAATTCTACCAACTCAGGTGTGTTCATCTAGTAAGGTGCTTTTGATGCTAGAGCTACTCCTAGCACCAACTCAATAGAAAATTATACTTCCCTATGCAATGGAAACTTTGAAATATCTACTGGAAACACATCTTGAAAAATGTTGTAAAACTGGATACCTATTCAACCCATCTACATCCTCAACTTCCTTACCTTTGTCGTTATAAATATGCACTGCAAACTATAGACACCCTTTCCTGTGACTGCACTTGGCCTGCATATTTGTCACCGTCCTAACTGATGTGGCCTTCTTCCTTCCTTGTATGACTCTTTGTTCCTCATTGTCCAAGCACTCAATAGATTTGTCATAGAAATCTACCTTGATCCTGTGAAGATATACCCAATCCATACCCAATAGAAAAACGTAGGAACCTAGTGGTAATATGTTCAAGTGTGTTGTTGTAGGCATGCCATTTAACTCAAATGGACACAATATTACCCAATGGTGAACTCTTTTCTTCGTAGTTGTGACCAACTGCACTAACCAAGATTTTTCATGCATTTCCTTACTCAAACCACACTTACCAAGTCAAGACTAACATAGTTATAATTATATCCAGGGTCAATTAAAATAGAAATAAATTGATCACAAAGCTTACCATCCATCTCAATGATATATGCATTGTGCTTTGCCTACCTGTTTTCCACAACTGCATAAATACAAGGAATTCTCTACCCAACATCCCCAACAGTCTGCGCCTCTTGTGCACTATATATCTTAGGCCTACCACCCTGGTGTTGCGAGCAATATATCCTAAGGTTCTCTTCACCGCATGTACAACACTCCAACCATATTGTACCATTACCTCCATGTTTTTGTTGTGATCTATGTTGCTGCTGTGATCCATGTACCTGTACAGCTGCATTAAAAATATTATGAGGTGCCATATTATTTTTCTCATCTATGTTCTTAGCTCTTGCTCTCTTAGGATGTCATTTAAATTTACCTTTAGCTTTCCATTTCCATCCTTGATGAGACTCATTCTTGCGCTTTGAATGTTCATAGAAATGATTCAACTTCCTAATGAATTCCTCAAGTGTATAAGGCTCATCATACTCAATCTAATCTATGAATGCTAATGGAAAACCACTAACAAATTGCTGAACGTTGGCCTTCTCATCCTCAAGATATGGTACATACCTCAATAGCTCCAAGAAATTTGTCGTGTACTCCTCATCAGTCATTGATCCCATCTTTAACTAATCAAATTCTTTGGCATCTGATTATTACTTCTTCCTGAAATGTATTTTGAACTCATGCCAACTCAAGTCTTTTGTCTTGATGTGTCTAACCCGCTTCACATATTCCCACCAGATGTCTGATTTACCTCTCAAAATAAAGATAGAAATCCTGGCCTTAATGTTATCTGAGTACTCATGTAACTCAAAGAACTTATCCATCCCAAGTATCCAATATTTTGCCTCTTCTGGTTTCTTCAAGTCCCCATCAAAATTAGCTAGTTTTTCTTTCTTAAATTCATCCAGAATGTATCCCCTATCACTCCTCCTGTAAGGATGATATGGATGACAATCATGATGTCTATTTGAAACAGAACTAGAATGGTAACTATACTCATCACTCCTCCTATTTGAAGCGTCCAACAACCTTCCACCCCACTATGCCATCTCTATTTGATCTATGTATGTTAGGAGACCTACTGCCATATGTCCCATTAGTTTTTTCCTCCTGTCCATGGATGATCCAAAGTGGTCCTTGTTGCTGCAATTATGACAAGCTATGAAGAAGTATTGCATTCACCTTTGCTTGTTTCTCTTGTGCATGTATGATCCTATCATTTTCTTCCTTACAACTCCTTATTTATTTCTTTAGGCTTCTCAATGTGTCTACCGAATCAAAATAGTGCCCACCATGTTGCTCATATGACTCATAGGGAGAGTCTTGCAGTCTAACATCTTTCTACCCATGTTGATATTTCTCCTGCAAGGCATAATATGTTAGCTAAACCAAGTAACAATAAACCAACGTACCTTTGTGTAATTTGGGGAGGATACTTCCTACAAGATCAACCAATCAAAGTAGTACATGTATATACATAATCATAACAACATATAAACTTGTAACACATGGTATGTTAGTGCATAATCATCATTCTAGTTGGAGTCCAGTCATAGATACATAACCATAACATGTACACTCCATGACCTAATGCATGAAAACCTCACCCATACTAATGCAAACTTGACCACACACAATCACAAGCACGGACCATACACAAGCATAAGCAACATGTAACCAAGAATGAACGACCAATGAATATTCAACATATAGCATCAAACAAGCAATAATACATGGACAACACAAAAGAATGACCAAAATGCGACCTAGAATAAAAAATAAATTCATATTCAACATGTAACAATATGTAAAACATGCACAATACACAAGCATGAACAACACATAATCAGTCATACACTCATGAAAACATGTTTACAACAACATCATCAGTCCTCCCATGGTGACACCATTGCCACCATGGCCAACACAACACCAATGCACAAACACATATGCCATAGGTATGAGAAACACGTAAGCAATAAAAAAAAGTATGACCAACACACCGCCCATCTAGTCCAAGGGTTGAACCATGCTCTATTACCACTCTGTAACACCCCCTTCTCACATCTACCCAAGAAACCGATTAGCTAGAGTAAATATTCGACGAAAGGCTGCTATAATGAGATTCAACCTCCTAGGTGGCCTTAAGGAAGTGGAACCAATGGAAACACAACATACAGACCTTGTATAACAACAACAACACACCCAGAAGGTAACCCAACCTTTCAAGCATCTTACATCTGGGTCACATTAACATTTTGACCTATTTGAGCCATAGTCACAAACACAGGCTTGCATATCTACATCATGGAGGCTATAGGTGCAGGAATAACACTACATGCCAGCGGTCAGGGCCCCAAATACTCAGTTAAGTGCCAGCATCCCCGAGATTTAAGCCACCTTTTCAGGCCCATAACTCAGTGTTCTGCCCAAAACTTCATGAAAAGTTCATAGATGATATATAAAAATAGAAAAATGATAAAATAGTGATCACAACAATAAGAAATCATCTAGACCCCTCCTAGCCATGATATAAATTTTGTCAAACATTTCACAAACATGAGAGCTACATGCATAAACAACAGAACAAAGCAAAGGTGTATCATACTTATCTGAGAATCATTAAGAAACATTTCTCCCCTACATCATTAGCTTCCAACAATATATTTTACCATAGGTACATTGTGCATTCATTTACAAGTAAAAACATGGAGAGAGCCATTTATCATCACAGATAAAATTCATGGTTATAACCATCACAATAGCAACATAAATACAGTGGGTACAAAAACAATAGAATCCACATAATAAACAATGCATTTGCATACAAAATACCAAATAAATGAGCTCTTCATTACTGAATGTAAAAACCAACCGGAGATGGGACTTCCAAATTCCATCGGACCATAGATTAGTTGAGCCAAATATATCTTCATTAAATCACCCCCATGCCATATTCCAAGCATGAATGTGGGAATTATAACAAACCAAAAAGAACCAAACAAGCATGAATGCTACTAGAGTTCTCTGTCTACACCATGAGGAATTTTATTGTCTCCTAGTCTCTAAGGCTTTACCGTAATCCACAGTCCAAATCAGGGATCACTAGGCTCTAAATCGAGACATACTCTCTAGGCTTTACCATACATCCCATCCCGGGACTACGAGGACAAAACGAAGAGCACCCACCCTTCAGTCTTTACCACAATTAATCCTGGATCACTAGGCCCTAAACCGAGGCAAACCACCTCTAGGATTTACCATATATCCCACCATTCACAGGCAAGGATTCCTAGGCCCATCGAGGCAACGCACTATCCATATTTACCGCAACCCCCAATTTGGTTCATGGGTTACTAGGCCATGTGTTGTATCAATTCAGAGATACACCTCACTCGTCTTCGAATTGAATCCGGCTCAACCAAAGTATGAGAACCCATCTCATCAAGGCTATATGGAAATGGCAAGGCTAGGCTGAAAACACTATCACACCCGAAAATAATTCTACTGTAACTTCTTGATCATGCTCTTCCTTCTTCTTTCTTTCTTTTCCTTTCTTGCTCAAATGCCAAAGTGCTCCAAGAAAACTCTAAGTGTTCAAGAGTAAGAGAGAGAGAGAGAGAATAATGAAAGAGCTCAAAAAACTGAACTAACTAAAGGTACCAATTGATCCTTAGAAGCCTTTTTATAGAAGAGGCCTATATTTTATTCATTTTCCTCCTCACATGCAACCTATGACCCTTCATATCCCTATTCTCCTAAATTCCATTATTTTCATAAATAAATATGCCAAAAATAATTTTTGCCTCTCTAATGCCTTAGCCATTTCCTTTACCAATTTCCATAGCCATAATAAACCATATGAACACTCACACTAGGATGTTTTTCCCAACATTTAGCTTGGAATAAGTGTCCCATCAACTGTGTTTATTATTTTTCACTTTTATTACATGGAATTTTCACTAGGGCTGCTACAACAAATGCATGGAAGACCACCTTCAATTCCAAGGAGGGCCTTTTTGAATTGTTGGTCATGCCTTTCGAATTGACAAATGACCTTACAACTTTTATGAGGATAATGGATGAAATATTGCGGCCGTTCACTAACTTGTTCATGGTTATATATTTGGACGACATTCTTACCTTCAACAATATTTGGGAAGAGCACTTGCAATGAATTCGACAAGTCCTTTAAACCATGCGACAACAAAAAATATGTCCAACCTGGAGAAATGCATCTTCAACATGAGCTAGGTCCAATATCTGAGTTACATCATAGATGAGCAAGGCATGATTGTGGATCTGGCTAAGATCTAAGTCATTCAAGATTGGCCAGCCTCGACCACTCTAACAGAGCTTCACATTTTTTTGGGAATTGCCAATTTTTATCGGAGGTTTGTGTTGGTATTATCCCATATCACTTAGCATTTGAGTTAGGTTACCAAGGGTGGAGAAAAAAAAAAAGTTTTCCTGGTCTAAGTACCAACAAAAGGCGTTCGTTGAGATGAAACACTTCCTCTGCTCTACACCTATACTCACATTGCCAGACCTGCAACAACTATTTGAAATCAAGAAAGACACCTCTGACTATGTTATTGGTGCAATTCTCATTTAATAAGGGCATTTCGCGGCCTATCACAGTGAGAATTTCTGATACAATTCAGAAGTACCCCAACTATGATAAAGAGATGTATTCTATCGTGCATGCTTATCGACAATGGAAACATTACATTCTGGGGAAGGATACGATCATCCAAACATATCACCAACCTCTTTAGTTTATACAAACATATGGGAAGTTGCAGAAGGATTTCTATCATAAGTGGTCTACATATATACAAAAATTCCACTTGAACATTAAGTACAAGAAAGAAAAAACCAATCATGTTGTAGATTGCCTCAATTGGCCCCCATTTGCAGCACTAACTATTGTTCTCAAATCTTGTGGCCACGAGACCTATGGATGGTTGCAACCGTACAAGAATGATCAAATTTTTTCCATCACTTACCAGATGCTAGTGGATGGAAAGAAAGTTCCAGATTTCCACCTCTAGGACACATTATTATGCTACCTAGGCTACCTTTGTGTTCCTTCAAGCGAGTGTGCCAAATTGATTTGGGAGGCACACTACAGTTAGGTCGCGGGACACTTCAATGCAGAGAAAACTGTAGTTGTACTAAATGATTTTTTTTATTGGCCAAAAATCCAACAAGACGTTGGAAAATATATCAAATCCTCCATTTCCTATGCCATCACCAAGCCAACCATCAAGAAGCAAGGCTTGTACACTCCTTTGCCTACTCCCAACCGTCCCTGGGAATCCATCTACATGGACTATCTATCGGGCCTCCCTTCTACTAAACATCGTAATGACTATGTATTTGTGGTCATGGATAGATTTTCTAAGATGGATATACTTTTGGCTTGCAAGAAGAGTATCATGACAAAGGACATTGCCAAACTCTTCTTTGAACGAGTATGGGTACATTTTGGAATCTCGCATACCATTATATTTGATCAGGATAACAGGTTCCTGAGCACATTCTGGTTGAGCCTCTATACATTATTTGGTGCTAAGATCACCAAGTCGTCTGCATTCCATCCCCAAACTAACGACCCGACAAAGGTCGTCAACAAGATGATAGTGCACATACTATGCAAGTACAACTCCAAGTATCCACAAATTTGGGATGAGAACCTTCCTCATGTGCAAAATAGTTATAACAAAGCTCTCGATAGCTCGACTAGTCACGGTCCTTTTCAAGTGGGTCTGGATTTTCAACCATTGTGTCCAATTGATGTTGCCATGCCTCATGCCACTACATAGACATAATTCACCCATGTACATTCCAAGCTTGATAAAGAAACCCAATTTATTGAATAAATCCAACACATACTCTAGGAGGTGGAAGACATCTTGGATAAGTCCAATGCCAAGTACAATGAACGACATGATCAACATCAGGTTCCACACAAGTTTTAGGTGGGTGATAAATTTTGGTTGCATTTTCAGAGGGAACACATTACTGGAGTGCATCATAAGCTTAGACCACTCCAATATTGGCCTTAAACCATCACCAAGGTTTTGAGAGACAATGATTTTAAGCTCAATGTTCCCCCATTCCTTGGCATACACTTAGTGTTCAATGTGGACTGCCTTCGACCATACTTTCCACCATTAACGAACACATGATTCAAGCATTGCAAAACAACTCATACCAACATAGCTAAACCCAAACTACATGGAACATGCCATAAATAATCAGATCATGGAAACATAGATCAAGAACACTTGCCAATAGAATACCCAACTGTATTGTGTTGTCAAAGTTGGCCAACTCCTACACCAAGGAAAGCAGCTCACCAGGGACCAAGTTCAACAAAAGTTTCCCCATCTCAGGGAGGTATTGAACATAATGGGGACCATTACTTCCTAAGGGGGAGGACTAATCCAGGTGGACATTGGTGGCCACCGCCTATTCCACTTGGACTCTCACCACTGTTTCTTTCAGTTTCCTTAATTGTAACACAATTTACTATTTTTGGTAGTTTTTTGGGTCCTGAACTTCTAGAGCTATTTTGAGACCCTAAACTACGTTTTTTTGGAAAACAGGAAAACCCATTGCCCATGGAAAGTGTTTACAAATGAAATTTGTAGTCATCGGATTGATCTTTCTAATGAGGTATCATACACATCAAACATATATCGTATGTGAAAGTTATGACCCCAGGAAGTTGATGTACCAATTTACCCTAACGGGGACCACAAATTTTTGGCTCTTCATCTCCTAGGATTAGGTTTTTGGATGTTTAGGGTTTTCTATTGTTTCTCAATAATAAATAGGCATTCGAGCCTTATTATAACACAATTTAGAAGACATGTAGTAGCCACATCTCTTCTCAGAGATAACCTACCATTGTCTGAGCTAGTTTATTTCCATTTTGCATGTAAACAAGTTTCAGTACTTTGTTATTAATGAATTGAAGTTTTGTTTTCATTGTATCACTATGTTTATGTTTATACATGTATTTCATTTCGTTCCTTCATAAATCTGATTCATTGAGGGACATGGACCAACACTTGGACTGCATTGAGAAATTCTTTGGCAAGCCTCCTCCAATTGATAGCAACCTCGACAATAATGAAGATCCGATTCGAGTTGCTTCCATAGACTCTGATCCATCTGCTTATCCTATGCCATATTCCATATGTTTTATAAATTTGATGTTATAGTTTGTCTTGATGATCTATGTGCCTTGTTTTCCGGTTCTTATCTCATCCTTGTAGTCTTTTTGGACATTTTGATATCCTATGCCTCTTTGCAAAGAGTGCACTTTTGTTTATGGTCCAATCTTTCCAGTGAAAGACAGACCTAAGATATTCAAAACCTCTATGTACATTCTAATTTAGAAGGAAATAAAAAATTTACTCCAAAAAATAAATAATAAAAAGTAAACCCTCATTTAAATAAATTAATCCATCTTTTGTGAAATTGACTTATTATAAAATAAAAAAATATTATTTTATAATCAAGATAAAAGGACATTTTAAATACAATAACAAATATATAAATAAAAATAAATTTAATTGATTATAAAAATAATTTAAAAAGATATTTTTACAATGATTTTCCATTTAATTTTTATTATATTTTAAAAATAAATTTAAGATATTTTTTTTGCAGACAGTTTGTAGTTGGGCAGTGAGTTCCTATTCCTATTGCCTATCTTCCGTGAAGGTAAGTTTTCTCTCATCATTATCACACAGGAATTTATTGTGGTTACTCTGGTTGAAATGCACTACCTTGTGTATATAAGGAATGCATAGTACATTCATGTGATTCAACTGTGATATGAAATGAATGGATATTTATGGTGTGTCTAGGTAATAATATCACGAATATAGCAATTTACCGTGTTTCAAATACTAGTCTAGTCTCTGTACTTTGTTGGAATTTGACAAATTACCACGTTATACAGACACAAACTCGTTGCTTGGGGTTTGTACTATTTATCCTTAAATTTCATTGTTATTCTATTCAACAATTGGCGGTATTATGGGTTGCTACATTATCCATGGATCCCTTTCAAATCATATGTTGCAGTGTTTCCAAATCATATGTTGCAGTATTTCCAAATCATACACTGCATTATCATTAATGATTTTTTTTTTGAAAGCTCAATTCCCCATTTCAACTGAGTCGTAGTGAAATTAAGATTGATCGTTTTCTTATTTTGGTGAGTGCCCTATTTAAACGAATCTGGTTCTCTGGGAAGGGAATGTGGAGCAAGATTATAAATGTGCTTATGACTTTTGTCTCTGGTTTGGCTAATGATGTACACAAGAGCCGTATTCTCTGAGTGATTTTCTCTATATGCGTCTATGTACTCTGGTTTATATGATGCATAAGTTGAGTGTTGTATGAGGCTTTATATTTATATATATATATATATATATATATATATATATATATATATATATAGAGTTGTGTGTCGTATGTCTTTGTATCCCTACGTTGTTTGTAGCCTTATGGGTATCTCTATACCTTGTGGATCTTTATTGTAGAAGGAATTGGAGGAGCAGCCCTTGATCATTAACTCGAATTGGAGGAGCAGCCCTTATCATTAACTCACCACATGGAGGAGCAGTCCTTGATCATTAACTCACCACATGGAGGAAGTCCCTGCACATTGCAATTAAGGATATCTAATAAACATAAAATCATCACATGCACAATTAGGGATTTTGATGCCATATTTTAGAGCTGCAAAGAATATTGACAAGCATAGTGACCTTTGGAAATACAATTAAGTGTTTATATGGGAGCATTTTGGCAATGTCCTAGTTGCAATTCACCTAACATTCTTAGAAATAGTTAGGGGTGTGCCATGGTTATGTGCCTATGCAATTCTCTTTAGTCACTACACACCTCTACACCTCCTTAATGATCATGAGTTAACATGGCATAGGAACAATCAAGGAGTCCAGGTAGTACTTTGTCATGATATATAATCCAGGTACCAACCTTATACTAGACTTCTTGTGCATAAATGGGCAAGGTTTGTGGATTGATTTATTTGATTATTGAAGCTCAATATTGGGTACCTACAGTCATGAACAAAAGTTGCCCGTATTTTTGTTTATACCTAGAGAGTTCTCAATATTGTTTAACCTTCTATATCAACACCTATGGGCTTCCCAAATATGCTAGAAGACTAGTGAGAACCGCCCTCTTGTTGGCACGTGAATATATATATATATATATATAATGCATGGGTGTATGACTAGTAACAACATCTATTCCAATTGTGCGAACATACTTCAAACTATTGTGCAATGGGATCAATGGCCTTATGGGTAGACAACCATCACAAGTAACACCCCTTGTCCCAATTTGGCTTGAATTATGTGGAATCCAATGTCATCACATGGAGTTCCTTCTTATACATGTTCCCTTTTTAAGGAAACGTGATTGAATAGTTACTTGTGTGCCAATAACTTCACATGTAAGCAAGAATTCCTACTTGTAGGTATGCACTTCGTATATGTATAATGAAAAGGCTATTTCAACCTCAATTGCAACAACCATAAAGTTTTATGTGCAATTTTAGATATGATTCTCGATATAATTTCATGTGTCAACATTTTTTCGTATATCTCCTCTTACTTAAGAGTATTGTATTTGGTATAGTGGTGGATATGAACTTAAAGTGGACCTTTTTTCCTCATCGTATCTTTCCATTTTCATTGCCCCCAACAATAGTAGAATGTTTTCATTTGACATATATCTTTGTGATAGTTTGTGTTTGTAGTGGGTTGGTATTAATCTACTGCACTAACACAACCAATCTGGAGTAGCTCAATTGAAAGGGTGGTAGAATGAAAAAATGAAGGTGGCATTTTCGATTTTCTCCCACCAAATAATTTTAGTTAGGTGATTGTGTAAATGTTAGCAGGATTGAGAATTCAAAATAAATTGACACCTTCTTAATCAATTTTCTCTAGAACCTATCACCCTAACCTTTTTTGCAAGTGTGGAACTATTTTGGACTGCAAAGGTGTCTTACAAGGTCATAATGCCTCATTTCCATGTAGATATAGAAGGCTACCCGCCATTACATTTCCAATCCCTCCATATAGGTTCTAATCCAACCTATTTATTTTGTTAATTAAATCTTGGTCATACATATTTCAAAGCTATAGCACTATGTTGGGAGGTGCTTCTACAGTCCAGTATGAAGGAGGTGTAAAAATAATATCAAGTATTCCTATATAAAAACAATAAGCAAAGTATAGAAGTAACTTTTACTACATATTTTATACCTTTTTATATGGTTGTCTATGGTGATTTGGAAGACTAAAAAGAGTTGGGTAATAGAGTTGATAGTCAATCAAGAATCTCATTGCATGTGGATAAATCATTATCGGAAAACCTTAAATTGTGGAGGATTGATTCTAAAGCTCAAGTGCTTCTCTACATTCACTGGTCAGTTGCAAAACAAACAAGAAGCAAAATGTAGAACTAACTTAAATTCCATAAGAGGCATGTGAAACAGTGACAAAGTTTGTAGTAAATTATGTGCATGGGTAACCGAAATATTGCATTCAAACTCCATTAAACAAAAAAAACACATTCGAGATAAATATGTACACAAATAACTTAAACCATTTCAACTAACTAACTTTGTGGTCATAAAGACACCTAAACACTGATGAAGTTAACAAAGAATTCCTATCAATGTAATTACTAAGAACAAAGGAGGTTGTTATAGTATTGGTGGTGGGAAATTTAGGTGAATGAGGGGTGTGGGTGTTGTTGTTTACTTTGTTAATGTGGTGGAGCATGACAGGGCCGAGTTCTAGATTTGAAGACTTTGGGAACCACGGGGAAAGGAAAGGTCCAATGGTACAGTTAGCTAAAGTGTATAGAATGTTGTCTTGTGTATATCTTCATCCTTGATTCCAATTTGATGATATCCTGAACTTAGATCAATATTTTAAAATATAGAAGCTCCCATAATTTGATCAAACGAGTAATCTATTCAGGGAATGGCGCTCCCACAAGAGAGCAAGACAATTGAGGTGTTTGGTATAAAGGTAATTGTAGGATTTCATAGTCGGGAGGTGGAACGATAGGGTAACTCAAATGATGGAGAATGAGAATAAAAAAATTGAAATACTAGATTGAAAGAGAATAATGTGGCACTAACCTGTGTCCTAGTGTGACAATTCCTAAACCAGAATCCTATTGCAATAATTGGAAAATATCCCCTTAATTGTTTTTCATTACTTAAAAATTTATTTGCAGTTTTTCTATGACAAACATTGAATACATCACACTAAAACCTTCACTACATAAAATAATATACAGAAACATGAAATAAGCAAGAAGAAAAATAGATACACATATGACACAGTTATTTTGGACAAATGTCCCAGGAAAAACCTAATGCAGGAAAACCAATGCAACAATTGAGGATTTGTATTATTATGCAGTAGTTATGAATACAACCTAAGATGCCTTACTATCCATCCATACAGAGAAAAGTAATTGGCAGAGAGTTAGTGATAAAATGTCCTCACACTATCAATGAAGAACCAACACTGATCCAACCCCAAACTAACAAGCCCCATGCTGACTCTGCACAACCTCTGCACATATCTATGTCACTTTGGCTAGGAACTGTGTCACTTCCTTTGGTTGATCTTTCTACTTGCTGGATTATTCAATATTTGGCCCTCCAGTCTCAGACCCTGGCTCTCGGCACTGAAACTAATATCACCCTCAACAAAATTTTCGATCTCCTCAAGGCTTCAGCATTGACTCTGCGTGGTACTGCATCAGCTAGAATAGCCCTTACACTGCCTATTCTGCATCCTCTCTCTGCCTTCTCCGCGATGTATTCTTGGTAGGAAAAATATCCAAGCAACACTATCTCTACCCCTCACTGCAAGAATCAAATTGATGATCTCTCTGGTTGCTCTGTGCTGCTCACTTGAGAAATCGATCTCTAGACTATCTCTCGATGTGATTTCCAAATGCCCATCAAGCATTCTCTGATAACCTTCTCGTCGAGAAATCAACGACCCATATTAAAACATAATCAAGGGATAAGATTAACTTGACTTGTTCTTTGTATTTTTCTAAAATATTCACACCGAGTTCTATTAATATACTTCAATTATTTTAATTCCCTAAGTTTAGACTTACTCTTCCATTAATAATAATTAATTATTTTAATAAAACCCCATCCAGGTGGAATTTCCAAAAACGCTTCTGGGTATTTTGGAATACATGTGTCTAAGCCTCCCCACAAAATTTGAGACTTAGAGCACATCTGATGCTACTAGAAATGAACACTCCCTATTAGCGAGGAATGTGCTCTAGTAATGCACCCTATTGAAGCATTACACTAATTTTGTAACATCTCCCTCTGCGTTGTTGATGCCTATCAATGTTGTCCACCAACTAATATGCTATTGCATCTATGCTGTTGATGACCCTACATAGTGCTGCCAAATACATCTACACTGCAACTCTAGTGCTGTTGCAACAAAAAAATATCCAAAATACTGAACTAAGTGTTCAACAAGATGCATCTGATACTGAAGATTTGACTGTTGTTAGTCTCTACACTGACCCTCTAAAGTTGTTGTGTTGTTGTTGACTTTGCGATGTGCCTTACTGCACTACTGCTAACTCTGCTTTGCGTTACTCATGCTTTGGCATTCTCTAGCCATTGCACTGTCACGATGACACTTATCTGCACCAACTGACACTGGTCCATCTTGATACTTCTGATATGGGATCCCATAGCAAGGTATTGATCCAAGAGGTGGAATCCTCAAGGATCCTGCCCAACTACAAATCTTTCGAACTACAATTCTAGATCACCCCAATTCTCCCCTAGCGATATTTGGGAAATCATAGAAAACTCTTCCTCCTACATCCTAATAGTAGCAGCTTGTGGATCATGTTTCTCGTCCTTGTCCTTCTTCTTGAGAGGACAATGCGTAGCGTAGTGACCCATCTCACCCCACCAGAAACACTTGATCTTTGAGACGTCCTTTTTTCGCCCGTGCTACTCCTGCTTCTCCTTATATGTAAGGGTTGCATTCTATTCCTCCTCCTTGGGCTTCATCCCACTACTACTATTGCCATCAATTTTGCACTTGATCATATCTCACCTCATCTCTTCCTTCTGAAGAGAGGCCCACATCAATTCCCAATCATGCAACCTTTAACTACCTAGGATGTTCAGGACAAAGACATTCCATTCTTCTGATACTGAATTCAGGGCCAGTCTTACCATCTTGGTCCCTTGAGGCATTGATCCTATAGCTTCCAACTGATATCAAGTTTCCTGAAGCTTCACAAGGAATTGATCAATGCATTCTCCCTTCTGCATCCTTGTATATCAGATCTTCTCCTACAAGAACATCTTCCACTACTTGAAGGATCCTTGATACAACGTCTCCATGTCATCCCATATCTCTTCGGAATTCCCTTTTCCAGCGATGTGACATACTACATGATCCCTCACTCCCCAGAGGATCAAACGCTTGGTTTTCACCATATCCTTCTTGTAGGCTTTCAACTGATCTACATAAACAGGGGAAACTACCACACCATCTATGAAGGCTTTGAGATCATTCTCATCTAGAAGACACTTGATCCTTTCCTACCAGATCACATAGTTAGAGGCACCCTTCAAGCGATCTTGATCTCTCAGCCTGTTAGTTGCCATCTCTGCCAACAAAATTTGAACTGCTCCCTCTCTCCTCTACGCAACTGTTAGGTTTGCCTACACACTCCCTCTTGGAGTTAGTAGATATGCTCCTCGCTACTAGTGATTTGCAACTAACAAATAGAATTCCTTGGCTTAGAACTCACTGAGGAAGAAAT
The DNA here is from genome assembly GCA_034641835.2 of Pinus albicaulis. Classification (NCBI taxonomy): domain Eukaryota; kingdom Viridiplantae; phylum Streptophyta; class Pinopsida; order Pinales; family Pinaceae; genus Pinus; species Pinus albicaulis. The sequence continues at coordinate 830,879,529 of CM076575.1, forward strand.
TACCTCAAATAACTGTTTTCTTCTTCCTTCTTCTGATGCTTTCTGCACCAGCAACTGCTGCAGCAAAAAAATGCGTCCCATAGAAAACTGCTATGTGCTGAATCTTCTATTGCACTTCTCCCTCTGCCACTGAAAAATCACAAAATGGAAAGTACTAACTCTCTTTCGACTCACTCAGAGAGAAAATTCCTCGTAAATATTTCCCTTTCTAGCCTGGACTGCGCAAACCCTTGGGGATTCAATCTGCTGCCTACACAACTATTTGATCTCCCTCTTTCTCTTCCATGTTGAGTTCTTCCAGTATGCTCTCTTACTTCACCTGTGATTATCTGATACCATATGAAAATTCCTAAACCGGAATCTTATTGCAGCAATTGCAAAATATTCATCTAATTGTTATTAATTACTTAACAATTTATTTTTAGTCGTTATATGAGAAACATTGATTGCAAACTTCACTACATAAAATAATATACAGAAATAAGAATTGAGCAAGAATAAAAATAGACACTCATATGACACCATTATTTTTGTACAAATATCCTAGGAAAAACCCAATACGAGAAAATCGGTGCAATAGTTGAGGGTTTGTATTATTATGTAGTAGTTTTGAATACAATCTAGGATGCCTTACTGGCCATCCATACAGAGAAAAATAATTGGCAGAGAGTTAGTGAGAAAATGTCCTGACACTATCACTGAAGAACCAAGACTGATCCAACCCCAAACTAACAAGCCCCACGCTACCTCTCCGTAGATCTGTGTCACATTGGATGGGAACTGTGTCACTACCTTCGACTGATCTTTCTGCTGGCTATATGCTTCAATCTTTGGCCCTCCAGTCTCAAACCCCGGCTCCTGGCACTGAAACTAATCTCACCCTTAGCAAAATTGTGGATCTCCTCAAGGATTCAACGCCACCTCTGCGTGGGACTGCGCTGCCTAGCATAGCCCTTATGCTACCTCTTCTGCGTCATCTATTTGCCTTCATGTATTCCTGGCTCAGGAAAAATATCCAACTGCAAATTTCTTTTCCTCTCACTGCAAGAATCAACTCGATGATCTCTCTGACTTCTCTACGCTGCTCACTTGAGAAATCAATCTCTAGACTATCTCTCGATGTGATTTCCAAATGCCCATCAAGCCTTCTCTTATAACCTTCTCATTGAGAAATCAAAGGCCCAGATTAAAATATAATAAAGGGCTAAGATTGACTTGAATTTATCTTCATCTTTTTCTAGAAGATTCACACCCATTTCTATTAATATACTTTAATTATTTTAATTTCCTAAGTTTAGACTTAGGCTCCCAATAAAAATAATTAATTATTTTAATAAAACCCCATCCAGGTGGAATTTCCCAAAACGCTTTCTGGGTATTTTTTAACACATGAGTCTAAGACTCCTTGCAAAATTTGAGACTCAGAGCACATCCGATGCCACCATAAATAAACACCTAGTGCTAGTCTCAACTGTAGACTTCAGAGGGAGAAGAGCTTCTTGTCTTGTGAACCCACAAGCTAAGAGAAAAATGTAATGTGAAAATGAATTGGGGAATGAACCCTTTATATACATTCAACCAAACATGTGAGGGAATTGACACCATAAATACACCGTTGCGGGAAAATCTGCGGGATGGAGTGAGGCGGTGCAGTGGAGTCCAGTTACGAGAGATTGAGTTGATAGCCGCATCATCTTAAATTAGTTTTGCAGTGTTGCAAATTCATTTGCAAGAGGACTGACACTCAGTCATAGATCACATCATTAGGAGGAAAGTGGGTTTCTATTGTGATCTTCGATAATGATCTGCGATAAGGGGTTTTTCAATTTTTAACTTGATCTCATATTTGCAATTGAGTCAGTGATGCACTTAATTACATAATTTTGCGACACGACTCCTTTGAGTAGAATTTAGTAGAGTAAGAAGACTTAGGAGAATCCTAAGGATAGATAGGCCTAGGATAACCATTGTAATTCATGTTTTTAGAATTCAAGATGGCGGGGGAGGGGGGGGGTGCTCTCCAAATTTTAAAGTGTCAAAAATTTGGGGGGTTGTTGTAGTCACTACAATAACCTATCAACTATCATGGACAAGTAGTCATGTACATTCCTGGTTGTTGATAAAATTCACAAAAAGTCCATGGAAATGTTTCCCAAGGAGGAGTGAGTACAAATACAAGATTATATAGACCCTTTTTCCTTTAACTAGGCTTGTTGCTACAACAAAGCATGCATCCTATTATGAACCTAGCTACTTTATCTTGTATATTGGGCTAGTACACATACCTCTACAATTTTTCCACTATCTTCCCTACACCAAATGACCTTGCAACCTTGGAGGTGTGAGCCTCTCTAATTAGCTACAATTTCTCACCTTCATGAACACTTAACTTATCTATCCTATAGAGTAATCCATCCAGGAGATGGTGGTCAATGATGTTGTCACCATCGTACACTTGACTCTAAATCTACAACTACTGAAATAACTCCTTTAAGTGCTCATTATCTGAATATGCCTCTCTGTATGCATCATGGGTGAATGGATCCATGTGCATAAAATTTACCAAAGCTATGATATTTGATGTGGGTGGCCTTGAAAGTAGGTTGTTCAACTTGTTTGTGCTTCCCTTCATGTACTTTATCACTAAATGAAACTATTGTAGAAATTCAATCCACTTATAATGCCTTGTAAATTTTAGCTTACTATGGGCATGTAGGTACAACGGTGGTTGGTGATCCATGTGGATTAATGTCTCCTTGCCCATTATATAATGCTTCCACTTCTTCACACTTGCACCGGGGAATAATTCTCCTTGTCATAGGTAGGGTATTTAAGAATTTACCCATGAAATACTTCATAATGGTAGCATATAGGCCTTCCTCTCTACATGAAGACCAATCCCATTTCATACCCACTCACATCTATCTCCACTTGGAAGCATTGTTGGGAGTTTGGTAATGCCAGAAATAGCGCATGACTGATCTTATTATTTACCTCCTCAAATGCCTCTGTTAACCTTTCCCATTGGAAACTCTTGCCACATGTTGTTATGGCATGGAGTGGTGTTTCCACTATTGAAAATGAGGCTATGAATTTCCTTAGGTACTGTGGTACCCCAATAAAACTCCTAACCTCAAAATCATTAGTAGGCATTAACCATTTCCTGATAGCCTCCATCTTGGAACACTTCTTAAGCTTTGCTAGTAGTTGGTGCTTCTTCAATGTCTCTAACACCTACATCATATGTGAAATGTGCTCCTCCCAAATAGAATTGTATATAAATATATCATCCAGATAGACAATAACAAATGAATCTCGCAAATGAAATTGTATATCATTCATTAACCTCATAAATTTAGTTGGCACATTACATAGGCCAAATGGCATGACTAAACATTCATACAAACCTTGCTTATTTTTTAAAGTAATCTTCCAATTACCTTCTTCTATGACCTGAACCTAGTGATATCCATACTTTAAGTCCAACTTGGTGAAGTACTTCAATTTCTACAACTTATCCAATAGATCATCTATTATAGGCAGTGGGTACTTGTTCTTGAGTATACTTTTGTTCAATTCCATGTAATCTATACACATTCACCAAGTCCCATCCTTCTTTGGCACAATGATGGCGGGTGACCCACATGGTGACGTATTCAATCAAATGACACCCTATTCTGGAAGCTGTTGTGACTATTTATTCACTCACTTCTATAACATACTTCCTATACAACCCAATATTTGGAAAAGGGAAGTCCAAAAATAACTAGATCTCATGCTCCACTTACATCTTAGGTGGTAGCCCTTTAGTTTCTTGGAACACATCCCTATATGCATGTAACATATTTCCTAATTGTTTTTTCTATTTGTTAATAAACCCCTTCAAGGATGCCTTTGTTGTTATTGACTCTTATACAGTCTAATTTTCTATTTAAAACAATAAAAAAACTTCTTTCTAGAACTGATTAGTTTCTTGGATTAGTTGGCACTAAACCAATGAAATTTTCAACTTGCCTTTATGTGCATTGATGGTGAATGATTTTCCATCATTTACGAGTCAATATTCGTTATATATATGCATGGAGATTGCATATTTCATGAAAATGTAGGGACTTCCAAACACCACCCTACATACATCAAGGGGAACTACATCAAGTTCTACTTCATCAATAAAATCAACACTAATAGAAAATATATTTGTTCACTATTTTTTACCTTTATTTTTGCATCCTTATTTACCCATCCCAATGGATATGGGATTGTATGATCACGAAATTCCAATCTCAATTTGTTAACCAACTATGTTTCAATGAGATTCACCTCCAATCCCGATTCAGATAGAGCATCAATCTTGGTCTTTTTAACCTATATTTTTATATGGAAGAGCCTAGTATTTTTGTTCTCTTCCTATTGTTGATGGCTACTCAGATTTACCTCCTTATACAATAATGTACAAATTATCTTTACATCCATGTTCAAAATGATTTAAACTTGGTTTCTTGAATTAGTTTCCATGATATTCTTCTTATTATTATCGTTCTTTTTATTCTTTAGGTTAAGCTTTGGATGTAACTTCCAACTTTTCTCCAATGTATGTATTTTAATATTATATTGGTTGTAGTGCTTGCTAGTGTGTTTGCACTAGTTTCTTGTGGCTATAGTATTTCATCTTTTCCCCCTTTCCACTTCTTCTTCCCCTCCTTAGAAGCATCCTGCTGTTCCTTTTTCTCCAATCCACTTGATTTCCCTTTCTCCAAGGCTATGTTCTCTAAGTATATATTGTGCCTATACACAAGCCTCATCCATTGATTTGGGCTTGAACAACATCACTTGGTTATGTAGATGGCTATGTATACCCCCTAGATAATTGGAGAGTATATTTGAGTTATTTGGGGAGATACCCAACATTATGGCCATCTTTCTAAACTTTGTGGTGTACTCCTGTACACTCTATGCTGCTTCTTCCTAAAGTAGTGCCACTAGATCCACTAGCCCTCTACATACTTGATAGGGTGAACTTGTGACTTTATAAGGGTTTTAAAGTCCTCCCGTTTAGTCATTAGAGGATCTCCCTCCAACTTCAAGGTATTTGTGTGTCTTTACCACCAATTCAGAGCATGAACCTCTAATTTTAGTTTAAAAAATGAAATATTTTGTTCTTCCTTTATATGATGAACACTAAAATAAAATTATAATTGATGCAACCAATGATTTAGCTTCAAAGCATCTAACTCACCTTGTTATGGCTTGATATCAACATTCACTTCCATTTTAAACAGGGATTGTGAATGGTTCACGGTAGTCGAATTATGTTGATCATTTTCTAGTCCTTTATTTGGCTCATTTTATGTTTCTTCATGATCCTCTGATCTCCCCTCTAATGGGACCTATGCGTTAAAACAATCATATTTTTTAAATATCTAGAGATTTTTGGTTAGGGTTTCCATGAGGAGATTCATGTTACAGTTTATGTCTACAACTTGTGCTTCCATGCATGAAAACCTCTCTTTTATAAGATCATGAGGGTTAGTCATAGATTCGTTGACCATGAATAGAGTTTTATGACTTTTGGATTAGCCAATCTAGATCTCCTGAAAATATCCATAATATACACAAAGAAACTTACTATGATATTACTATGATCTGTGAAATTCTATGGATATTCCCCTGGATATTTCGTTATAATAGTTCTGATTAAATTATACTTAAATATCTAAAATCTACACTATGAGGGTTTATTTATTTTTATATTTTTGGATATATAAATTATTGTTTGTTGTGTATACATGAAAATTATAATTATGCATAAAATAGAGAAAATAAAAATAAAAACTCACAAACCACCATTGACACAAGATATATCATGGGAAACCTTTTTAGGATAAATCCTAACTAGAGGGTGAGGCCACATTACTCTCTTTCTCGAAATAGAAAATGGATGCAAGTACAAATAACTAAGGCTTGTGGAATGTGGGATACAGTAGTGAAAAAATCCTCTTTGTGTACTATCTCCCAATCCTTCTTGGATACTTTGCGAGTCTATGGAACAAAATTCCCTCAAAAAGAATGGAACCCCTTTTCCTCTTAGTGGCTTGGTTATAACACAACTTGATAACCTACTAGTTGTTAGGTTTGAATCCTTAAACTCTTAACTAAAGTTAAATTATTTAATATTATAGAGTCTTATTTATCATTATCACGTGGGTATATCCTTTTACATTAATAATGGGAGCTGACATGGCATCCTCTCGAATTATGGGGGCCAAAATAGGAAGGCCAACTTCTGAGTGACATAACTTTTGCATACATAATCCGATTGAGGTGATTGTTGCAGCATTGGAAAGTTATTTGTTTTAAAAATAGGAAAAAATGTGTTGTGATCAATTGGTAAATATTTAACTCTAAAAAATGATTTTTGAAGCCTCAAAATTTTCTTAGAAGGTTTCAGATGCCGAGTTTTCCAAACTAGGTCCCATCAATAAAAATGGTTATGTGAGCTGATTCTTCCACTTTTTCCACTTTCAAAGCTTCTTGGATGAAAAAAATTATAATGGTCAAATTCAAATAAATGTACAAGATCTATAAGTAAGTGATGAAGGTTGTCTCCTCCAACTATAGATGAATATGAAATAAAAAATAATATCATAAATTAATAGTCAGTTTTGAGAAGAAAAACCCCTAATTCTTCTATTCCATGAGACTAAAATCAAAGAGGAGGAAATTTTTATTAAATGAAAAAGTGTATGGAGAGGCACTGAATCCTCAATAATAATATAAAAAGGTGCTTTAGGAGGATTCTACAATATTTGGGATCCTTCAGTAGTTCAGAATCTTCAAGAATGGAAATCTCCACATTGGGTAGCCCTCAACCTTTTCCATTTGCCTTCACAAAACATGTCTTCCATTATTAATGTCTATATGCTAGTTTCTTATCAACGCAAAGATTTATTGGAATTCTCTTCATAATATGGGTGTTATAACTCAATCCTCCACTCTCATTTTTTTGGCATGATTTTAAAACCATTTTGCATCCATGGGAGAAAATAGGTGGATCACAAGTCAAAGATCCATTTGGAGAACATATGGAAGACATGATAACACATTTGGACTTGCTAGATATCAAAATAGAAAAAAATAAATTCACATGGAACAATTGGAAGGTTGGACTGGGTAAAATGATGGCAAGGATGGATAAGATTATAGTAAGTAGTGATTTTTTAGTTCAAAATTTCTCTCTATCCTCTAGAGCAATGCCTTGGGGAAGTTCAAACCAAAAGCCCATTTTTTAGAACTTATGAACTAATATATTATGGCCCTCTTCCATTTCTGGATCCCTTCAAAATGACTCTATGATATTATCTCCAAGTCGGACTCGAGCATTTGGGTTAGTGGGTTCCCTATCTATGTCTTGGAACATAAGACTAAAGCATCTAAAGTATCCCTAAAAACCTAGGCAAAAGAAAACTGTAAATATAGAAAAAATAAGACAATATTGTTCAAATTAAATCTTGAAGAGCTATGTTACAAACCTAATGAGAACTGTAACCTCAAAACAAAAAATGTAGTCCAAAAAACCCCTCTTTTTGTGCAAAAAACATGAAAAAAACACCCTGAAATCGAAAAGTGGTGATGTTGCATAATCCTTTTTTTAGGGTTAAAATTCTAACATTTTTAAGCCAATACATTAAAAGCTGAAATCATGATCATGGAAAACCTTAAAATTTCAACAATTTTCGATCATGACATTAAAGATTAAATAACATGACTCCAAAAAACCTTAGAATTTTGACAAGTTTCAAACACGGAATTAAAACCAAATATCACGAGTACAAAAAACCTTAAAATATCAACATTTTCCAACCATGTCATTATAAACGAAACCAAATGTCATGAGTACAAAAAACCTTAAAATCTCAACATTTTCCAGTCATGTCATTATAACCAAATATCATGACCTAAAAAACATTAAAATTCAACACTTAAATCAAAGAGTATTTCTACCAAGAACGTTTTTTTTAAGGCTAAATGATAACTTATTTGATATCATAGTCCAAGACAACTTGACCCATTTTCAATGGGGCACTATAATTGCAATATTTTTTAACTATCACTTACAAAATCATCATTAGTGTATACAAAATTATGAAAAACACCCTTAAAAAAAAGAAAAAAGATGTAATGTAATTTTTTTTTTATAAAATATATGCAAGTTTTCTTTTTTTTTTTCACACACACATATATAAATTTATTAAAAATAAAAATTTAAGATAATTATACAGAAATATTTTTTTTAGAAAAAAAAAAACAAAAAACCCAACAACAATAATAATAATAATAATAAAACAAATGAAAATTTGAAAATATGCATATACCCCCCCTTAAATATATAAGTAACTTGAAAAAAGAAAAAAAGAAATAAAAAAATATATTATAAAAAAAATAAAAAATAAAATAGCTATATTAAAATCTGAAAACAAGAATAAGAAAAAAAATATTTTAAAAATAAAAAAAATGGTCATGAGGGGTGGGGGAGGGCAATGTTTGAATGCAGATTTTGACAGTTATTCATACTGTAGTATAATTTTGGAGTTGAATTGTGTAAGTAAACTGAAATGTGTAGAAATTGCAAGAAATTTTCTGCTGCTAATGAAATCGAACTGAAATCGAGAGAAAAAATTCTTCTATTATTGTGCAGAAAGGAAAACACACAGTAGAAGCACATGCAATGACATGCAACCATAAAAACATAAGGAACACAATGATTTTACAGGGGAACCCAACTGGGAAAAACCCAAATCGCTGCTTTGCATTAATTCAGATGAAAAGAGAAACAATTATAATGTCTTGCTTCAACTCTGAAGCAAACCCTGTACTGTAAAACTGTTCTCCTGCTTTTTGACCTACTCTAGCCAACACTTTTCTAATTCAAGCCTCAACCATCCTCATATTTCCTTGCGCAATCCTAGAGGAACTCAACTCCTAAATAATATGGAAATTCCCTATTTCCTTGTGCAATTCCAAGGGGAATTGATCGCCTACTTAGTGCAAAATCATTGTACACTCAATAATATAAAATTATAATTACAAATGTGTCTTTCCCATCCACTCAAGTAGGAAATTCGAATTCCATGCATTAGTGGGTCTATTTTTAGCTGATTGACTAGTTAATTGAGAGAAAAGTGAGTTTAAAAAAATTCATAACTACTCAACTGACCTTCAACTGACTCAACTAATGACTAGAGATTCGTTAAGTGAGTTCAACTAACAATTACTACACAAGATTCTTGAATTTTAGCAATCAACCCATGCATAACTCTACTTATAGCCTATAACTCAAATTTACTGACTTAATTAGTAGACACAACCATGTCACTCTAGCTAACTGCAATCCAAGTCATCCTACTGATGTGGAAAATCAAATTTTCTCCATTTGACTTAGGAACTAGTTAAATGAAGCCTTTTCTAGTTAAATGGATATTTGGAAGATATCCATGAGAGTTTTCTACATTGCAAAAGGAGTCTCCTTTCCATGCCAGTTTGAAACCACATGATCTCTGACACCCTCCAGAATAATCCTCTTGGCTCTTGTTACGTCTTTCTTCCACTGAGCAAGTGCTTGTGCATATGATGTTGTTGGTTTTGGAATATTCGTTTGTATATATTCTCATACTCCATTATCATCCAGGAAAACTTTCATCTTGTCTTTCCAGGCACAAAAATTCAAGGTTCCCTCCAATGCATACTCCAACCTCAAACTGTTGAAGCCCATTTTTCCTGCACTGAAGAGAATCTGCACCAAAAACTTTGCAAATCGAAATTTCTTTGAGAGAAGATCTAGAACAAGGTTCCTATGTAGTTTTCTGATGCTTTGATACCATGTAGAAATTTCAAGAAATTTTCTATTGCTAATGAAATCGAACTGAAGTCAAGAGACAAAAATTCCTTCTACTATTATGTGGAAAGGAAAACACACGATAGAAACACATGCAATGAAACGCAACCAACAAAAGACATGGAACACACTGATTTTACAAGGGAACCCAACTGGTGAAGACCCCTCCGCTCCTTTGCATTAATTTAGATGAAAAGATAAACAATTACAATGTCCCGCTTCAACTCTGAAGCACACCCTAGAATGTAAAACTGTTCTCCTGCTTCTTGGCCTCCTCTAGCCAACACTTAGCCAATTTAAGCCTCAACCAACCTCCTATTTCCTTGTGAAATCTTGGAGGAATTAATCTCCTAAATAATAGGGAAATTATCTATTTCTTTGAAAAATTTCCAGGGGAAATTATCACCTGCTCAGTGCAAAAGCACTGACACATAACAATATACAATTATAAATACAATTGTGCCTTTTCCATCCACTCAACTAGGAAATTTGAATTCCATGCATGACTAGGTCTATTTTTAGCTGATTGAATATTTAACTGAGAGATCAATGAGTTAACAACTAAATTGACCTTCAACTGACTCAACTAATGACTAGAGCTCAATTAACTAAGTTCAAATAATAATAAAACAACTAGATTGCTAAATTTTAGAAATCAACCGATGCACAACTCTACTTCTAACCTATAACTAGAATCTACTGACTTAAATAGTAGACAAAGCCATGTCATTCTAGATAACTGCAATCCAAGTCATCCAGTTGATGTGGAAAATTGAATTTTCTCCATTTGACTAAGGCACTAGTTAAATGCAGCCTTTTCATGCTACAGTTTCAACAAAATTTCTGATGTTTTAGGTAGACATTACTGATCCTCAAGGATAAAATAAGAATTTTGAAGAATGATGTTGTTGAAGAAACTTCTTTTGTCCCTTGGGGTGGGCAGAGTGTATGCCTAAAACATCAAATGTTTCAGCGTACTTACACAATTCAACTCCAGAAGTATACCACAAAACACTTGAAAAATAGGCATTAAAAAAAAAAAAAAAGGAAAAATATAATGATAGGAAAATTTTAAGCGCCAAGTTTTAGTGGTTTTCATAGTCATGATATTTCATCTTTAATTCCATGAATGGATTTTAACCCTAAAAAGGGTGATGCTACATGTCTTTCATGGTCGTGATTTTAGTCCTTAATGCTATGATTGAAAATTGTTTGAATATTAACCTTGAAAAAGAAGAAGAAGAAGAAGAAGAAGAAGAAGAAGAATAAGTGATAATGCATCACCCCTTTTTCATTTTAGTGTGGTTTTTCATGTCTTATGTAACCATCATATTTTATTTTTAATGCCACGATGCAAACATGTTATAATTTTAACCCTGAAATGAAAAAATGGTGATACTACATCACCACTTTTCAAAATAATCATGAAAATCATGATTTGATGCGACCTCAAAAAAACAAGAACTAGGTAAAGTTATCATTAAGTTGGTAACATTGTTGAAGAAATTCATCAAAAGATGCAGCATAAACCTCTATCTATGGAGATTATTATGGTGGAAAAGAAGGTATTTGAATCTTACCTTTATTTCTTGAAAGCAGAGGAAGAAACATGGAGGCTTAAATTTAGGAGTCTATGGCTCAAGGAAGGTGAAAAAAATACAAAATTTTTCCTTAAGCAAGAAATTTTTGGTGGAAGGGTAATAAATTTCCTCCTTTGATAATACCAAGGAGGAAGCTTACCAACACCACAAAAATTTTTATTCTGAAAAATATGCCCTTCTTCCTCAGATTGAGGAAGAAATGTTAGAAAATATGCCTCTTCTAGTTACTCAAAGGATAGTGCGTTATTACGGAGGTCGATTATAGAAGGGGAAATCTAGAAAATCTTAAAATTTCTTAGCATAGATAAAGATCCTAATATAGATGGATTTTTAGTTCACTTCTATCAACGCTACTGGTAGATTATCAAAGTTTTCTTATGCAGGATGATCAATTATGTTTTAGGTCACTTCAATATGGGAGGAGGGATCAACTCCACCTTCCTTTCCTTGGTTCCAAAATAGGTCAATATCTCTTCCTTTTCCATGTTTGGGCCTACTTCCCTTTGTAATGTCTCTTATAAAAACGTGTAAAAAATTATTGCTTCATTTGATAGAGTAAGACACTCCTTCCTATTTGTTGTTGTAAAGAAAATTTGCTTTTGACAATAAATTTACTAGCTAGATAGAAAACTTGATTAAGGGCCCTTGGAAATCCCCATTAGTCAATGCTTAACATTGACCTATGCTAGTTACACACACACACCATGTGTTAAATTGTATGTTGAACACTGAAGTAATTACACTTCTTCCTTTTGAGAAAGTCACTAACAAAATATTTTGATCATAAGAAATTTTTTATTCTCATTTTCTTTATATAATATATACATAGTTTCCATTGAAATGTTTTACTCAACATGGCCACTGAAATATTTTTTTTATAAACTTTATATATATAGACAAGTTGTATGAGTTCTCTAGAGATTACATCAGGCTTGACCCGTGGCTTGAGAAACAACGACCTAGGGGCATCTAAGCCATCAATATCACCCGGGGATCCCACTTGACCTAGGCCACTCCATCCCCTAACATGGATGGATTTTTTCCCACGTATTTTCCAAATGGCCACTTTCACAACATTGAGTGACTTAATAGTACACCCCATCACTGTTTATTCTATGCCCCATGGGAATTTATAGCCTATATTATTTACATTAAAATGTTTTTTTTGTGCCCCACCATATTGGAAATAAGAAAGCATATATTCATGGGATAGAATCTCTCTCTCTCTCTCTCTCTCTCTCTCTCTCTCTCTATATATATATATATATATATATATATATATATATATGATTAATAGTTTTTAAAAATTTTCCCAGGAGAGTTCTTAAATGATATGGTGGCTTCACTATTTTTTTTTTTAATCTATGTGGTTCATGGATCCCAAAGGTCGGTGAATATTTCTTCCATGGAATATTTGTTCCAAGCAAATCCACCCAAAATGATCACTTCCTTCTGGCTCAACCATAATGCCTGACTCAGATAGTGTCGAGAGAATTGAACTTGTGACCTCTCAATAGAAAAGGTGCTTTAATGATGGGGAATCAACCAATTGAGCTAACCTGTAGGGCTGGGCTGGAATCAAATAATTGAGATGAATTTGGTTCAATCAATTATGAGGGGTAGGATACCACCAAATGGCATCCTGCATGGGAGGTTGTATGACGGAAATTTGAGCAATATTTAGCAGGTACATGGGAGAGGATGGTAGAGAGGTTTCTGGAGATGTGGGCATCCAGGGAAGGACAACCTACTCTAAAATAAGAAAATTATGCATGGTTGGAAAATGGATTATATTAACACTAGTTTGGGGAAGGTTGATGGGGAAGGGTTTCTCATAACATATACTAATTCGTGGACCTATCCTTACATAGGTGTTTTTGGAAATTTTTATCCTCAACGAACATGCTATCTATGAGAATGGTAATTTAAAGAACAAGGAAAACTAATGTATGCTAGGGAATGAACATAGTATTGGATGCAAGGTTGGTGCTCTTCCTTAGTTGGAAGTTAAGCTACTTGGGTGATGTGTATATGAAAGATTGAGGATTATGCAAATTTTGCAAGTGAATAGATTATGGATTTTAACCTCTTATGTCAATTTCTTAAACACATAAACATGCATTAAAACTTAATTTTTGCAGAAATAATGAAGACAATAATACCATAACTGTAAACACAAAACAACAAGTGATTAAGGATTTCACCCCTCTTGGGCTACATCTCCTGGTCTAGCTTCTAATGGTTGGGCCTCTTTAATTATGCTAAAAAAGTGTGATTACATCAACTTACAGTGCTCAAATGGCTTCAACAATGTCTCCAATGACTCTAGAATAGTAAAAAACCCCTAGTTGGGCTCTTTCTGCTCCAAAAAAGGCTAAAAAATGAATGAGTTATGCTCCCATGAAGTTTTCACACTATCTATCCTACAATTTTCATTTCTCTACAAATTATCCTAAAAATTCGGACTTTTTTGGCCATATGGGGTGAAAATTTTGCTCCGCATCGATGAGTTTCCCACCGCACTGGGTGCAAAATGTTGCCTCCATAATTTTCCTATTTCGGCCATGAAACCATTAAAATTGCGACAAATGTCCATTTATGCACCGTTGGATTCATATGTCAGTGGAATTGGCGTGCCAAACCTTACCTATATGTGGAACTTTGGGTTCGTTACTGGTTATGTGATGGTTGGGTTAGCAGGAATCGCTCCAAAGTATGGTTCCACTCTCACCATATCATATAGACCAAACCACAACATATTATATCACCACAACATGTTCCCATGTTCGAACTAACCACCAGGGATAACATCACCATGGCTCTAACTTATCCGTGGCAAAAAACATAACCTCCACTGTAATGTGACCACCATTCCAAACAACCACGATAGCATTTAACAAACCACCACTGCACAGACTCTAACTATGGCATATAATTTAACCTCGACATGTGAACACCACCATGGAATCCAGTTTCAAAACCGCTGACTGTGGCATCTAATAGGTAACCTCTGTTGCACCGTTGTCATGTGAACAATATTCCAAGACCTTAGCTGGTGTTATAACCGTAAATCGTAATCGCTGCAATACTTTGGAATGTGGCTTATATCATAATGTTTGGTTGAAATATATCCACCAATACATATTGTTTCAAACTTTAGGTTATGTGGGTATTGCATGGTTTGAAAATATTACATGCCATAAACTTTAGAATATGATATAACATATGTCTTGGTTCGGGGGTTAGCCCTTAACACTGTTTTGTGGATTGGTGTTGGGGGTTAACCTCGGTCCCCACCCCGATGTGCAAACTTGTTAAAGCTTATATAGCACATGAGATCCATAACTATTAGGAAACAAAGTAGCCGAGATGGTTGGAGACATTTTCTGCTTGGTGGAGGTCTCGTGCTCGAACCCCATGGGCTACTGCTCGACCTCCAAACCAACTTTTACATGGCCACCAGAAGGCCACATGATAGCCTTTGGTTGGCCCACTTGTTCCTCTCTGGTTGGTCCAAATTAACCATTACTTCAACCAATGAAAATCCATAAAGTTCAAGCCACTAGGAATATGACAAGTGTCAACCAACCATTGGCTAATAAAGCACAGTAAACCTGCAATGTCAGGATCCAGTCAGCATTACGAACTGCTGAATGTGCAGCCTTGTACAACCCAAACAATTTTTTTTGTTGTTTCCTAAAATGGTAGAACACGATATCGGGATAATCCGATGTTGGCTTTGAGCAAAACGAGTTGTGCCAGATTCAGAACGATGAGATCTACACAATGGAGCTAGTTTCGATCCATTTTAAGAACTTTGAATTTTGAGCATTAAATTGATCCACCAGATCATTCCAACCCACTGGAAGCTTTTGGACCTCCAAAAGCTCTTTATCCATCAACAAATAGATGAGGGTAAAACTCCCTCACCCTTCCAGTCTCAATCCACTGAAATTTTCTTGAATGCGACACTTTGAGATTTTCATGAAAACACATCATTTTCCTTGATTTTGGAGACCTTAACTTTCTGTCATAGATAACATCTTGCTGAAATTTCCCAGAATATGCAGAACAAAAAACTTCTCTTGAAGGAATAAACACATTCCCTCCTTGGCTTTCAATAAAAGGAAACTTAAACAACCTCAAATTATTCTCACCTTGAACACCATCAACATGACAATTATTAACATGTCTAGCCTTGTGATTTGCTCGACTCTTGACCAAATGTGATCGCCATCACCATGCACCATCTCTTTTGAAAGCTAACACATTGTGAAACCCACAAGAAGAACTTTTGGAACCAATGCCCTATTTTTCAAATTTCTTTTGCACTTTCTCTTTGACCTTTGCACTCTCTAGCTCTTGCATCTTGTTCACACCATTATTTAACAATGATGCATGGTGCTACAAATTTACTTCATCTTTTTTACCTCTTTTAGGAGGAAAAATGTTAGATTCCTGAAACATATTATCACAATAATTAGAAACTTGAATGAAATCATATTTTAAATTTGATTCATCTCCTTGAAAGGGCCTCATTCACAACATATTTATGCTTGAACATTAACAAAGAAAAATTCTGACTAGCATTAACAATCCTCTTCATTTGTCCAACATTCATAAGAGACAAACTCATCTTCTTACTATGAAATATAACAATGTACTCAATCCCATTATTGAACAAGTGATACTTATTCTTATGGAGATGAAATATTTCTCTCCTATCATAAAGAAATGGGATTCCCAAAACTATACCACAAATATTAAGCGGAATTACATCAAGTTCAACTTCATCAAGACATTTTGCACTAATTGCAAATCTAAGGATGCACCTCCTTCTAACCTACAATTTCGCATTCTCACATACCCAACCTAAAGGATAGGGTCTAGGATGTGGAATGGTATCTAAATTTAACTTCTTGACAATGTCTTTTGAGATAATATTTTCTTGTGAACCACTATCAAACAGTGTGTCTATCTTGGTATGCCTTGAAATCACTCTAATATGGAAAAGCTCAATTATTGTTTCTTCATCTTGAGTATCATTTAGACAACTTGAATAACTTGTACTTGATATTTCATTACCTTTCAAACCCATTGTTGTGATATTTGTTCAATCTATCGAATAAGAACCTAAATCATGTTGTATAGTTTCATTTGTCTTCTCCTTTTGTTTTTCAACTTTTTGGGTCTCATCTTTGGATGAAGTTTCCAACAATGATCTTCATCATGTCCATCTTTGGAACAATGTTTGCATGTGATTTTTTTTGTCTCCATCTTGATGGATTATTTCTTTTACCCTTAAGCTTACCCTTTCCTTTTTCTCTAGACTCAAAGGAATTCTCACTTGTTTCATCTGAAACATTTTTCCCTCTTGCCTCTAGATGTGTGTCATGTGCACAAACTTCAAATAAAATTATAGGGTTAAAAATGAGAATTGCGTGTCTTAGATAACTTTGCAAACCTCCACTGTATTTCAGCAAAGTGTCTTGAGATGTAAAATCTACACCCAATATTAGTGCTCTTATCCTAAACTCTTGAGTATAGCTCTGCACACTTTTTCCGTTTCCTTGCCTAAAGTTTTTCCAGTCCATTATAGATTTATGCATGTATGCTAATGGATAGGATTTTATTCTCAATGTAGAAAAAAAATCATTCCAAGAGGTTAAGACCTTACCATGTTTCTTCATGTCCTCTTGAGTTTTGGTTTCCCACAAAATAAGTGTTTCACTCTCCAATCTTAATGAATAAAGTTGAATCTTGATGTCATAATCCTTGATCCTTTGTATCCTGCAAAAAACTTAAAGCCGATGAACCCAGTTATCTATTCCCTCAACATTTACCTCTCCATCATACATAGGAAAATCAAACTTTATGTCAAGTTTTAGAAATGGAGTTTTACCATGTCCCTTTGGATAATGTGGAGGTGTTTGTGAAGGGCTTGTTGTGGAAGATGATGATGGTGAAGATGGTGGTGAGGATGGAGGTGAAGATAATGGTGGTGTAAAAGGTGATTTGTCACCATTCCCTTCGTTACCTTTTGGAGTCTTGTCCCAATCTCCTCCATCTCCTTTTGAATACTTATCTCCCTTTGGATGACTGGAGATATCACCTTGGAACTTTGTGTTTCTATCTTCATAGATAAATTTCACCATTTGTGTCATGTTAAAGATTTTTTTTTTTTTTGAAATCCTTTTCATCCTTTGACATATTTTCTGGCTCTCCTTCACGTGACATGATTGTTGAAGCTTCAAGTACAATTTGAGGTGAAATTTTTGGTGGAGATTGTGGTAAATTTTCTCTCCTTGTCCTCGACCTAACTTGAGGACTTGCAACCACAAGCTTTCGTTATCCTCTCTTCAGCTTCAAACTTGTAACCATCTAAAACACTTGCAGAAAATTAAACCCCCAAAGCAACAAATAACTCTAGCTTTGATACCAAACTGATCTGTTTATGAAAGCTTGAGGATTATGTCAAATTTTTAAAGTGAATAGATTAGGGTTTTTAAACTCTTATGTCAATTTATTGAACACATAAACATGCGTTGAAACTCAATTCTTGCATAAATAATGAAGACAATAATACCATAACAGTAAATAAAAAACATCAAGTGATGAAGGAGTTCATCCCTCCTAGGCTACATCTCTTGGTCCAGTTTCCAATGGTTGGCCCTCTTTCATTATGCTAAAAAAATTGTGATAACATAAAGTTACAATGCTCAAATGGATTAAAAAAGATCTCCAATGGATCCAGGACAGTAACAAACTCCTAGTTGGGCTCTTGGTTCTCCAAAAAATACTAAAAAATGGATGAGTTATGGTCCCATGAAGGTTTTACACTATATTTCCTACAATTCACGCTTCTCTGCAAATTATCCTACAAATTTGGACTTTTTCGGCCACGTGGGGCGATAATTTCGCCCCACGCTGACAAGATTCCCTCCGTACTGAGTGAAAAATTTGCCTCATCCTAGGTCAGCCATAAAACCGTTAAAATTGTGACAAATGTCCATTTATGGACTGTCAGGTACAGATGTTGGTGGAATTGGTGTGCCAAACCTTAACTATATTTGGAAATTTGGGTTTGTTAGTGGTTATGTGATGGTTGGGTTAGCGATAACCCCACCCTAAAGGATGGTTCCACTCTTGAAATATCATATAGACCAAATCAAAACATAATATATCACCGCAATATGTGCCCATGTTCGAAAGAACCACCGGGGCTAGCATCATTGTGGTTCTATCTTATCTGTGGCAACAAAAATAAGCTCCGCTGCAATGTGACCAATGTTCCAAACCACCATGGTAACTGTTAACAAACCATTGTTGCACAGACTCCAACTGTGGCATATAATTTAACCTCGACATGTGGACACCACCATGGAATCTGGCTCCGAAACCGCTGATCTTGGCATGTATTGGTTAACCTCTACTGCACCATTGCCATGTGAAAAATATTCCAAGAGCTTAGTCACTGTTATAGCCATCAACCCCAACTGCTACAATACTTTGGAATGTGGGTTATATCATAATGTTTGGTTGAAATATATCTGCCAATACATATTGTTTCAAACTTTAGGTTATGTGGGTATAGCATGGTTTGAAAATATTAGATGCCATAAAATTTGGAATATGATATAACATATGTGTTGCACTAGGTACTAGCCCTTAATCCTAGTTTATGGACCAGGGTCAGGGGTTAACCCTAGTCCCCACCCTCACGTGCAAACTTGTTAAAGTTTATATAGCACATGAGACCCATAACTATTAAGAAAAAAAGTAGCCGAGATGGTTGGATACCTTTGGTTCTTAGTGGAGGTCTCACGCTCGAATCCCATGGGCTATTGCTCAACCTGAAAACCAAATTTTACATGGCCACCAGGAGGCCACGTGGTAGCCTCTTTTTGGCCCACATGGTCCTCTATGGTTGGTCCACCTCAACCATTACTTCAACCAATGAAAATCCATCAAATTCGAGCCACTAGGAATATGAAAAGTGTCAAAAAACCATTGGTTAATAAAGCACAATCAACCTGCCATGTCAGGGTCCGGTCAAGAGTATGGACTGTTGACTGTGCAACCCTGTACAACCCAAACACAAATTTTTTTGTTGATTCCCAAAATGGACAAAACATGATATTGGGATCATCCGATGTCGGATTTGAGCGGAATGAGTTGTGCCCAATTCAGAATGACAAGAAATATGCAATGGAACTTGTTTTAAGCAATTATGAGAACTTTGAAATTTTAGCATAAAATTTATCCATCGGATCATTGGGAACTACCTCGATTAGGGTGTTGCAACTGCAAATAAGATGTTGTAGGCTTTCAATTTATATTATCTTCACCTTGAACATTCTTATAGTTATAAAATTGATGATATTAGTGTTATATGCAAAATTTTGGTTTTGTAGTAGTTTGTTTTTATATGCCAACTCTAGGTTTGTTAATCCTGATGGGGTACCATTATATAAAAATCAGAGTTGGATCTTGAATTTAGGTGTTGAATCTATTTTCGCCTGGCCTTAATCCTTGCTTTATTTCCTTTTTAGTTTTGTTAGGGACTCACTCCTGTGTTTTCCTATGGGGATTTCATCTGGTGTTTTATCTTCTTTAAAATTGATCCCCCCACCCCACTCACTCTCGATCCTTTCAATCTCTATGTAATTCAGTATCCATCAGCCCGTGTCTTTATGTCCTATCCTGGGGTGGTGTTTTATTTTGAGTCTAATAAGATGGCTAGGCATCACCTTTTATCCCTAAATGCATTGGGCAAAGTGGCTTTGTGGGTCTCCCCTGCCTCTAACTCACCCCCTATAGTGGGTAAAACTCATGCACAATAACCTGCTCCTGCCTTTGGGGATAGATATATAAATATATTTCTGAAGTGGTATGGAGAACCAATTCTAACGTTGAAGACCAAGTGAGAGAGAGTAGAATATTTATTCCTGAAATACATATGGAAAGATAGATCATGTATTATATCATTGATGTAGGAATCTCAACTAGGGATCATTCCCCATCCTATATGTAGACAATCAACCTATACTAGCACTTGAAAACATTGATGGGTATGTTTTAACACTGGAAAATCATACAAGTAAAAGATATTAGAAAATTTCAAGAAGAAGGTACAAATAAATATTTATAGGGAAGAAATACATTATAAGAGCTGAAAATTTTAACTTTTCCTAAGGTCAAGCAGGAAAATTTATTAAACTATGCACAAGAAGCACTGACCCCAGGCGATCATTGTGGATTTTTCTTTGATAGTCATGAAGATCATCACAGCTATCCCTCAAAGAGCCATGCGGTCCTGAGGATGATGAAAGTTACCATCCGAAACCACTTGGCACACTTCGAGAAAAATATTCTCACTCAAGCTAGCCAAGGATAGCCACCTTGGAGCCACCTTGAGGCTTTAATGCAATACACAAAGGAATCATATCCCCAATCTTATGTCAGCATCCATATTTTACCAAGAGAGGGAGCGAAAATTTGAAATTTGTCCATAAAATCCAGCCATGGGAAGAGAAACCTGAGAACACATTGTTATGTTGGCCAAATTTCTTAGAAGAAAACTAGATTGTGTTGTCCAGTAGCAAGAGGATTAGAAGGATTCAGTTGTTGGCCATCCAACATCTCAATCCAAGAGAGAAGATTTCACCACGTGTTCGTCGATCTACCATCCTTCGAGAGGGAAGAGAGGCTTCCTGAAATATTGAGGGGAGGAGACCCCCTTGTCTTGGATATTGGTGCTATGTAGCTCTAAGGAGATTCTTATTTTCAGCTACACCAATTTGTTGTGGAGTATACAGAAAAATATGTTGCAATTGAATGCCATGCTCAGTGAAAAACTTGATAATTTTTTTGTTAATATAGTCTCCTCCATTTTTAGATCTTAACTTAATAATTTGATGCCCAGATTGTTTCTTAACAAAGGCCTTAACAGCCAAGGACATGTTAAAAAATTCACTCTTGAGTTTTAAGAAGTATACTCAAGTGCGTCTAGAAAAATAATCAATGAAAGTTCAGAAGTACTTGTAGCCAGAGAAAGAAGCATCTGGAAGTGGACCACATAAATCACTGTGCACAAGCTGCAAAGGGGCTGAAGCGTGCCAAGAGGCATGTTTGTCAAAACTGTCTCGATGGTGTTTTCTGAGTGCACAACCGGAACAAACACCATCTCAGCAAGATACCTTAAGAAGACCTGTCACCATATTTTCTTTACATAGAGTTTGAAGAGAGCGATAGTTTAAGTGACCAAATCGCTCATGCCAAAGTTTTCTCACTTCATCATTATGAGAAAAAAAACGGAGGGAAGACACGATGACCTAAAGTTGTCAAAATTGTACAACCTTGTGGAATCATCAACAATGCTAGTAGCTAAAATATGTCTAGGATCTCTTAGTTCCTTAATTAAAACATCATGAGGTGAGAAGGGAAAACCATAGAATTCTATTCTATTCTAAAACCTTCTATTCTCACCTCATGATGTTTTAATTAAGGACCTTCTAAAACCTTCTATTCTAATACCTATGTTGGTGATGATAGGTATTTAATGCATCAATATCTGGTTATGCATTAAATGTCTCTTCTTCTTCTCTTTCTCATGAGTGGCTCATTGATTCTGGAGCCTCTTACCAAATGGACAAAAATAAAGCCATGTTTTCTTCTTTAAATGATTGTAACACCAAAAATATTTATGTTGGTGATGATAGATCCCTTGTGGAATCATCAACAATGCTAGTAGCTAAAATATGTCTAGAGGCATTTAATGCATAACCAGATATTGATGCGTTAAATACCTATCATCTATAAGAGATATATCATCACGACAAGGTAGGAACACATAATACATCATTAAACTGACCTTTATCTAGATGAATAGTTCTAGACCCTATAACACTAAGAGATCTATCATCACCAACATAAATATTTTTGGTGTTACAATCATTTAAAGAAGAAAACATGGCTTTATTTTTGGCCATTTGGTAAGAGGCTCTAGAATCAATGAGCCACTCATGAGAAAGAGAAGAAGAAGAGACATTTAATGCATAACCAGATATTAATGGTTGACAACCACATGCAGAAATTTCCATTGCCGAAGATGAAGTTGAATAGTTCTCCAAATGGATGTTGTGCTTCTTCATTATTGCTTCCAAGGCTTCCATCTTCTTAAAAAATTTTGACTCTACCCTGGTCATCACGATTACAAAAGTTGCAATGTCTATCTGTCTTCTTCCCTTTGTTTTTATTTTCCTTATCAGTTTGTTGAGTTGTTTTTTTAGTTTGCGGCTGAAATTTCTTAAGACCCTTGTTTGGTTTAGGACCATTCTTTTTAGGATGTTGTTTCTTAGTATTATTTGGATATGGTTTTTGTTGGGCTGCTAAGGATTTCTTAGAAGAGTTTCCATAAGTAATAATACCAAGGTGTAAGAGTTTTTCTTGCTCTCTTATCAAAGAATCACAAAAGGCATCGAAAGAGGGGGAATTGTAGGCTGTCCCTTGAGAAATGAGGGCTTCTCTAGTGGAATGGAAGGTGGAAACAAATACAAAGTATGCAGGGCCTAGCTTAGTAATAATGGAATAGATAAGACTACTATATTCCTTTTTGACCTTACAACCTTCTAAAATATTTCTAAGCCTTCTTGAATTTGGACACAAATCTTCAATAGAGGAGAAATTATTTGGGTCCAAAGTAAGCAACTCTTTTTCAAGCTGGTGGGATTTGATTTCATTCTGAATGCCAAAAACAATATTTGGCTTTTTCATAGCTTCATGAGGGTAGTCAATTTCTTGGATATGCAATCTAAGATCTTGAGCAATGGATATTCCTATCAAACCTCGTTCTTGAACTTGTTTATTTTCCCATTTAGTCTTTTCATCTGCATCGGTAGGTTTATATTCTTATCCCATGGCTATTCTATAAATCCTGTTACTTCTAAGTAAGTCTACCATGTAAGATGACCATTGGAAATAATTGGTGTTGTTAATAATAATTGGGCATGCACTTTCCATTTTTTAAAATTGAAGTTGAAAATGTTGAAACTAGCTACTCCAATGGAAAGATCTCAAAAAATTAGGCCGGTTAAAAAAATGATTCTTAAAACGACTTCCGGATGAAGAAGTTATGCCTTTTTGAAGAAAAGTTGGAGTAGATGTCGAGTAGTTACATGATAGGTTGAAAGTTGATGATGAAGTTGTACTTGAAAAAAAAATCTCTCCCCCCCTTTTCCAAACTTAATATAATAAACTCAATTAAAAAAAATATACTACTTTATGTGACCCACTTTTATAAATAAGTGAGAGTCACTTTTACAATGTTACTTTTACATGTGCTTTTTAAATAAAACTTAAAAAAAAACAACTTGCCAAAAATATTTTTAAGAAAAAATAACTTGACAAAAAAAGCTTGACAAAGAGACTTGAACCCAATACCTCTATTCTCATAAAGTAACTTTACACCAAGTGAGCTTGTTTGAAAGGAGAAGTTTTTTTTTTTTTTTTCTCTTCGGTGTGCGTGTTTTTTCCTGCAAAAAAAACAACCATGCAAAAAAATAAAATAGAAGCCTTCTGGCAAAAAATTGTATTTCCGGTTAGTCCGTCCGACACCTATAAATTTTTCTTGCTATTTCTGATTTCCCGAAATTGCACAAAGACACGAGAAAAGAACATACATAGCAGAAAAATCTCGTCTTCATGTTTCTGGTTTTCCAGATTGCACACAATGCAGAGAAAAGACAATACACAAAGAAGAGAGTATAGATCTAGTAATTAAAAAAAGACTATAAACCGAAATAAACAGAGGGATTAATAAATATAACTAAAAAAAATACTTTATGCCTCCAGATCTAAAATGATATAACTTGGAAAACTAGAAACTTTTTTGCATTAAACGAAAGGGGTTCCTCACTGGAACAGAGGCTCCAGACACAACAAAGCAATTCTCCCAGCCCAAAAGTGGTCAGAAATAGTAGATCTGGAAAATGGCAGTCGCATGGAGTCAAACCGACTTCAGATTTGGATAAAAAATGGATGCGGCCCTCAAAACTATTACCATGTAGGAATTTACAGAGTAGGTTCCTTAAATCAAAAACTAAATTTCACCACTCACAAATAGATGACAGATCAATCTATCAGTATTTGACGTGGTTAAAACCCTCAAATAGGGAAACAATCCATAGCCTGAGCCAATGCGGCCACTTCAGGAAATTTCTTAATATAAAGAAGGAAAATTTACATAAGCTTCTCTTGTAAACGGTCATCAAACAAATGACCCTCCATGTTCTTTAAATAGAGATCATGCACCAATCGGGTGTTAAGCCACGGATAAGTGTCGGTAATACTGAGGAGAGAATGAACCATCAGATCACTAGATATCGTGACCGTTGGATTATAAGTTACAAAAGTACATAGTAAAGAAACACACTTTACCTAACTCTACGCTAGACCAATTTATACTTAACTATTTCCTATGTGTCGGAATATCCTAAAAATGCAACACCATAAAAAAAAGATCTATCGGGTCTTGGCCTTGACTCTCGTATAATCGTTTGAAGATAAAAGTGACTGAGATTTTCACTTGGCTCTAGTAAAATTTTCTAAAATTTTACAAGAAACTTTCAAAAATTGACTTAAAAAAAGTCTTGCAATTTTAACTTTGTTGACTCTAACTCCCTAAAGTAAAAATTAATTTGAGTTACAAATTGTTTCCCTCAAATAAAAAAATTATACCTTATTACTCCAAAATTACAAATTACAATATGAAAATCACTCCAAAATTTAAAACCACACCTTATTACTCCAAAATTACAAATTACAATAGGAAAATCACTCCAAAATTAAAATAGTTGGAGATCATGGGACAAATAGTTGCTTGTAGAGCTCCTTCCTTCGATGTCATGAATTTATTCTTTTTCATAGAGTCTACATCTTTTGAGACTTCCTTGTAGGGCACAAACCATCCAACACTTTCATCCATGAGTCATGTCATTACTTCTTTCATCGAAAATTGATCCATCAGCCCATATATGGCCTTCCTTCATGCCATGATGCCTTCTTCATGCCATTTTTTCTTAAGGATCTCTTGCCCTCCTACCTAGTCATCAGTGGTGGAAAACATCCACATCTTCTTCCCTTGGAAGCCCTACATAATCCCATCCAAATATTATTCAAAAATAAGAAATGAACATTAAATCAAAATTACCTTTGTGATGGAATTTCATCATGAGATCTTCTGGTTTGCATCAACATCCTACATACATATTGACACATATCCAAAAGATATATACTATCAATAATATCTTTCCTTTTCATAATTCATTAAAATCTTCATATCTTTCATGGAGATATTGTAGTGAAATATTTCAATCCTCAGATGTTGATTTCATTCACCATAGTTTCTTATTTCATGATCTCTCACTTTCTTTCTCCACACATTTCCTTTCAGGAACTTCCGATCGTAATTCCTACAATTATTTTCAACCACATCATATTTCATGTGAGGACATATTATGTTGATTTCATCTATTCAATGTGTGACCCATGCCTTCCTTCATCTCTTAAAGGAGGAGATCCTTTCTTTTGATCATGTTCTCGAGATAGATAATTTATCTATGTTACCTGCAACCATATGACATGACTATAATATCGAATATAAGAATACATAGCTCATTTTATTTTAGGTCATATTCCTTTATCAATTTCTATGATTGAAAGAACTTCAATCCCTTGGTATGCTTATTGAGATCATACCATTCTTTCATGAATTCCTCCAAGTTGGAATTATTGATGGAACACTTGCTTCGTTTTGATTGGTGAATCTTCCGATGAAGATTCCAATAAAGGATCTTAGGTATCCTCATCCAACATATGTTCCCTCTGATGTATGACGAGCTTTGTACTAGATGACTTTTTCTGCTTCTAATGAGGTTACCAAGAGCTATATCCTTCCATAGGTAAATTCCATAGACCTATTTCAGTAATCATTCATGCTTCCCTATGATGATGTGATGAGATATTTATTCTATGTTGCCATATTTTAACATGATGCATCCTGTTTGTGTCAGTATTTGCATCCTTCCACTAGTGATCAAATAAACTCTTTCATGTCATGTTAAGGGTCCCATTCTGAAATTTTTGTCATTCCATTAGGTCATTATGTAAAAATTTGGTCACTGATTAGGGTATTTAGGTCATCACTACTCCTTTCACCTCCATGGTCATTGGACATCATCATAGTCAGGTAATTCATTGTTGAAAGAGTCCCATAGTCATCATGGTCATCATTCAGCTCATTCTTCCATGTTGTGTCATCATTAGGTCATAGGGTCAAAATCATGAAAATTGGTCATTTCACCATCAAATTCATCTTTTTAAGGAGTATTAATAGTCAAAGGTTTTCAAAAAAGGTTTTAAAAGCACGTTTTTATCTTAATTATAATGGATTATATGCAACTAAGTTCTAAGGCTCCAATTGAAATCAGAATGTGAAAGTACATGGTGGGTCCACTACACCACCAAAGGAGAAAAATGATTTTCAAAGCAACAAAGAAACTAAAAATAAATTTCATTTTCTCATTCCACATTCAAGAGACATCTCTCTAGCAAGAAAGCTCACTCCCACTCTCACAAACGCCATTTTATGCCATCAAAAGACAAGTTTTCCTCTTGTGCTATGCTTTTTCCAAAGGGAGTTGTGTTTTCCCAAGGGTACCCAAATCATCACCGCGGAAGGTTTATTCAAAAATTTTAGGTTCCAAACTATCATTTCCAAGTAAGTGCATTTGTTTTTACCATATTTGTCTCTTAGTTGTGCTTGGAAAGCTCATTTCCCTCTCTTAGGGTTTCAAGGGAATTTTTTTTGGTTCCATGCCTTCCATGGTTAAATCATCAAAAAAAACTTGTATCCTAATGCTCTTACACCATCCTCTATCTTTAAAGTTCCTTCCTAAACACTTCCCATCACTCCTACCCCTCAAAATCATCATTTTCCCATAAGCCCTAGCCCATTGCTACAATTTGACACTTTTCTAGACTAGGTCTGTGTTTTTCCCTTTTTGACCCCTTCCCCTCACTCAATCCTTGAAATTAAACTTTCCCATACTTCCTAACATCCCTCCCTACCTCCAAATATTTTCCTAAGAATTTAGAAGCCTCCTATCCCCTTTATTTCCCTTCATTCTTATAAATTTCCCAAATCCCCTATTTTTCCTACACTAAACCCAAATTTCCTCTCCCATTGAGCTATAATTTAAAAAAAATTAAAGAGGTTTTTTTTAATCATATACCAAGTAAGAAAAACCTCCTTCAATTTTTACACAAGTGTTATTTTTTTGGAGAAGTGTTAAAAATCTAGTTGCTACAAGAGAGTTGTTGCAATTCTGGAGTGACCTTGGGAAACTCAAATTTTCTCCTAGCTATAGGGTCCAAATGACTTTCTTGATCCATCCAATGATAAATAGATAGATATATATTTCCAATGAGCTACCATGAGCTCAATTTGGAGTTCAGGAAGGCCTCCAAACGTGGCCTGCAAGAGAACGTTGCAATTTTTGCACCCCCATTCTGCACTTTTTGACCAATCTTGGGAGAATTGATTTTTGAGGGGCTATAATTGATCATTTTAATTGCTTGATAGGTCCATTGTGTATCATAAAGAAATATATTTCCAACGAGCTATCATGATATTAATGTGGAGTTCAGTAAGGCCTCCAAACGTGGCCTGCAAGTTGGCGCTGCACTTTTGGGCTTGATGTTGCGCTCATGGCTTTCTAGCACTACGCTCCTGAAAAGTCTTGTTATATTCAACTTTTTGAGGGCTAGCACTCATTATTTTTTGAAAAAAAATACATTTTTGGAAACTAGGCAGGACAGGATTTCCAATGAGCTATCCTGATCTCAATTTTAACATCGGCAACCCCCTCAAAAGTTGTCTTGAAGTTGGCACCGCACTCCTAACCAGTGATTGATATTTATGATATTTTCTTATTTTTCTGAGTTTGACCTTGGAAAATGTGAATTTTACTGATTTAAATTATGAATTTAAATGTAATTAAGATATTTTTGAGTTACTATAGGGTAAATACATTAGGGAAAAGTGATTTCATGGATGAATGAATCACTTTCACCAAAACTAGGAGAGACTTTGTTTGACCTCCCTAGTCTTTGGGTTTTCAATTCAACCTTTTTTGGATCAGCTCCTCAACTTAGGGATTCAACCCCTAAGGTTGGGATAATTTTTTTCTTGCCTATATCTTTCACCTCTTCACTCATTAGAAGAAGTTGGATGCTGTTGTATTGATCAGAGAACACTATTGTATCAATCTTTTGGCAGAAATTTATTGACAGAAGTTGCAGCTATTCTTTTGGGATTCATGTGGTACTGTAATTTGGCATAGTTTCTTCTTCAGTTTCATATGTATGAATGTTTTGTACTTTCCATATTGATTCCAGTTCTATGATATGTTTGATTCTCAAATTTTATAAGCAAAATACATCTTTTATGCTCTGTTTTGGGAGAATCACCATAATTTGCTCCATTTTATTCATTTTAAAAAGAATTCATGTATTTTCATGCTATTTTTAGCACCTCACTAGTATGATCCATCTCACCCTAAAACCCTAAAGTGTTAGAGTGCTTACCTACCTTTCCCCATTAGATGCATGCAATTCTGATCTTGTTTTCCCTGACCTAGTTACCTCTTTGACCTAATTCACTCATCCAACACCCAAATCAACCAATAAAAACCCTATGGTACTATACCTAGCCTAAAACCTAATCTATCAAGCCCTCTTGTCTGAGATCCCTTGGAGAGAGCCTTATCCTTCCTAGTAGGTCTAGATACTTGGCTAAGCTTGGTTTGTAGTTACCTTTAATCAACTTTTCTCAGCCTTAGAGATCCGATGGAGTGATAACACATCCTATCATGATTCTAATGATTCCTAACATGATAGTTATACTCTAAAATCAGAAAACTGAAACTTGAGAAGAACTTGGTGAAGAAAACTTATCTCAATAATATTAGAGATCTTTTACTTCCTCCATTTTGCATTTCTTCTTTTCAGCTTCTTCCACTTCTTTAGTGATATGGTATTCTTCCCTTCATCGTTTGTTGTTGTCCTTCTTGATCTTAGGAAAGTATCTCTTATAGTTCTCATATTCTTGACATCATAGCATTAGACCTGAGACATATTTATCTTCTTATTTTCCTGAGGATCAAACTTGCTAAATATTCCTTTTCTTCTTGACGTGGCAACAAATTTTTGACCCTGCTCATTATATCTTGCATCAATTTTTTCCTTCAACTTGTTTTCCTCATTATTTCATAGTTACCACAAATTGTTGAATGGGATAGCTTTCTCCTCTTCAACAAACTTTGATACAAGGTTTCCATGTTCATAAATTATAACATTTAGAACAATGGTAATTATTTATTTATCAAATATCACCTCTCCTAGATCTTGAAGTTGATCCCTTATTTGAGATGCTTTTGTGAGACATGTATATCCCTTCATTATTTTATGCTTTAAATTTGCATAGATTATATCTTAGTGATATCATTTTTGTTTTTCGTGCTTTCAGAGAATAATTTTTATAGCCTCTCATATATCCCTTTTTCTGTCTCCAGCTCTACTACATATGGGATGAGGGAATCCTTGATGGATTCTATAAGGATCCTTTGAGCCCTTAGATCCTTTTTCATATATTTAGATAGTTATTTCCCTTAATATGGTTTGGATACTTTTCCATTGACATGATCAACAACTTCATTTTCATTGAGGACTGAGTCTATCCTCATTTTCCATGCAAGGAAGTTCGATGACCCAACCAACTTGTTGATATCCTTTCAAAATGAGGTCATTTTACTCAAATTTATAGGCATAAAGATACTTACTTGTCAAGTGAATATGAACTCTTCAACTTGATCCCTTTTTTGATTATGATTGATGATGATGTCTTAATGCTTCTTGGAAGATCTTCTTCAAGGATGACGATTTCCTCTTGAAATGAAATCCCTGCTTCAACGAGAGAAAGATTCCCTTGATATATTTGGAGATGAAAAGTATTTTTATCTAGCTTCATTTGGATGAATAGTCTTCAAGATACTTCAACTCAAAATATTTGAGGTGATGTTTGAGTGCGGATCCCAGGAATGCTTATTTGATTGAACTAGGATTTAAATTTTCTTCAAGATGGTGATGTGATCTTATTTCTTGTAGTGATTCTCTTGGATGGATAGAATTCAAGTTACTTTGATTTGTATATCTCTTAAACTATAGTATATGTTGGGTCTTTGCCTTATTTTTCTTGATGATGATTTGAGCGATAATCTCGAGACTTATTTTGGTGTAGACTTCTTCTTTGATCTAGGGTTTTGACACTTATTTGTAGATCTTGACTTCAAGATTGTATTCTAGACTTGCTTTGATTCCCTTCTTGAGATTTGGTCCTTGAATTATTGAGTTTCCTTTGATGAGATGCCCTTTCCTTGATATTTTTCACCTTAGCTCTGATACCATGTTGAGAAATCCAGGGCATCAAGATTAGGTGATTTCTCTATTAATGATAACTACTTGTGAATTCTTATTACTTATTTATATTAGGATCTTCTATTTACTTTTATTGAAATAGTGTTATTATTCATCAAAAAACTGCCAATGCATAAACAATAAAGAGACAAGAGGCACAAAATGTAGGCGATAGGCTAGGGCCAAAACCTCTCCAACTTGAGAGGAAAACCCAAATGAATTATTCTTCTTATAGATACTTCAATTGATGAATACCAAGACAAAGAACCTTGACCTATTAACCTCTCTAATACCAATTCACAAGATCCATTTCACTGCTTCTATTTCTTTCCAAAGTAAACACTTCGTCAAACTACTTGCCTTCCTTTGGACCTCGGCTATACTTCATATTTTTAGCCTCTTGTTTCAGACTTGCAATTCTCAGTCTCTTTAGAAACCCTAATTGCAGCACATGAGAATTATTGTTAGGTCCCTATAATACTAGTGTATCCCCTTATTTTTGTTACTGTAGCCACCTTATTGTTACTATTGTACCCCTGTAACCTCCATAGTATTATTATTGTGCCCTTACATTATTATTGTTAGGTCAGCTAGGATTATATTGTGACCCCATGGACTCCTATATATAGAAAGGATGTTTTGTCACTTGTATTGTTGTTTAAGCTTTAACATTAGTCATTGGTTTATTAAAATGTTGACAAGTCATGCATTGAACATGGTATCAAATGGTGAAATACTTCAAAAGTTGGTCGAAATGAAACAGGGTAACGAAAGTCACGTGCATAAAAGCCAAAGGCAGAATTGATACGAAAAGGCTGGAGTATAAAGTGAAAAGACTAACGGAAATGCAAAAGTGCAATGAAGCGGTACAGATAGCGCAAAACATAAATATTAAAAGAATTACCACCGCGTGAATATGCACACGAGGGAAATTCAGAGGGGGTCGAGTAGCGAGGAAGGGAAGAGACCCATACCCCCGTGGAATTGTGATAGCGTGGCGTGGTGGGGACCCAAGGCTAGAAGGAAGCGGCAGGAGTGTGTCGCATGATAGGGTGACGTGGCGGAACAAAATGTGGACCCTTACAGCTGTTAGGTTATGTATTTAATTCGCTTCGGGGATAATATGTTTCAGGAGTTATACGGCACATGCGGCCAAAGAGGTAAGGTAAGTCCTAGATGAGCTGGTACTGAGGCCCGTACCAATAGTAAACCCGACACACGACGTTCACCTGTCCCCAAATAACACCCAATCCCTACACGCCGCGTGCCCCATTGTCAGTGTCCATATGACACTTGCCCTACCTATTTCACTTCTACCCCTTCCTGCCTCAGAATTACCAGTCTTCACAGCAGTTTCCCGTCGTTTTCTGCGGTAAAAGTCTCAGGTCTTCCGGTCACGGTATATACCAAGCGGGAACAAGTACCGTGTCTACCCAATCATCACCAGACTACCCTTTTCATCGCTTTCCCAAGCAAATCTACCTCTTGTGCAGGTAATCTGTCCCTTTCAATTCCCTTTTTTTTCCCTTCGTTTTTCTTTTTAGTTTTCATATGTCAGTCATGGGAAGGGGCACACCCAAGAAGAACGAACCAGAGACTCCCCAGGTCCGAGAAACTAGAAACCCTCCCAGTTTTGAGCCTTTCATCGATAAGCAAGCTGGAGTCTGCGACCACCAGTACCCTTTCCCCATTAGCAGTATAAGGCCTGAGATTTTTTCGCGTCATGTTCATAATAGGGATCAATACCGGGTGGTTGTGTCAAGCTTTTACCATCAGATTACAGCCCCAGTCTTCGCGGTGGTCGAGTTCATCTACTGGCTCAGAGACGCCTACGATGAAGACCGAGGCACTTTTACCTCCGCTCAAGGAAACCAGATTTTCTCCCTTTCGCCCGACATCATCAAGCAAGCCCTCCGTTTTCCCACCAGCGCCACCTACACTGCTTTCAGCGACAAAGCTTTAAATTCCCAGTTTACCAAATCGCCATGGGAGCATCAAAAAAGTTTCATTGCTTCTATTTCCAGCAGCCAGGCTACTACCCTTCCCAGAACGGAACTCTTCCCATTAAACTTGTTAAAGGAGGAAGTACAACCCATCCTTGCGCTCATTGCGGGTCTGTTAGGTGTAGGCGGGCTGGGGGAAACCTCCAAAGTATGTGTTTTCTTTCTGTGGTTAATGTCTTAGAAGGGGGTAGTCCTAGATATCCCGGGTTACTTATCTGCCAACATCCACACCCAGTTCCAAGAACTTCCCGAAACCAGTCATTTTCGTTTCTGTTCATTGGTGTTCTATCTTTTCTTATATCAGCATGCTGATAGTTTCGAGTGTTTGGGCTTGGTTAGGGTATATGAGGTCAATTCTCAGCCCCGGCCTGTTTTTGACTGGAACTCTGCAGTGTGCCAATTGCCAAAAGGGGTGGGTTACTCTATTTTCCTGAACGATTTCATGTCCATTGCTTACACCATCATTCATGGGTCGCCCTCACCTAGGGTTTTTCCTGAAAAGAAGAACTGGCTGCAAGCTGGTAAAATCTAGAGCACTGGGGACTGGTATCTCTCTGATAACTATACCGAAATTCGGGTCTATGGAGCCGAGGTCACCCCTTACCTGCTACCGGTGTTTCCCGCCCGAAGATTTTATGCTCTGGAGTATATTTTTCAAACCCTCAAGGCTGACCAACTCCACTTCGTCCCTGCTAAGAAAGGTTACATATTGAGGCTTCCTACCCAAATCAGCCCGTTCGTCATGAATTCAAGACTCTCCCTTCCCATTGTCGAAAAGCTATTGCAGGGTATGGACCTAAGACAGGGGAAGACTTGGGCTTATGATCCCCAGGAGATTGTTTCAAACAGGAGAAAGAGAAATCAGTCCGCACCTTATGTACATGAACTAAGACCGTTTATGGAGTGGAATGCTAACATGGAAATTTGGCCTTTGGTTTCACAGATGGAGACAGATTCATCTGCCACAGGGGAAGAGGAAGGCATCAACAAAGGCCAAGAAGAGGAAGTCGGTCCTTCAGGAACAGGTTCTCCCTCTCGTAAAAAACAGAAAACGGTCTCAAGTGAAGCCAAAATTATAGGAGAGGAGCAGCTGCTTGAGCCGTTCATACTATATGCGCCACTTGACAGCAGCAAGACCGAAATCAAAGTGTTGAGGGACAGCACCACCTCCTCCGACTTCACTGAGGTTTCGCAGGCCATGGGAGACCATACCTCACCGGTAGCAGCTGAAAGGATCAAGAGAAACAATATAATTAGAGATAAATACAAAACTGAGCTGGAGGGGTATGTAGAAAAGTATCACACTAGGATTTCCACCACCATGAATGTGGATACTGAGCATCTGGTGCTGTCTATGGTTGAAGCTCTTTTGGACCCTGATACAGGCGCCACTAGCTACCGGGTACTCCAACATGCAATTGACATGAATAAGGTGCCGACAACTGATATGTGTAACCTGTTTCAGGTTGTAGCTGATATGCTAAAGGATGAGGTAATGAGAGCTACCATTGCACTGAGGAAGCTTGAGAAGAAGCATGAACATATGAGGACTACCTTGAAGAATGAGCAGGTAAGTGCCCGCGCCCAGGAAAATCGAATACGCAGTCTTTAGGATCAAATCAAAGGGAAAGACACTGGGGAAACAAACCTGCAGGCCTTTCTAATAGACCAATTGCGGAAGGAAGTTACCTCACTGAAAGGCAAAGCCCACATGTCAGCCTCCCAGCATGTGCAGATAACCGAGTTGGCACAAGTAGAGAAAGAGAAAAGGGAACTGGCCGACACCTTGTCACAAGAAAGATAAGAGAAGGAGAGGTTGGCAGGAACAATCGATACTCTTCAGAGTAGGTTGACAGAGCTACATAACACTTGGGACATGCACAGATGTGCGCCAGCTACAACGCCACCTGAGACGAGCTCACTTTCAGAAAAGCTGGACGCAGCGAAATCTGCAAATGATGTACTGGAAAAACGGGCTTCCACTGTAAGGCAAAGGATCACGGATTTGGAAAAATCCCAGTCAGAGAATACCAGAAGGATCGAAGTATTGCAGAAAGAAATTGAACAGGAAAAGAAACTGAGGGCTGACCAGCAGAAGACTATAAATGATCTCGAAGCACACCTAAAAGGTAACCTCACTCTCAGAGAAGGTAGAAAGATTATTTGGTCCGAGATCATTTTAGCCGTGACAAAGCAATGGGAATTTCTGCAAGTCATCGAGGAGATGAAGTCTTCAGTACTCTATCTCAGAAGGTGATTTCAAGAAGGGGATATCGATTTAGTCAATAGGGCTCAGCGTGCCAGAGAGTATGTGTCATTATTGAAAGGGCTGAGAGCTAATGAAGCAGAGCAACATGACATAGTCAGCCAGCACAAAGAGGCCCTAGAATGTCAGAAACTCATCGAAAAGTAATCGGCTCGCGTCGTGGCTTTGAAGGCCTTGCAGCAGTTGATATACAATGTGGACCGGTTTGATGTAGTTTGGGCTGAAATCATGACAGCAGGGATTCCGACATGCTGGGATTCCACCACCCCTTCTATGCTGCGACCATTACCGGAATACGAAGCATGCCTGAAGCAAGAAAGGGACCGGACAGATGTCATGCCAGATAAAACCACCCAGCTCAAGGCCGAAACCATGATCGCATCACTACGCCCAGATTTTTCTCTTCTCCACTTGTTAAATCATAAAGTCCCTACTGAGGAAAATCCAAGCGATCTCACTGAGGCTTTCATCAGGGTAGAAGGATTTGCAATGATGCCTGAGCCTGCCACAGACAGTCAGCAGAGGTGTGCCCAGTTCCTTAGCCAACTTGCCAGTTCATCTGCAAACGCGCCTCCACCAGTATTAGCAACAGCCTCGACCCCTTCTCATAAATGATGAATTGTTATTTCATAATTTGACCCTCGTGGCCTTTTTACTTTTTACTGAATTAGTTTCTTTTTAAAGTTTCGAGTGGGCTACTTGCTCCACTCCAACATTTTATCTTTTTTATTAGACCACTGTTTAACTTTCTGTTTTAAAAATGGCCAAGTGCCCGACTATCCATGATGAGAGGCCTGATTCCTCATCGTGAGTTTTGTTGTTTTGATAAGGACCTTTAACAGATTTTGGTCATGCGAAGAAGATATTTTCTCAAAAAATATCTTCTCGCTGAGATAGGAAGAGGTCTATATAAGCAAGATCGAATGAGAAAAAAGGGTTCCAGATTTTCTGAAGAAACTGGTTGTGTAAGAATTTTTTGTATGCTTGTGGTCGAATTATAAATGCAAATGCACAGAGCCCGTAGGGTCTCAGCGAAGAAAAGTTCTATTTTATGTGAGGATTTCAGTCTGGATGTTGTATGGTCTGTGACTCTTTCTTCGTAGAATTGTTTCATTGTCTATTTCATTGTCTCCATTTTCTTTATATCATGTTTTGGAATGCGAGTGACTCGCCAGTGCTGATATAAATTTATCGTTATGTGGTACTTATATGAGACTGGTTTAGTTGCTTTAAATATGGCTCATACATGATATGGTGTTTCATTTTACACTTCATTCATATTTTCTCTGTATTGAATATCGAAATCTATTCGTCGTAATCGATTGCATGTATGGATTTTTAGTTCTGCCTGGCATACATACATAAATATGTTTTCCGTGTCACTCATCCATTGGTAATTATTGCACCTCTTTTTACCTTTTATACCGCAAACGCCTTGATTTAATACCTCATAACATTGGAACTGGGCCCCTCGATGAAAGTCGTTTTCTAAGTCGTTTATTTATCCGTAAATAATGTCTTCTTGCCTCTCGCATGCTTTATATGTTGTCATCTAAAGCCGTCTCGGTCCCATCACTTTGTGACTCACTTCCGGAAAGTACCATATGGTAAAGAGCCCTTGGTGCCGATAATGGTCTTAGGATATACCTTACACTCTTTACTAGCTAAGATGTCCTAGGCACTGGTCTTTGACAACTCGAGGTTGTCTCTAGGAATGACAACATCTTTTTGGCACCGTTGCCGAGGACCGAAGTTGATGAAAAATTGAAATCCCTAGGCCTCGACAAAACCCCATTTCACTCTTCATTTAGGTGAGCATGGAGAGCTGAGAGTTGTATATCCCTCACCTTGGTGACTCCACATCCATTTTCCCTGCTAAATCTCTTTGCAGTCCTAGCTCCTCGGAAGCCACACCCAGGTCGATACTTTCACCAAAGACACCCTCTCAGACCACCCAAAATAATTTCAGAAGAAAGTCAGAGGGGGAGACCATTTGTTCATACTAAGATTCCACCACTCTCTCTAGAAGACCTTCCTTCTTCCTCTTCTCAGGTTGCCCAGTGGCAAGATTCTAACTCCGCTCTGGGTGAAGCTGGCTATTACTCAGACTATCTACCCGCGGGAAATATCCGAGTCAAGGACGAGGCTGAGTCAATAGATACCACCTGTTAAACATTTCATCCTACTCCAGAGGTCGAGGAAGTTAAAGAAAATCACGGAAGTATCTTCTATTACCACTCCACCCTTGTCTCCATCATCCCAAGCTGCTATTCATTATATTCCTATCATCATTCACACCTCACTTCTGTCTACCCCTCCACTTACTCACCAAGCTCTCTTGTTACCTCCACCTCCTCCTCCAATGGCTAATGTCCCTGGCTTCCTGCAAAACAGATACGCTCCTCTCGAGCTACCTACAGTATTAAATGACATGCCGCAAGATTACTTAAAGATTCTACCCAGATTCAGTGGTGAGAATGAGATTGAAGCCCAAAGACATATCGAAGTCTTTTGCTCTTTTGCAGAGAATCTTAATGTCGAACATTTGGACGTAGTCCTAAGGCTGTTTGTGCAATCTTTAGATGGGGAAGCTAGAAAGTGGTTCAAGACACTTGGAGCTCGTTCTGTCAATACATGGGAGGGAATGGAGGATACTTTCCTCAAAAAATGTGGAGAAAAGAAAGATCATGGCAATATTATTACTGAATTCAATACTCTAAAAAAGAAGCATAATGAAGGGGTGTCAGAGTTTATTAAAATATTTAAAAAATTGTACCTGAGTCTCCCTACCGACATGAAGCCTCACTAGACCACTGCCAAGGTTGTTTTTGTGGTAGCATTTGATTATGAATTCGGTTTATCCTTGAGAGAAAGAAAGCCAGCCACTCTGGATGATGCTCAGACCGATGCATTGGAGATAGAAGCAAATTTTTCCTCTACTGGAAAATCCAAAGGGAAACATGAACAGGATGCTAGAAGAAGGGGAAAAGAGGAAGTATCCACCTCAAGCCAAGACACAGATTCGGCTAATGACAAGATCGAAGAAATGAACAAGATGATCAAGAATCTCTCAAGTAAGCTGATCAAGCTTGAGATGGAGGCCAAGAATTCACCCCAAAAAAAATTTCCAAAATGCTCCAAACAGAGGATTCAATCCTCAATACAGAAAACCACCCTTACAGATATTGCAGAGGGGACAGAAGGAGCAGCAAGATCGGGTACCGCATCCTCTATACTTGGAGGGGCAAGTAGAGGGTTCCACTAAAGACCCTGCCTACGAACAAGAGGAGGCATGCCTTATTTTCTCAAACAGTAATGACATAGAATGTCCTGTACATGAAAGTGATGAAGAGGAAGTACAAGCTCACTCGGAAGTGAAGGCCAATGAAGATACCGAAGAGCTTGAGATTGATGAATACTGCAAGCAGTTCGTTGATTTCATGCAAGCTCAATTCAATAGAAGATATGACCTCAGGTCCTCAAGAAAGAGAACTTGCACTCAGGATCAAGAAGAGGAAACACCTCAAGAGGAGGCACCTGCACAGAAGGAGGTCAATCCTCAAAAACCCCCAGAAAAAGGTAAGAGGCCTCTTAACCAACCTCTACAATCTGATACTCTAATGCCTTCATCTTCTCAAGTAACTGCGCCCCCTAAGGTCGAGCCCATCGTAAAAGAAGTTAAGCCTCCCCTCCAAAGCAAAGATTCAAAAGAAAAAGAGATGTCAATCGATAAGTCTTCATCTGTCTTTAGTTTACAAAAAGAACTTGAAAAAGTGAAAATCCTAGTTCCCTTGACTAAGCTATTGAAACAGCTAGCATATCAGTCCCAAGTCACATCCTTCATGCTTCCTCCAGAAGTAACACACATTCCAGATAGTCTCAACCTACAAGAAGAAAGGCCTATGGTTGTTTTTGGCCCGCATGTAGAGGAATTGGATGCCGCCACTCCACCTTTTTATGTGTCTTTAGTAATACATGACCTGCTCCTGCATAACTGCATGTTAGATTCAGGAGCCTCTCATAATCTTTTACCCCTTTCAGTCATGGAGCAACTAGGACTACAGATCACCCACCCATACAAAGACCTTTACTCATTTGACTCCAAAAGAGTTAAGTGCCTGGGCATGATAAAAGACTTGGTGGTTAACCTGGCTCAGATCCCAGCAAAAAGTGTAGTGATGGATATAGTGGTGGCTGACATCCCAGCTCGCTTCGGCATGTTACTATCAAGATCTTGGGGAACAAAAATTGGGGGATCGATTAAGCTGGATTTGACCTATGCTATTATCCCTATATTTGGCGGCCAAGAGAGGAGGCTGTACAGAGAGACTAGATTTGTTAAGACAGTCACTAAAGCAGATGATTCAGTGAATTCTCCGGTTTATAGCAGGGAGGGGGATTTCTCATGCTTAATGCTTGAGGAAGATCAGGAGTACTCACATGAACCATCATTTTACCAGATCAAGATAGAACAGTTCGAAGAAAGCCCCGAATCAGAAATCTGGATGCTTCACTTTGATGGAGCCAACTCTAGAGAAGGAAACAGAGCTGGGGTGTTATTGATTTTGCCTGCAGGAAGATGGGTGCCCCTATCATTCAAGTTGGAGTATGAAGCCACAAATAACATGGCCGAATATGAAGCACTCTTGCTTGGGTTGCAGATAGCCAGGAGCATGAACATACAAAGTTTAAAAGTTCTGGGAGATTCAGAACTAGTAGTCAGGCAGGTGAAGAATCAGTGTCAAGCTAAACATCCTAGGCTGAGAGCCTATAAGAACAAAGTCTGGGATCTGGTGGAGAACTTTTTCTTAGAATTTAATATCCAGTTCATGCCTCAGGAGAAAAAAATAATGGCAGATTCTCTAGTAGTGGCTGCTAGTACTTTTCGGCCACCTCAGAACCCTCTATTGAGATATGAGATTGAGGTGCGTTATAGGCCATCAATCCTAGACAACATCAAGCACTGGAAATTATTCGAAGATGAGGAGCAAGTCAAGATATTCTTGGAGACAGTTGGGGAGTTCTCCAACATGGAGATCGACATGTGTGAAGAAGAAGGGACTGAAGAAACATCAGGGAACAAATGGGAAGAAAGGGTAACAGGTCACAAGTTTCTACAGTTGAAAGGGAATGTTATTCCCTGAGGGCTAGTGCCTTTGGAAAGGCTGTTCAACAAGAATGATGTTCCATTGCAGCCAAACAAAGTTGTAGAAGAAAACCAGGTTGAGGACCTGAATCTGGGCACTGAGGCTGACCCTAAAATCGTGAAGCTGTCTAAGAAGGTCCCGGAAGAATATAAACAACTGTATCATAAGTTATTTCAGTCCTATAAGGATGTGTTTTCCTGGTCATATCAAGACCTAAAAACCTTCGAAGTCAGCATTATGCAACATAAGATTCCACTGAAGGGAGATGCAAAGCCACATAAGCAAAAGCTTAGACAGATAAATCCACTATTGCTACCTTCCATTGAGAAAGAAATTAAGAAACTGCTAAAGGCAAAAATCATTGTACCATTGAGGTACTCTAAGTGGGTAGCTAATCTAGTCCCTGTGTGGAAGAAGAATGGAGAAATAAGACTATGTGTTGATTTTAGGAGCCTTAACAGGGCTTCATTGAAAGATAATTACCCACTGCCCAAGATGGATCACATATTGCAGAAAGTGGTAGGGGCTGCCCGGATGTCGATGATGGATGGGTTCTCTGGGTATAATCAGGTAGTTGTGTTGCCAGAAGATCAAAAGAAGACGGCCTTCACCACCCCATGGGGAACATTTATGTATG
Organism: Pinus albicaulis; assembly: GCA_034641835.2. Classification (NCBI taxonomy): domain Eukaryota; kingdom Viridiplantae; phylum Streptophyta; class Pinopsida; order Pinales; family Pinaceae; genus Pinus; species Pinus albicaulis. Next base: position 830,920,608 of record CM076575.1, read on the forward strand.
CCAGAATGCCTTTTGGGCTGATTAACGCAAGGGCCACTTTCCAGAGGGCCATGGATATTGCTTTTATTGGAGAACAGGACCAGTTCGTGGTAGTATATCTGGACGACATTACTGTGTTCTCAAAGGATGATGTAGAGCACATAGAACACCTGCGTAGAACCTTTGAGAAGTGTAGAAGGTATGGCCTATCCCTTAACCCACAGAAGTCTTTGTTTGCACTAGAAGAGGGTAAGCTCCTAGGACACATTGTCACTAAAGATGGAGTAAAGATAGACCCCAAAAGAGTGGAAGTCATAAATAGTATTACCCAGCCCAGAAACAAGAAGGAAGTTCAGGTGTTCCTTGGTCGTATAAACTTCCTGAGGAGATTCATCCCTAACTACGCTGAGATAGTTAGGCACATAACAGATATTCTAAAGAAGAATAATGAAGTGAAATGGTCGCCAGAGTCAAGGGAAGCTTTCGCCAGAATTAAAAATGCATTTATTGAAGCTCCTGTGTTAGCCAGGCCAGATTATGCCAAAACATTTATGATCTTCTCCTTTGCATCCCCCCATACAGTAGCTGGAGTTTTGTTGCAGAAAAACGAAGAAGGGGTATGAACAGCCTATTGCCTTTTTCAGTCAGGTGCTTCGGGATGCTAAAATGAAATATAACATATTGGAGAAGCAAGCGTACGCTCTGGTGAAATCCCTCAAAGCTTTCCGAATGTATGTTTTGCAGTCCCACATCACTGCATTTGTTCCTACAGTAGCAGTTAAAGACATTCTTATCCAGGGGGACAGTGAAGGGAAAAGAGGAAAGTGGATAGCGAAAATACAGGAATACGAGTTAGATATCCATCCTACCAAATTAATCAAGGGGCAAGGTTTAGCCAAGATCCTGTCTGAATCAAATTGTCAGGCCTTGGGTATCAACTTGTATATGAAAGAAAATGAAGATACTAGATCAGGGGAGGAAGCACAAAGAGTAGAAATAGCCTCCCAGAAGATACATATGAAGTACTTTATCAGCCCATGGTACAAAGATTTGGTAGAGTACCTCCTAACCCTCAGTTTCCCGCCCAGCTGCGAGAAGACTAAATAAAGATCACTGAGATTGAAGTCACAGAAGTATATGGTTGCAAACAGTCGGTTGTATTGGCGAGATCCCTCTGGTATCCTACTCCTATGTCTTACGGAAGAGGAGGTGGAGGGTATAATGGTTGAGTTCCACGAGAGAATTTGTGGGGGCCATTATAGTTGGAGGGCTACAACTCACAAGATTCTGAAGGCTGGCTTCTTCTGGCCTAAACTATTTGGAGACGTATTTGCTCGAGTTAGAGCCTGTGAGAAGTGTCAGAGGTTTGCCAAGAGATAGAAACTAGCACCGCTCCCCATGATCCCTGTCCACGTAGATGAGCCATTCCAGCAGTGGGGAATCGACTTCAAAGGAGAAATACATCCCCCCTCAAGTGGACAACATAAATGGATATTGACGACCATTGATTACTTCACGAAATGGGTAGAAGATGTACCTGCCAGGAATGCGACTGACACTGTGGTAATAAAATTCATGGAGGAACATATCATATCCAGATTTGGTTGTCCCGCTAAGATAGTAACTGACAATGCACAAGCCTTCAAATCCACAAAATTTTTTAGCTTTTGCCAACGGTATAATATTGTGCTGGGTCACTCTACGGCCTACTACCCCCAAGGGAACGGTCTTGCAGAGTCCTCAAACAAAACTTTGGTCCGAGCACTGAAGAAGACTATCAACGAGAATCAGAAGAATTGGGATTCTCAACTGAAGTTCGCTCTGTGGGCTAACCGAATCACTAGCAAGAGGGCAATCGGGAAGTCCCCATACAAATTAGTTTACGGGAGAGTAGCAGTTTTTCCTGTGCAGTTGGCTCTACCGGTAGCCCGGTTCATGCAAGAAATTCAGGAAGAACCAGATGACGTGACCAGAAGAATTAACCAGCTGGTGGAGCTCGAAGAGACGCGTAGTCAGGTAAATCAGAAGCTAGAGGCATACTAGGAGAGAATGAAAGAGCTGTTTGATCAACACGCTAAAGACAGAAAGCTACAGACAGGGGATTTAGTACTCAGGTGGGACGTACGAAGGGCTGATAAGGGAAAACACGGGAAATTCGATCCCCTCTGGTTTGGCCCTTTCAAAATTGCAGAACAAGGTGGAAACAATACTTTCAGGTTGGAGAATTTGCAGGGGGATTTGCTGGACGCCCCTGTTAATGGTCAGTTCCTCAAGCCTTATTTCCAGTACTGACTCGGGTCGAGAAAGCCTGATGTATCATATTGTATATTATTTCCTGTTTTAAGCGTTGTTTGAATAATGTTGATTGACGGTGAATCATGAAGAAGAGGTAAAGAGTAGAGAAGGATGATAAGTGGCATTCACAGAAGACAAACAGATGGTCTGCGTAGTTCTCGACACATTCAAGGATGAACGTGCCGTCCCCAGGTGGAGACAATGTTGTTTAAGCTTTAACATTAGTCATTGGTTTATTAAAATGTTGACAAGTCATGCGTTGAACATGGTATCAAATGGTGAAATACTTCAAAAGTTGGTCGAAATGAAACAAGGTAACGAAAGTCACGTGCATAAAAGCCAAAGGCGGAATTGATACAAAAAGGCTGGAGTATAAAGCGGAAAGGATAACGGAAACGTAAAAGTGCAATGAAGCGGTACAGAGAGTGCAAAACATAAATATTAAAAGAATTACCACCGCGTGAATATGCACACGAGGGAAATTCTGAGGGAGTCGAGCAGCGAGGAAGGGAAGAGACCCATACCCCCGCGGAATTGTGATAGTATGGCGTGGTGGAGACCCAAGGCTAGAAGGAGGTGGCAGGAGCGTGTCGCATGATAGGGTGACGTGGTGGAACGAAATGTGGACCCTTACAACTGTTAGGTTATGTATTTAATTCGCTTCGGGGATAATATGTTTCAGGAGTTATACGGCACATGCAGCCAAAGAGGTAAGGTAAGTCCTAGATGAGCTGGTATTGAGGCCCGTACCAGTAGTAAACCCGACACGTGGCGTTCACTTGTCCCCAAATAACACCCAATCCCTACACGCCACGTGCCCCATTGTCAGTGTCCTTATGAAACTTGCCCTACCTATTTCACTTCTACCCCTTCCTGCCTTAGAATTACCAGTCTTCACAGTAGTTTCCCGTCATTTTCTGCAGTAAAAGTCTCAGGTCTTCCGGTCACGGTATATACCAAGCGGGAACAAGTACCGGGTCTACCCAATCATCACCAGACTACCCTCTGTGTCGCTTTCCCAAGAAAATCTACCTCTTGTGCAGGTAATCTGTCCCTTTCAATTTCCTTTGTTTTCCCTTCATTTTTCTTTTCAGTTTTCATATGTCAGTCATGGGAAGGGGCACACCCAAGAAGAACGAACCAGAGACTCCCCAGGTCCGAGAAACTAGGAACCCTCCTGGTTTCGAGCCTTTCATCGACAAGCAAGCTGGAGTCTGCGACCACCAGTACCCTTTCCCCATTAGCAGTATAAGGCCTGAGCTTTTTTCGCGTCATGTTCATAATAGGGATCGATACCGGGTGGTTGTGGTAGGATTTTACCATCAGATTACCCCCCCAGTCTTTCCGGTGGTCGAGGTCATCTACTAGCTCAGAGACACCTACGATGAAGACCGAGGCACTTTTACCTCCACCCAAGGAAACCAGATTTTCTCCCTTTCGCCCGACATCATCAAGCAAGCCCTCCGTTTTCCCACCAGTGCCACCTACACTGCTTTCAACGACGAAGCTTTAAATTCCCAGTTTACCAAATCACCATGGGAGCATCAAAAAAGTTTCATTGCTTCTATTTCCAGCAGCCAGGCTACTACCCTTCCCAGAACAGAACTCTTCCCATTAAACCTATTCAAGGAGGAAGTACAACCCATCCTTGCGCTCATTGCGGGTCTGTTAGGTGTAGGTAGGTTAGGGGAAATCTCCAAAGTATTTGTTTTCTTTCTGTGGTTAATGTCTCAGAAGGGGGTAGTCCTAGATATCCCGGGTTACTTATCTGCCAGCATCCACACCCAGTTCTAAGAACTTCCTGAAACTAGTCATTTTCATTTCTGTTCATTGGTGTTCTATCTTTTCTTATATCAGCATGCTGACAATTTCGAGCGTTTGGGCTTGGTTAGGGTATATGAGGTCAATTCTCAGCCCCGGCCTGTTTTTGACTGGAACTCTGCAGTGCACCAATTACCAAAAGGGGTGGGTTACTCTAGTTTCTTGAACGATTTCATGTCCATTGCTTACACCATCATTCATCGGTCGCCCTCACCTAGGGTTTTTTCTGAAATGAAGAACTGGCTGCAAGTTGGTAAAATCCAGAGCACTGGGGACTGGTATCTCTCTGATAACTATACCGAAATTCGGGTCTATGGAGCCGAGGTCGCCCCTTACCTGCTATCGGTGTTTCTCACCCGAAGAGTTTATGCTCTGGAGTATATTCGTCAAACCCTCAAGGCTGACCAACTCCACTTCGTTCCTGCTAAGAAAGGTTACATACTGAGGCTTCCTACCCAAATCGGCCCGTTCGTCGTGAATTCAAGACTCGCCCTTCCCATTGTCGAAAAGCTATTGCAGGGTATGGACCTAAGACAGGGGAAGACTTGGGCTTATGATCCCTGGGAGATTATTTCAAATAGGAGAAAGAGAAATCGGTCTGCACCTTATGTACATGAACCAAGACCGTTTATGGAGTGGAAGGCTAACATGGAAATTTGGCCTTTTGTTTCGCAGATGGAGATAGATTCATTTGCCACAGGGGAAGAGGAAGGCAACAACAAAGGCCAAGAAGAGGAAGTTGGTCCTTCAGGAATAGGTTCTCCCTCTCGTAAAAAACATAAAACAGTCTCAAGTGAAGCTGAAATTATAGGATAGGAGCAGCTGCTTGAGCCGTTCATACCATATGCGCCACTTGACAGCAGCAAGGTCGGAATCAAAGTGTTGAGGGACAGCACCACCTCCTCCGACTTCACTGAGGTTTCGCAGGCCATGGGAGACCATACCTCACCGGTGGCAGCGGAAAGGATCAAGAGAAACAATATAATTAGAGATAAATACAAAACTGAGCTGGAGGGGTATGTAGAAAAGTATCACACCAGGATTTCCGCCACCATGAATGTGGATACTGAGCATCTGGTACTGTCTATGGCCGAAGCCCTTTTGGACCCTGATACATGCGCCACTAGCTACCGGGTACTCCAACATGCAATTGACATGACTAAGGTGCCAACAACTGATATGTGCAACCTGTTTTAGGTTGTAGCTGATATGCTAAAGGATGAGGTAATGCAAGCTACCATTGCACTGAGGAAAATTGAGAAGAAGCATGAACAGATGAGGACTACCCTGAAGAATGAGCAGGAAAGTGCCCACGCCCAGGAAAATCTAATACGCAGTCTTCAGGATCAAATCAAAGGGAAGGACACTGGGGAAACAAACCCACAGGCCTTTTTAATAGACCAATTGCGGAAGGAAGTTACCTCACTGAAAGGTAAAGCCCACATGCCAGCCTCCCAACATGTGCATACAACCGAGTTGGCTCAAGTAGAGAAAGAGAAAAGGGAATTGGCCGGCACCTTGTCACAGGAAAGAGAAGAGAAGGAGAAGTTGGCAGGAACAATCGCTACTCTTCAGAGTAGGTTGACAAAGCTACAGAACACTTGGGACACGCACAGCTGTGCACCAGCTACAACACCACCTGAGACGAGCTCACTTTCAGAAAAGCTGGACGCAGCAAAAGCTGCAAATGACGTACTGGAGAAACATGCTTCCACTGCAAGGCAAAGGATCACGGATTTGGAAAAATCCTAGTCAGAGAATACTAGAAGGATTGAAGTATTGCAGAAAGAAATTGAACAGGAAAAGAAAACGAGGGCTGAATAGCAGAAGACTATAAATGATCTCGAAGCACGCCTAAAAGGTAACCTCACTCTCAGAGAGGGTAGAAATATTATTTGGTCCGAGATCATCTCAGCTGTAATAGGGCAATGGGAATTTCTGCAAGTCATCGAGGAGATGAAATCTTCCGTACTTTACCTCAGAAGGCGATTTCAGGAAGGGGATCTCGATTTAGTCAACATAACTCAGCATGCCAGAGAATATGTGTCATTCTTGAAAGGGCTGAGAGCTAGCGAAGAAGAGAAACACGGTATAGTCAGCCGGCACAAAGAGGCCTTGGAATGTCAGAAACTCATTGAGAAGGAATCGGCTCGCGTCGTGGCTGCGAAAGCCTTGCAGCAGTTGATATACAGCGTGGACCGTTTTGACGCAGTTTGGACCGAAATTATGACAGCAGGGTTTCCGACGTGTTGGGACTCCACCACCCCTTCTATGCTGTGGCCATTACCGGAATACGAAGCATGCCTGAAGCAAGAAAGGGACCGAACAGATGTCATGTAAGATAAAACCACCCATCTCAAGGCCGAAACCATGATCGCATCACTGCGCTCAGAATTTGCTCTTCTTCACTTGTTAAATCATAAAGTCCCTACTGAGGCAAATCCGAGTGATCTCACTGAGGCTTTCATCAGGGTAGAAGGATTTGCAATGATGCCCGAGCCTGCCGCAGACAGTCAGCAGAGGTGTGCCCAGTTCGTTAGCCAAATTTCCAGTTCATCCGCAAACGCGCCGCGACTAGTGTCAGCAACAACCTCGACCCATTCTCACAAATGATGAATTTTTATTTCATGATTCGGCCCTCGTGGCCTTTTTACTTTTTACTGAATTAGTTACTTTTTAAAGTTTCGAGTGGGCTACTTGCTCCACTCCATGCATTTTATCTTTTTATCAGACTACTGTTTAACTTTCTGTTTTAAAAACGGCCAAGTGCCTGACTATCCATGATGAGAGGCCTGATTCCTCATCGTGAGTTTTTTTGTTTTGATAAGGACCTTTAACAAATTTTGGTCATGCGAAGAAGATATTTTCTCAAAAAATATCTTCTCGCTAAGATAGGAAGAAGTCTATATAAGTAAGATCTAATGAGAAAAAAGGCTTCCAGATTTTCTGAAGAAACTTGCTGTGTAAGAATATTTTGTATGCTCGTGGTCGAATTATAAATGCAAATGCACAGAGCTCATAGGGTCTGAGCGAAGAGAAGTTCTATTTTATGTGAGGATTTCGGTCTGGATGTTGTATGGTCTGTGACTCTTACTTTGTAGTATTGTTTCATTGTCTATTTCACTGTCTCCATTTTCTTTATATCATGTTTTGGAATGCGAGTGACTCACCAGTTCTGATATAAATTTATCGTTATTTGGTACTTATATGAGACTGGTCTAGCTGCTTTAAATATGGCTCATACATGATATGGTGTTTCGTTTTACACTTCATTCAGATTTCTTCTGTATTGAATATCGTGGAATCTTATTCGTTCAGAACCGATTGGTATGTATGGATTCTTAGTTCTTAAGCCCATACTATGTCAAAATATGTTTTCCGAGTACCATTCCATTGGTAATTAGTGCACCTATTTTACCTTCTACACCGCAAATGCCTCGATTTAACAACCCCTATATAACATTTGGGAACTGGCCCTCCTTAATGAAAGCTGTTTCTAAGCTGTCTGATGCATCTGTGTAAACATTCTCCCCTTGTCTCTGCAGTATTTTTATATTTCGCTGAATCTGAAAGCTGTCTAGTCCCATTTAAATTTGTGACTTATCAGAGAAGTTGATATGGTAAAGAGCCCTCCAAATTGATAGTGGTCTTAAGACATACCTTACACTCTTTACTATTTAAGATGTCCTAGGCACTAGTCTATGACAACTCGAGGCTGTCTCTAGGAATGACAACATGACTCGTTAAAATTTCACGAAGAAGATCGATTTTTTCTTCGTCTGACTCATTAAAACTTCACAAATAATATTGATCTTACCTCGTCTCCTCGTACTCATAAAAAAATGAGGTAGACATCCATTGAACATAGGTTTATCACTTTATTCAGACTCAATGGACTAACTTACAGGAAATAAACTGTGTTACGCATACTATTACCACTTTTTTGCACTCGGTCACCAACTGTGACAAATGTACCCCCTTGGAGTTGTCTTTTACGATGTTTTTCAGACTCCATAAACATGAAAATATCACCGAGTTTACCCTTATGGACTCGTTAAACCTAATCAGATGTTGAAAATTTTGGACAAAGTAGAGACTCACTCTATATACTTTGAAAGACAATTTGGTAGCAACACCTTGAACATGTCACCCATCAGAAAACTCTCTCATTAGCTTCTCTCCAAACCCCACCATCATATGAGTTTAGCCTTTGTATACCAATGTTCCTGCATTGGTGAAACCTAACACTCTTTGGTGTTCATGAGTCTATGTTGCCTAGTATCTTGTGTGTTGCGCTTTCTATTGTTCAAGAGGTCACACTATCTATTGCTTTCTGTATCAACCAATCCATCATATGCCAAAAATTAGTTTCCTGTCGTCAATTTGCACCATTCCTCTTGACTATCTTCAAAACAAAATCATCTTTATCATGTTTCGTATCAATTGATGTAGGACACCTCATTGCCTGCCTTTTGATAGATCTCTTCCTATCGACTTCAACATCTTATCTAGGAATATGATCCAGAAAAATATCAATACCCCGGGACTTGTAGACCTAAGTGGCAGGTTACCTTGTGTTTGATTAGGTATTTTCATCATTAGCTCCTAGTCAAATAATTCTACGAGTGTTCGACATAAACACCATTTAGTCACACTCACTAGATTGTACTGTGCATCTTGGAGAACATCATCCTTATTGGTGGCCATCCTTGTGTATGTTAATAGTTTTCATCATTAACTGATAATCGAATGATTTCTCACATGTTCGACTACAACTCCTTTATTCACGTGTATATAAATATGTAGTTTAGAGAATCGACGACCAAGACCTTGGGATGATGCTTACATCATTCAGCTTTGTTTCCTCTCCCAAGATACGTATATTGTTTTCGGAGACATCTTATCAGATTGATCCTCTCATGACACAAGATTCCAGATTGCGCTTATTGGTAGACATACTAGTCATATCTCTTCCCGGAGAAATAATTTTGATACATCTATCGAGCATGGGAATTCCCGACTCAGAACAAATATTTGTATTTTTGACATATGTTTTTTTTTTTAAATTTTTTCCTCAGTCCTCCAACTCCTCTCTCACTCTACTATACATTTATCAAACCTCAGTCTTCGTCTTTGACCTCACTCTTTAGGGGGAATCTGTTACACTACAAATGACCTCCTCATCATCTCAGAGCAGAAGGACACATGGAAGGATGTGTTAGGGCATAGGTTAATGCATTGTCTTACCTAAAGGGCAGCTTTACACATGTTTCATGAAGGAAAAGGGAAAAAATCTGCAGTAACTGACTGACATTTTCAGTTTTTTCTCAAGGAATCAGTCCAAAAAATGGGAAACCTGTAGTGCAGGCCTCTAATTAGAAATTTCTAAACCGAACTAAGCATCCAAAGAGGGAAAAAGCTATAAAAGCATGGAAACATTATGGATTTTTCCCTAATCTAAATAATGGAGAAGAATGGAAAGGTTGATCCTCCTAAACTCTTATAAATTGGAGGTTAGGGCTCATTGTCAAAGGTCGAAAGGTTGATTGTGTGAGGAGCAAAATTTTTTTTTTATTGTGAGGTTTCATGATTGGCTTGGTTCATAGAGAAATATTTTAAGCATTGTCACACTTGGATATTGAGGAGAGAGAGCTTGGATTCGGAGTACTAAGGGAAGCTTGACCAAACTGATGGTTGTAATATTCCTTCTTTGATATAATAGAACTGCCTCTATTTTTTCCACTTGGTGTCTTGTTATTGCATCTATTAACTTATTTTTTAAAGATACATGTTATAAGTGGCTTAGATTTACATGATTTCTTGTTTGATTATATACTTGTTTTCATTATTTATTGTGATAAAACTGTGAAGATTACACTAGTTTGTTGTTTTCTTGCAGGATTCAGACTTGGAGTCGGTGAGGAGGACTTCTGCCACAGTGCATTGCACTCTCCAACACATCAACACTATACATCAAGGTAATCTCTACTTCATTTTTTCAATCAAGTACTAGTATGAACATGCATGCATTATCTTTTTGAATGTTGCAACTAATCTAACTACTTGCCTTGGGTCTTAGGAAGGCTCGAGAGGGATCTTACTCCAGCTACCACCTGTTCATTTTACCCCTAAGCACAAGGTATGAAATTTCTTCCTGCGGTATCCCTCTGAGTCTTCTTTCCAACCCCACAATTCATACCAAGAATATATTCTTTAAGAAACAGTTATGCCCAATCTCCCTCGATGACCTAATTATAGAATAGTTCAGTAGATCGAACTTGTATGGAATTACACGTGTCATTATCTAGACCTTATGCCCTCAAAATAATATACAAAAAACAAATTTTGTGAAATTTCATTCACTTTTTAGGATATTCAAATCTGATGCTCAGAGAGAAAGTTATGCCGATTTTCCCTAGGTCACATGTTTGAGATTCAATTCTGGAGCCTGCAAAAACCCTAACATATTCAGACCATATCTCAGAAAATATAGCGAACTAAGATCTGAAATTTTACACAAAGTTCACCAAGATTTCTAATCCATTTGGTTTAAATTTCAGGTTCTAAATCCTCGTATAAAAAATTTATAGTGAAAATTCCAAGATGGCTTGTTTGAAGCTATGGAACCCTAGAATCCAAAGCTTTCAAACTAAATGTTATGCAACCAGCTCACTAAACAAAAGAAAATATAAATCAAAGACTTAAAATTTATACTATATGAGGTGGGATCTTATTTTCCATTACATAAATTAACATTTGTTGGTTGATACAAATGATAATACCTCCTTGGTATATATAGGAGTTTAAGGGGTTACAATATATTCAGAGCCTACATAACAATAATAATAATAATTTAAGGGAACAACAACAATAGTGGGCTTCTATGGGGCACAACAATAACAACATGGGGGATACATGTGAAAAACAATAACAATAGTGGGTTACACCAACATTAACAATAAGGGGGGTACATTAGTATTATAGGGACCTAACATTCACTAATTTGTTCATCAGATGTAGCCTGAACTTATTTGAACTTTGCATATAGTACATTTATCTCCCTCATACATTTGTCTCTTATTATGGATAACTGATTAATAAATTCATCAATAAAATTATCTTTGGTGTTTATGTCTTTCAATGATTTTTGTGTTCGTTTCACAATTGTTGATTGTAGCATTCAACAACATCCATCTCCTTTAGTTCATACTTTTCCTTCCAATTGTATATAGAGGAAGAATCCTCCATTACAACTTGTTTGTAATGGATAATTCTATCATATACTAAGAAAACAAATGTGGTGTCAAAATTGTATGTTGGACTGTGAATATTTAAAATTGGATATGTAGATGTTGAATCACCCATAAAAAGGAAATCATATTGAAGTGCCAATTCTTTGGAAGAAATTATGTCTATTATATAAAAATCATCATTACATGTTTCCATATAATGCTCCATACGTTCCTGTTCCTCATGCTCATCCATGCGTACATGTAAGTTTTCTATAACACTTGCAGTCATACCTTCAGCATGGAAATCTATACCAGCGAAATTTTCCACACCTTCAAACAGATTTTGTTTAGGTTCTTCCTCAATGGTTTTATTTGGTTTTGATCTCCTAATGTAAGTTTTAAGAGGTCTTGTTTGAAGGCTAAGTTAATACAAATCAATAACTTTCTACATTGTTCCAGGAAATTGAACTTAAACTTCTTAATTTTACTTTCTTACAAGGCATAATGCGATTTTTTATCCAACATATGCGGAAATCTACGGACTTGCCTTCAACCCAATGAATAACCAGCCTCGTGCAATCACCAAAAATATCAAGCTTGTGATGACTCATAATTTTCCCAAGGACAGCTTGAATCAAGGATTTTTATATTCCTTGGGGAACATCTTGTATTTATAATCCAATCCTCACAACAAATAATTTTCCCACATATTTTAATGGCCATTTAAATCTTTTCTAGCTTAGGTGTTTTCTTGGAGTTAAATTTCTCCCCTTCTGCATTGAATTTATGTTGCTCTTACAACCATATTAGGGTTCAAGTAAATCCTCTGCCCAAATATTTTTAATTCCATGGTTTTATCATCATAATTTTCTATGGCCTCATCTATCTCATCATTTTGGAAATTGATTTGTCCAAATATAAATTTATAAGCATTTGCTCTTCTTAGGATATATAGCATACTTGGTGGATAATTGTTTGTATCTCTCCATGTATCGGCACCCTCTTTGAATTTCTTTACTGTAAACTTCTCCTAGAACCTCATGTGTCAAATTTTTGCAAGGAAGGACACCCCTATTTCAATTGAGGCAATTGTTGCCTGGGTTTAAGTCACGCTAGTTGAATGCACACTAAATGCAATAATTCACATTAAATAAATCATGAGGAATGCATGTTGAATGAAAAAATTCATGATGAATAAAATGTTAGAAATGCACGTTGAATGCAAGAATGTTTGCTAAATAAAACATGAGGAATGCACATGAAAATGAATTTTTTTTTAACTTATTTCTCTATTTTTCTATAAATCACTTTTATAAAGAAAATAAAATTTTATTAAGTGAATAAAATTTTTTATAAGGTGTTTTAACTTTGCTCCTTTACTCATATTTTTTCTCATATACAGAATTAAAAATTCAATTTAATATTTAGATATAAGATATTGTTTATTAAAAATAGCACATTTAAAAATAGGGTTGAAAGATTTTGATGGCATGTAAGATGGCCATCACTTCTTTCTCGTAAGTATAATTGACCAGATTTTCGTCATGCAATTGCTTATTAATAAATTATAGTAAATGTCCTTTTTGCATTAAAATGGAACCCAAACTTTTTTTATAGTAAATGTCCTAACTAGGTTACTTGATCTAATTTTAAACTTGAAACCCTAAAAATGTGTACAATATAGAAAAACCCTAAAATAGACCCTACAAACCCTAGGTGTTTATCTCTTTATTTATCCCTTGGAAACATCTAAACCTAATTACTACTAAAATAAGGTAACCCAACCTTACATATGGGGCTTTAACCAAGAAACTACAACTTTCAACTATTAAAATTCAAGTTTTATTTTTCTTAGTCCATCGACTAGTTCACAAACATTCCTTGTGCACATTTATTTGAGGCACACAAACCCTGCCTTTTACCCTATCAAATCCATGTAATTTGGAGTATTCTTGAAAAACAAAAATATATATGTGAAAAAATAAAATAAATTTTTTTTATTATTAATGTTACATATGAGTAAAACAATACTATCCAAATTGAATCATTCTATTTGGCCTTGAAATGAAGGTTGGTTGTGCATTTTTGTGAAGGAGGTAAAATTTTCCATGATTCACTAAAATGAAAGTATAGGGTTCAATTCGTGCCCAATAAAATTGATTCAGATTATATACTATTTAATTACTAATTTTACACAATAATTTGTTTCCAATAAAGTTTATTTTGTTCACAAATTGTTGACACTTTTAGGGTAACATTGTGAACTACAATTGTTGCAACACTTTTATTTACATTAACCTCAACCTTCATATCACTAAATTAGAAAAAAAAAATTATATTAATGTTACTTATAAGTAAAAAAATACTCTCCAAGTTGAATCATTCATTTGGTCTTGAAATGAAGGTTGGGAGTGCATCTTTGTGAAGCAAACCAAAATTGCCTTGCTTCACTAAAATGCACACTCACGCTTCATTTATTGGCCAATATAATTGATTAAAATTGTAGATTTTTTATTTAATCATTTTACACACCTTTATATTTTTATATCTTTAATTGAAGCTTAAATATTTATACTTTAAATTTCGTCCAACATTCTAAGTTTTTCTTCGACTTTCCTTATGTTAAAGTTGTTTATAAGTGGGAAACATAGTTATGTAGGATATTTGTTAGACATGATGCAACATTATATCCTAAGGTTATCTATTGTCCAATAATGTCCCATTTCAAATTTCATTAACAAGAGTGTAATTGTTTTGGACCGGGAGTGCATTTTTGTTCTGACTTGAACATTGGCAAATATGATGAATTGTTACATTGGCAGACTTGGATTTTAGTGAGTAACATTTCTTTTATGATAATGAGTATGACATATTTTAGAAAAAAATTGTATATTTAGGATGGAATTATCATTATTTCAATATAAATTAATTACAGTTCCTGGTGTGCATTTATTTGAGGCACACAATCCCTACCTTTTACTATGTAAAATCAATCTAATTCGGAGTATTCCTACACAATAGAAATTTAATGAGGATGAGTTATTTTCCACCCAAAGGAGGATTTAATTCATGCTATGTGGGGAGGCATGTTCCCCACACATTTCAAAAGTATCTTAGGTCATGTGTAAATAGGGAGAGACTTCTAATTTGTAAATCGTAACACATTGGTGACAAGAGGAAGGAGTTCAGTATCATTTACCTTTTGATTTTTCTTGTTTGGAATTCTAATACTATTGAGTAATAGTAGCATTGTTGTGGAATTCATGCTCATGATGATGATTTTTTTTATTTTATGAGGTACTTTGTGTTTTTTTTAGATTGGTTTTAAGTTTTCATCTTTTAATATTTGTTTAACATTAAATTGTTATGTATTTCCTTGAGGTATTATCATGGCATGTTAGCACCCTGATGGATGTTAAATATTGAATGCTAGTAGAAATGCCCTAGTTGATAGTGAATCCCATAAATTCATTCATTCTCTTAAACAAATATAATTATAGTCACCATTTTCATGTGTGTTGGGAATGCCTTTTCAGGACTATTCCAATCAATGAGTGGCATTGGAACCCAATATCTACTTAGACTTCATTTCCAAACAAAAAATAAGAACTAATCCTATTTTTCTCCATTCTCCTTACTTATTTATCTTCAAACCCCAATTAGGTCACTTGACGTAATATTAAACTTAAAACCCTAAAAAATATGTACAATATAGAACAACACTAAAATAGTACATGCAAACCCTAGGTGTTATCTCTTTATCTATCCCTTGGAAAAATTTAAACCTTATTACTACTAAAATAAGGTCATATAGACTTAATTATAGGTTTTTAATCAATAAACTAAAAGTTTCAACTATTCAAATTCAATTTTTATTTTTCTTAGTCCATCCCGCTATTCCTAAACAATCTCGGTGTGCATTTATTTGAGGCACAATAACCCTGCCTTTTACCCTATGATGTCCATGCAATTTGGAGTATTGTTGAACAATAGAAATATATATGTAAAAAATTAAAAACACTTGATTGTATTAATGTTATAGTATGAGTAAAAAAATACTCTCTAAGTTGAATCATTCAATTTGGCCTTGAAATGAAGGTTTGGCATGCATTTTTTTGAAGCATGCCAAAATTGTTTTGCTTCACTAAAATGCATGCTCGTGCTTCATTTATTGGCCAATTTGATTGATTAAATTTATATAATATTTAATTACTAATTTTACACACTAATTTTCTTCTAATAAGTTATTTTTGATTTTGCAAACTATTAACACTTTTGGGGAGACATTGTGAGCTACGATTGCTCCAGCACTTTAATTTACGTTAACTTTGAACTTTAGATAACTAAATTAGAAAAATATAATTGTACTAATGTTACTTTTGAGTAAAAAGTAATCTCCAAGTTGAATCATTCAATTTTTCCTTGAAATGAAGGTTGGGAATGCATTTTTGTGAAGTGGGCAAAAATTTCCTTGCTTCACTAAAATGCATGCCCAAAATTCATTTATTCACCAATATGATTTATTCAAATTGTATATAGTTTATTTAATTATTTTAAACACGTTTAAATTATTATATCTTTACATTGAGGTTAAATATTTATACTTCATATTTCATACAACATTCTAAGTTTTGCTTGGACTTGCCTTATGTGAAAGTTGTGTATAAGTGGGAAACATAGTTATGTAGGATATTTGTAAGACATAATGCAAGGATATATTATAAGGTTAGAAATTTTCCAATCTTGTGTCATTTAAAATTTCATTCACAAGAGTGTAATTAGTTTGTCTTGGGAGTGCATATTTTTTCCGATTATGATCATTGGAAGACACGATCAATTTCTATTTTGACATGCTCACATTTCAGTGTATAACTTTTCCTTTATGAAAACGGCTATGATATGTTGCATAAAATGGTTTTATATTTAGGTTTGAATGATCATTATCGCACATCAATTAAGTACATGTCGTGGTGTGCATTTATTTGAGGCACACAAACCTTGACTTTAACCCTATGAAATCAATCCAATTTGGCATATTCTAAAACAACAAAAAGTTCTATGTTCAAAATTAGTGTTAATTATGAGTAAAAATGTACTCTCAAATATGAATCATTCAGTTTTTCCTTGTAATGAAGGTTGAGCATGCATTTTTTTGAGGTAGGCGAAAATTATCTTGCTTCACCAAAATGCAGATGAAGGATTCATTTATTGGCCAATATGATTGATTCAAATTGTAGATTTTGTATTTAATTATTTTACACACTTTTGAATTAATATATATTGGCCAAGATGAAGGATTCACTTTCAAAGTTTTGCTTCAACTTGCATTATTATTTTCCAGACCTAATGCAAGGTTATATTCTAAGGTTAGGTATTGTGTAATTATGTATAATTTATGGATGGTATTGCACTTCTCAAAATATCACTAAAATATTTGATATCTTAGTATTTAGCTATAAAAATGACTAGAATGCTTTTAAATAACTTTGTATTCTAATATCTCTAAAAGGGGCCACTACTAAAGACTAATCATTTCCTGGGTTGCTAGTTGGATAAATTTGGCTCACAGTATGTGTAGGTTTTAACCATATATATAAATTAACTTCAAACGAATTATTAAAACATAAAATAAAAAATGGAGAGAACATAAAATATCAAACAAATATACACATATATTTTCCCCTAGATCCCAAAACCGGGACTACCAAATTGATTTTTCATTATATTCCTTCCAATGTTACAAAAAATATATATACATGTCAAAGCATTCATACACCCCAATCCATTAACCCTAGATTACAACATAATCATAGTTCCCTTAACTGGATCTACAAAATACCATGGGCAGAAAACCATCATGCCCAAAACCATGTGCAAAACCCATGCACAAAACCATAGGTAGGTTTTCCCACATATTATAGGATCCAAAAGAAAAAAATTCTTGCGGCGTTGCCCTGGACCCCATGTAGGGGGGCTACCGGCCCCTACAAACCCCCCCATAAGGAGGTCTATTTCCCCCCTACACGTGCGACTAGTCGTGGAAAGAATATAACACACACTGAAAATTATCCCACTTGTTTTTTACTTTTACACACATCGGGTCACATGAGAGAAGATTCATTGGTCCAACCCTGCAATTCCCATTATTTCTCTACACCAAGAAAACTTCTCAGTGCTCACAGACTTCATCAATGCATCTACAACATTCTTCAAAATGTCCACCTTTACCAGCAATGCCATTTTTTCCTCAACCATGTCCCTCACAAAGTGATATTGATGATCAATGCGATTTTTCTTTGAATGATAAGCAGGGTTCTTTGCCAAAAAAATTTCACTTTGGCTATCACAATCTATCCTTATAGCTTATTTTACCAACCCCATACTTGAGCACAATATCTCCAAATGCTCCCTTGCTTGCATGTGTGGCTGCCATGTATTCAGCCTCGGTAGTTGAAAGAGCCACTAAAGACTGTCTTTTTCCCATCCAACTAACTACTCCTACAAATAGGCTGAAAACGTACCCACTTGTATATCTTCTCTGATCTAGATATCAAGCCTAGTCTGCATCAACAAAGCCATGGATGTCCAAAACTATGTCTAATCATGGGCTTCTTTGGTAACACAAATCATAATCACAAGTGCCACGATTTTACCTAAAAACCCACTTCACTATTGTCCAATTCTCCTTCCCTAGTTTTGACATAAACCTTCACAATACTCCCACTGCATGCGCAATGTCTGATCTAGTACAAACCATTGCATACAGCAGGCTACCGACTGCAGTTGCATATGGAACACGAGTCATGTCTTCTTCCTCTTCTTGTTCCTTGGGACACTATTCAGCAGATAACTTTAAACCTATAGTAATAGGAATCTTCACCAGTTTACTATCCTGCATATTGAACCTTTGTAGTCTTGTCTCCACATACTTCCTCTGGTTTAACTAGAGCTTCTAATTTTCCTGATCTCATTTAATTTCTATGCCCAAATATAGTTTTCAGCACCAAGATCCTTCATATCAAATTTAGAGGACAATTGGGTCCTCAAATCCTGGATAATTTATTTCTCATTTCCAATCAACAACCTATCATCCACATGCAAGACCAAATAAACAACATGGTCACCAATTACTTTAAAATAGACACAGTGATCCTCTTTTATTCTGGTAAAGCCAAGTCCCCATATATTTTTAGGTCCCTATATTACTAGTATAGTCCCGTATTGTTGTTAGTGTAACCCCCTTATTGTTATTATTGTACCCTTTTAACCCCCATATTGTTATTATTGTGCCCTTAAATTATTATTGTTAGGTCGGCTACCATTACATTGTGGCCCCATGGACTCCTATATATAGAAAGGAGGTTTTGTAATTTGTATCATCCAAGAATTGTTAATTCATGTAATGTATTGGAGGTTTCCCCCTCGAAGTGGATTATTTATAAGGCGTTGATATCTCTTTTCTTCTATTTTTGGAGCTGGTTTCACAACATTTGGTATCAGAGATTTGGATTCTAGGGTTTTCGCTGCTCCAAACCAGTCATCGTGGCCTTCACGCTATAATTTTTTTTCTACAAAGGTTCAAAAGCTGAAATTTTTAGAGTGCAAAGCCGAAATCCTGAGGAATAGTTTCGCAAAATTTCAAAGCTTGGTTCACAATATTTTCGGAGATATGATCTGTAGAAGTTAGGAATTTTTGCAGGCTCCTAAATTTAACCTAAACAAGTCATCGCGGAATTTTTGCTATAACTGTTTTTCTATGAAGATTCAGAAGCTGAAATTTTTAGAGAGTGAATCTTAAATCCTGAGGAACATCGTCGCAAAATTTTCAAAGCTTGGATTGCAATATTTTCAGAGATATGATCTCTGGATGTTAGGTCTTTTTTAGGCTCCTGAATTTCATCTCAAATAGGTTATCGTGGGAAAAACTTCATAACTCTCTCTCTGAGCATCGGATTGGGATGTTGTAGAAAGTGGCTGCAATTACACAGAATGTAGTTTCCTGTCTATAAATTTTAGAGCCAAAGGCGCAAGCAGTGACACCTGGCAATTCGTACAAGTTTGCTCTACTGAACCAGTCTATAATTAGGTCATCGTAGGAGATTGATCACAACTTTGCCTTCAAGAATCCAAATCAGGTCTGACCTGTGGCATTCGAAAGAGAACTCATAGGGCTACCACAGTGCCAAATTTAAGATATTGAAGATCCAAAATCACAGATATAATTCAATTTCAATATCAAGCTCCTTAAAAGCAGGTAAAAGGTGTGTATTTTTTTTCCTGAATTGCATAAGTCTTGTTTGAAGAATCAAGTTGAATTGATTCCAAGGGCATATTGTAGAATAGATATCAGTATTGGATTCGAAAATGGCCCCTAAAAATAATTCAACACCCATTAAGCCTTTAGAAGGCTCTACTATGAATCATGAAGACGAATAATGGCAACATGACATATCAAAATTACGAGAACAAGTGCAACAAATTTCGCTCTCGCAAATAGCAACAAAAAATGACATGGAAGTTTTGAAGAAATGCGTGGAAACTAATATGTATGGTTTGAAGGAATGCGTGGAATATAAGATGGATGACATGGAAGCTAAGATCGAGGAAAAAATTGAAAACATGA
>CM076575.1:831593912-831649590 GCA_034641835.2 Pinus albicaulis
GAGAAGAATATAAAGGAAGGCTTGAGGGTCATTTGGAAAATACACTAAGACACTGAATTAATCTAAGATCGAAATTTATGGGGGGTGGTTTGCTGAGAAATTCGTGCTAGAGATATGAGAAGTGAGAGGCAGAGATAACATCTGTAGAGGAAATGATTTTCTCAGCCATTGGAGCATCAGTTAGAGAGAGACAGAAGAGATCTAACCACAACAAATGTTGAAGGAAGAGGGCTGACATAATGACTGTGTAGGTTCACGCATAAGTAGTGTAGAGGCAGAGGAAGGGCTTTCAGAATTTTGCTAGTGGATTAGTTTCGGAGGCTGAGATATGGAAAGTGGCACTGGGAGGCTATTCCTCAGGGTACAAGGAGGAAAAACGACTTGGTTGAGGGCTAATGTTGAGCCTAGAAGGGGGTGATGGAGTAGCTAGAAGTTCCAGTGTTGGATCTCCGCTGAGGCTATGTAGAGCTTATCCAGGGCAGTGTTTTCTTCATCTAGATCAACCAGAAATTCAGTGATTGATTGAGGTAAATCCTCACAAATTCTTCTGCCAGTATTTGTCTATGTAATTTAATTACCCTATGGGTATTCAGAGATGTATTCATACATTTATACTGCATAATAATAAAACCCTTATATGGATTGGGTTTTTTTGGGGACTTAGTCCAAAATAAAGGTGTCATAAGTGTGAATGATTTTCCTTGTTCAATTTCCTTGTTTCAGAATCATAATTATTGTAGTGTAGGCTACTTCAGTGATTTCTTCATTATTTCATGAATGTATTCAGAAACAATTCTGTAAAGTAAATTACATAATAGATGAAGTAATCAGAATGGTTCCAGTAGGATTCATTAGATCTGTTTAGATCTAGGAATTTTCACATAGTATCAAAGCATTAATGTGAAATAGGAAGAACGGATCTGAATTCCTAAGTGAAGGTCATTTGTGCTACAGTGCAGCAGAACGAATCCATCAAAGGATTACATATTTCTAGCCGGGCTAATATTTTTGTGGCAGTCTCTCTCTGAGTGAGTCGACAGAGAGAAAGGGCTTCTAGATCCAATATCTTGCTATGGAAGAGGTGTTGAACCCTTGGTTAAAATGAGAGGGGGGGGGGGGGGTGAATCAGTTTAATGAAATCATGGTCTTGTAAAACTTTATTTTACACATATTTACATCTTTATTTCGTGATCAACTTAATATACAATGGAACAACAATCTTAAAAGTGAGCAACAATTATTAAGCAGATTAAATACAGAATATCATCACATAACCATCATGCACAGAGACAACAGATATAAGTGGAAACCCATAAGGGAGAGAACCACATCTTATTATTGTTGTGATGCAAAGGCAAGCTCCAACTCCTTCTCACCACTGATTTTCTGTAGGCTTCAACCTACAGGAGGTTACTACCTCAATTCTGCAAGCTACAACTTGCAAGGAAGCTCCAACTCCCATCTATTTTCTGCAGGCTACAACCTATAGGAGGCTCCTACCTCAGCCAAATACAACTGGACTTATATCAAGCTACAACTTGACATGGAAGCAAAAACTTCCTCACTGTACAATAAAATCATATGCTGATTTACCTGGATATCAGCTCTGTTTTTCTCCTTCTTTACTGCTGTCCTTCTAACCTTCAAATTTGCTTTATATCATCTCTAGATCTTCACAACTCCTCTCTCTGCTCCTTATTATTCTTACACTGTCTCACTCATTTCTTCATTCTCTCAACCTCTTTATGCATATGCTGGTAACATTATTTATAGGGATCACCTCATAATTTTTTTCATTCCACAGGGAGTTCGAAATGAACAGGTATGACTCTTTGCCTTTCCCCTTCTCATTTTCTTGTCTAGGACATTAAGAATGATATAATAGAATGTATATATTTGTGTATTACAGTGGAGTTTTGCTTTGCCTACAGAGACTTGCCTTTGTATCACATACAATAAAAATAATTAATTCATTTACATTTACAGTTACAACAAAATTATTTCACTCAGTCCTTTCATCTCTTTGCTCGTTGTGCATTTGTATTTTCTGCTGCTGTCAGAGTCGTTTTGGTTCCTGCTATTATATTCAACACAGTTCTGCATAACTGTCATTTTGGCCTAACTTGACCCAGCTTTTTGTTTCCAACAGTGCCACTATATTCTTCTGTTCCTGAATCTACCTCTCTTTCTCATGCCCATAGCGTTTAGCCGTCACTGCTCTTCTAAACACTCGGTTTTTTCCTTTTCTCTGCGTCAGGTCCTTACCCGAGCCTTTCTACCCGTGTTCATACTTTCCCTTTTGTTTTATGTTATAATCAACCTTTTGCTCTCCGAGAAAATTTCCGAAGGAAAGTCCACATACTCCCGGACTTGAGATGCTTTAGGCTTCGACTTTGTTCTTTATCACGTCTGCTCTCTTTATCGCTCTTTGGCAATTCAAATATCCCATGTGCCTTCGTCCATCTGTTCTCCTGATATGCGATGTGCGAAGGGTCCCACTAGGCTGTATTATCGCTTTATCGGACTTCGACGCTTCAAACGTTCTTTGCTATATGGCTCCTTTTCTTTCCGATGCGATTTACAAAGGAAAATCACTTACACCCAGACTTGAAATATCTTTAAATAATGGTTCTGAGCTGCATCGCATCCGGTTCCTTTATCGTATCACCTCGCCATACCACATCACATCGCATCCATCGCTCACATCGCGTCGCCTTTCCATATTGCATGGCATCCATCGCTCGCATCGCATCGCCACTGTCCATCGCATCGCAACTTTGCTCTTGCGATCTTCACCCCTCCCATCTTGCGATTTGCGATATGCGGGCCAGGTCCACGTCATATCCATGTCATCGTGCCACATCACCTTGCCATGTCATCACCACGTCACTGCCACGTCACTTTCCACATCATCATATCGCACTTCGCATTTTCTGTGACCACTGTGTTTGTGCGATTTTTCTCCTGCCTCGATTGCGATATGCGATTACATCACATTGCATCCATCACATCGCATCTCCTTTAATCTCATCTGTTTGTTTAAGCCGGTCCCACACCTTTGATCATTCCACCCTTTTCCCTTTCAAAACATTATAATCCACTTTTATAATATTCGAAAGAAAAATCCCCTTTTTAACCTTTGGAACAATATAACTCACTTTAACCCAATGTTTTAAACTCTTTCGGAATGAATATTAGAACCTTCGGAAATGTTTAATTTAATTTTAAACAAAGGTTAAAATCCCCTCGGCAGTGTATTTCCGAACTTCAACCATTTAATAAAACTCCATTGACATATCATTAAACCTTTGGAAATATTAAAAACCCTTCAGAATATTTAGACCTTCGGAAATAATTCCGGACTTCAAACCCTTAATAAAACTTCATTGCATACAACGTGGGGTCCATACCTTGTTTTAAATCCCACGCAGCTTTTAACGTGAACTCCGTCGGATCTTCCACAGATCTAATCGGGCGACAATCGCGTTTAATCAACCCCAGAACTTTGTCACCCAAAAGTAACGCGAAATGGGTGGTATTTTGCTCGTGACGTGTCGCAATATCATTTGATCACGTTTGAAATGGGAAAAACCACTCACAACTCAAAGGCTGTGCGACAGCAGTGTCCGGTTTCCTTCAAAACCACTTAACCTTCAAATTCTGTTTAAATTGCGTTTGAAGCCAGATTTCCACCGGATTTCAGTTTTAACTTCGATATCTCTAGAACCTTCCTTCTCCATATTTACACAGAGGCTAATGTGCATTCAAATCCTCCTCCACTCCTTTACAAAAAATTTAACTCTACACACTTCACAATCTACACAGAAAGACCATAAATTCAATGAATTCGAAGAGATGAACCCTTCGGGAAATTTTCCAAGTATATAAAGATAAAAAAAATTATGCAATTTATTAAAATAGAGGCCAAAATCCTCACAATCAATTCTTCTATGGTTTAACCTCTATATTCAATTTCTGTGGTTCTTATCCATTGTTTTCCATTACAGTAAAAACCCCAAATGGGTAGTTGCAACCCACTGATACATTAAATCCTGTGTGACATCTCTACAACAATTCCATCTGAATCTGATCTACTCTCTTTTCTTGGTGCTTCTCCTTTTTGCTCCTTTGTGCTCCTTTTCCATCAATGACAATATTTCCAACAGTCTCCCCCTTTGGCATTGATGGCAATACTCCAATGCTTCCTCCAGGACTTCCTCTGCTTGCCTTTTAGAAGACCCTTTCTTCTTTTGCTTGCTTTTCCTCCCCCTTTGACATCAATGGCAAAGGGTTGCACTTTTCCCAGTGTAGTTTCTATATTTTCATAATACTTTGATCTTGAGGACCCGTTCCATGCACTGCTCCATTTCTCTAGCTCTTTTGTGACAATTTATTGACTGCTCTCCCCCTGGAATGATGCTTTCTTGACTGATACAGACTATCACTGGACTTCTGTTCTGATCCCATTTCTTGTATGTAGCCCTTATTATTATTATTTTTCATCATATCAGAGAGTAACATCTACAGACACTACCCCTAGCTTGTCTCTTAGATATTCGAATGGTTCTTTAGCAAGAGGTTTTGTGAATATGTCTGTTGTTTGTTCCTTAGTTGGTACATATTCCAACTTCACTAATTTCTGTGCTACTTGTTCTCTGAGGAAGTGGTACTTTATTGGGATGTGCTTTGTTTTTTAATGAAGTACAGGATTTTTTGATATACTTATTGCACTTGTATTGTCACATTTGATAGAAATGGGTTCATCAATTATTACCTTCATGTCTTGGAGGGTTTGTTTCATCCACATTACTTGTGTGCAACATGCTGCTGCTGCTATGTATTTTGCTTCTGCTGTAGATAGAGAGATAGAAGTTTGCTTCTTGCTTAGCCATGCCACCAGACTTTTTCCCAAATAAAATGCACCTCCACTTGTGCTTTTCCTGTCATCCACACAGCTGGCCCAATCTGCATCTGTGTATGTTGTCAATGTGAAGCTTTTTCCTTTTGGATACCATAGGCCATAATGTGAAGTTCCTTGAAGATATCTAAATATTCTCTTGATTGCAAGTAAATGATTTTGTTTTGGTGCTGCTTGATATCTTGCCACAAGTCCTACTGCCAACATAATGTCTGGTCTAGAAGCAGTTAGGTATAGCAGACTTCCTATCATGGATCTGTAAAGTTTTTGATCTACATCTATTGATCCATCATTAGCACATAGTTTGCATCCAGTGATCATGGGAGTTGTCACAGGTTTGCAGTCTTCCATTTGGAACCTTTTTAACATCTCTCTTAAGTATTTTTCTTGTGAGATGAATGTTCCTGTGTTCTTTTGTTGAATTTGAAGTCCTAAATAGAAGGTGAGCTCTCCAATCATAGACATCTCAAATTATGATTTCATTTCTTCAGCAAATCCTTTTGCTAACTCATCTTTGTTGCTACCAAACATGATGTCATCTACATACACTACTACAATCAAGAGTTCATTATCATTAGCCTTTATGTACAAATTTTTGTCTACTCCCCCTTTCTTGAACCCTTGTTTTTGCAAGTATTTGTCCAACCTTGAATACCATGCATGAGGAGCTTGTTTCAGGCCATATAAGGCTTTCTTTAATCTGCACACATAGTCATGTTTATTTGTTAATGAGAATCCTTCAGGTTGTTCCGTATAGACTTCTTCCTCTAGATCTTCATTCAGGAAGGTAGACTTCACATCCATTTGATATACCTTGAAATCATGATAGCATGCAAAGGCCAAAAAAATTATGATTGCTTCCATTATGGCTACAAGGGCAAAGGTTTCATCATAATCAAGACCTTCAATTTGTGAATATCCTTTGCATGCAAGTCTGGCTTTATTTTTGATTACCTGTCCTTGTTCATTCATCTTATTCTTGAATATCCATTTAGTGCCAATGAAATTTTTCCCAGTGGGCATTGGAATTAATTCCCATGTATTGTTCTTCTCAATTTGGTCTAGTACGTCATTCATAGCATTTACCCAGTTTTTGTCTTTGTTGGTTGCTTCAAACTTCTTTGGCTCTATTTGAGATAGCATGGCTAGGTGTACTTATTTTTTCTGTTCAACAAGTTGTCTTCTTGTCTGGACTCCCCCACTCTTGTCCCCAATGATTTGATCTTCTAGATGGTTCTTTTGAGTGTGTCTTGAGGGACATTTTGAGTTTAATTCAGTATCTTTTGTTGTTTTTCTCAGTTCATCATTATCTTGGTTCTCATCTTCATGATCATCTGGGGGATTGCTGCATCTAGTGCTTCTTGTTCTGTTTGGAAGATCTTCATCAAATCTTACATCAATGCTTTCCACAATTTTGTGCAGTCTTTTGTTGTAGCACCTGTAACCCTTACTCTTGGATGTGTATCCTAAAAATTTTCCTTCATCAGCTCTTGCATCAAAATTCCCTAGTTTTTCATCATTATTTTTTATGAAACACTTTCTTCCAAAGACTCTAAAGTGCTTGATTGATGCTGGTTTACCATGCCATAATTCGTAAGGAGTCTTATCACAATTTGGTCTTAGATGAGCTTTGTTGAGAATGTGAACAGCTGTGTGTACTGCTTCTACCCAGTAGGTTTGGGGAATGTTACTTTCTTGCATCATAGCTCTGGCAATCTGTTGTACTGACCTGTTTTGCCTCTCTGCCACTCCATTTTGTTGAGGTGTACCTGCAATTGTAAACTGTTGTTTTATCCCATGCTCATTGCATAGGTCTGCAAAATCATAGTCTGTGAATTCACCTCCTCTGTCTGATCTGATGCACTTTAGCTTGCATCCTGTTTGATTTTCTGCCAATGCCTTTAATATCTTGAATTTCTCAAGTGCTTCAGATTTATATTTGAGAAATGCTACCCACGTCATTCTGGAAAAATCATTTATTATCAGCATGAAATAAGATTCTCCGCTTGGTGCTTTAGTTCTTGAAGGTCCACACAGGTCCATGTGTACAAGCTGAAGTGGCCTACTTGTTGATAGTTCATCTTTGGTCTTGAAAGATGTGCGGGTCTGTTTGCCCAATTGGCAAGATTTACATATGGTATTTGAAGGCTTCTTTATTGCTGGCATATCTTTGACTGCATTCTTCTTGCTCAAACTGATGATGTGGTCAAAGTTTAGGTGTCCCAGTCTTCTATGCCATAACCATGATTCATCAAGTTTGCTTATGTGGCATGCTTCATTCTCTTCTTCCACTATATAGACATTACTTTCTGTTCTAACACCTTTGATCAAGGTCTTTCCTGTGGTGCTTGATCTTACCTCACAATCTTGGGCTCTAAAAAGGACCTCACAGCCTTTATCACACATTTGACTGACACTTAGCAGATTGGCTTTCAGCCCATCCACAAATAGTACATCTTGAGCCTTTCCTCTTCCATTATTCAGGCTGACTGAGCCCTTTCCCTTGATTTTCACTACTTTATCATTGTTGAATATTACATTTCCATATTTCTTTTCATCAAAGGTTACAAACTTGCTTCTATCTCTAGTCATATGCTTTGAGAATCCACTGTCCAAATACCATTGGCTTTTCTGATCTTGGGCTATTAGAGCTAGGTCACACTTATTCAACTTCTTTTTCCACTGCAAGCAGCTATTGGTTTGGCACCTTTTCTGAGAAGATGGACCACATTCTTTGAGAGGACATTTGGAAGACATGTGTCTAATTTAATGGCATACAAAGCATTTGATTATATTTTTAGATGGATTATGTGTACGAGTGAACTCTCCATTGTTCATAAATCTCCTTGGGGTTTTAAGCATCAGTCTTTGTCCATTCGTTCTGCACTCCATGGCTTTATGGCCAAGCCCCTTACAACAAAAACAATACCCATGGAAACGATTAGTGTACCTGGTGAAGGGTTGTCCTCTCAATTTGTTTGCTTGAGGTAGCCTTTTCAATTTCTGCAATTTTTGCTGGTTGAAATTGATTATATTTGTCTAACAGTATGCAGCAATATGTCCCAGCTTGTGGCAGACAAAACAAGTGATATTTCTCATAGGAGGAAAGAATCTCTTTTGATAGCTTCCGAATTTATTCAATTCATATGCAGGATTGTAAGAGCCTTTTTCAGCTGACTGTTTCTTCATTTCGTTCTTTGTCTCTTGATGTTGCTGCTTGTTTCTGTTTGTTTCATCACACATCAAGTTCTTGCTGGACTTCGCTTCTGTGGTTCCTTTTTGAGTTGTTTCATTATCCTTTACAGCTTTTACAAAAATGATATTCTTGTTATCTTCTACCTTGGTCTTACTGGTTTCTCCTTCATATCCTATCCCAGCCTTTATGAGAGGAGACCTTTGAGCGTTTAGAATCATGTCCAACTGTTCAGTGCTTGTCATTCGAGGAGTGTTCATTGACAATTCCCTTTGGGTGTTTTCTAGTTTCTTTCTCAGCCATACCACTTCTTCTTCCTTCTTAGCTTATTCAAGTTCTACTTTCAATTGAATGAGGTCTTCTGAATTTGGTACATCTTGTACATATTTGAGGAGAATGTATTTCTGTTTTCTGCACTTGAGTTTAAGTTTGTCTATTTCCTCCAGGGCACTTCTTAGCTCCCCCTCAAGATCTACCTCACCTTCTTCCTCATCTTCTAGAAGGAATCCTTCAGACTCTTCCTTGGCCATCAACACAAATTCAGAGGTTCCTTCTTCATTTGAGGATTCATTTGAGTTTTCTGATGCACTGCTATCTTGCTGAGCATAAAGTGATTTTCTATTGAATCTCTTCCCTTTCTGCCAGTTATTTGTTTTGGTTTTCTCTGTCTCTTGAGTCTGATTCTTTGTTTTCTTATGAGGACACTTAGATGCATAGTGCCCAACTCTTCCATAGCTAAAACATTTGAAAGGAAGTTTACCTTTATACTTGCCTGAGCCTCTATTCAATATTCTGAAAAATTTGGCCTCTTCTTCATTAGAGCAGGAGCATGTATCTTCTCTTTCCTCTTTTATCTTCTCTACCTTAAAGGCTGCCTCCCTCACTTTTGACTTCCTCTATGGAAGTCTCATCTCATAGGCTGTTAAGTTTCCAAGTAATTGGTTCATGGTCAATGTTTCCCAATCAACTGTTTCTTCTATGGCAGAAACCTTGGGGTTAAAACTGGATGGCAAAAATCTCAATATCTTTTGAACAATTACACATTCTCTAATGGTTTCTCCTAGAGCTTCCATGTTATTTACAATTTCTGCAACCCTTAAGAAGAAGCTGGCAACATCTTCTTCTTCATTCATTTTTATATTTTCAAATTGAGCTCTATAGACTTGCAGCTTGGCAGCCTTCACCTTTTTATCTCCCTCATGGATACTTTCTAATGTATCCCATATTTATTTAGCAGTCTTGTTGTGTATTACTTTGATCATTTTTTCCTCACACAAACCACTTAAGAGAGCATTCATGGCTTTTGAAGTAGCAATAAAATCTATTTTTTCATCTTTCTGTGAGTCAGACTCCTTTGGGGCATATCCCAATTCCACATCAACCCAAACTTCTATTCCTAGAGACATTATGTATGTCCTCATTCTAATTTTTCAGAAGGCATAATTTGTACTAGTGAGCAAAGGGGATTTATTTGTTGAGCATCCTTCTAGACTAGCCATCTTGGGGACCTAGGATCTCCTTCCAGTTGTTAAACTGATATAGAAGGAACCTTCTCTGATACCAATTGTTGAACCCTTGGTTAAACTGAGAGGGGGGGGTTGAATCAGTTTAATGCAGTCATGGTCTTGTAAAAATTTCTTTTACACTTATTTACATCTTCATTTTGTGATCAACTTAATATTCAATGGAACAACAATCTTAATAAGTGAGCAACAAGTATTAAGCAAATTAAATATAGAATATCAACACATAATCATCATGCACATAGACAACAGATATAAGTGGAAACCCATAAGGGAGAAAACAACATCTTATTATTGTTGTGATGTAAAGGCAAGCTCCAAATCCCTCTCACCACTATTTTTCTGTAGGCTCCAACCTACAGGATGCTACTACCTCAATTCGGCAAACTAAAACTTGCAAGGAAGCTCCAACTCCCATCTATTTTCTGTAGGCTACAACCTATAGGAGGCTCCTACCTTAGCCAGCTACAACTGGACTTCTATCAAGCTACAACTTGACATGGAAGCACCAACTTCCTCACTGTACAATAAAATAATATGATGATTTACCTGGATATCAGCTCTGTTTTTCTCCTTCTTTATTGTTGTCCTTTCAACCTTCAAATTTGCTTTATATCATCTGTGGATCTTCACAACTCCTCTCTCTGCTCCTCCTTACACTGTCTCACTCATTTCTTCATTCTCTCAACCTCTTTATGTATATGATGGTAACATTATTTATAGGGATCACCTCATAACTGTTTGCATTCCACAGGGAATTCGAAATGAACAGGTATAACTCTTTGCCTTCCCCCTTCTCATTTTCTTGTCTAGGAAATTCATAATGATATAACATAATGTATATATTTGTGTATTACAGTGGAGTTTTTCTTTGCCTTTGGAGACTTGCCTTACATCACAAACAATATAAATTCAATAATACAATTACAGTTACAATCAAACATTTCAATCAACACTCTCAGCTCTTGGTTTTCCATTCATTTGTCTTTTCTGCTGTTGTCACTGTCTTTTCAGTTTCTACTCGTATAGTCTAGCGCTGCCGCGTAACTTCTCATTTTCTCTGACTTGACCCATTCTATTGCATTTCTAACAGTGTCATCATATCTCCTTTTGCCCGACCATGCTTCTTTTTCTCGTGCCCAGAGCGTTCAACCTTCACCGCTCCTCCAAACACTCAGTTCTTCCTTTTTCTTTGTGTCAGGTCCTTACCCGAGCCTTTCTACCCGTGTTCATACTTTCCTTTTTTTTCTGTTATATTCCTCCTTTTTCTCTCCCGAACTATTTACAAAAGAAAATCCACATACTGTCGGAGTTGAAATGCTTCAGGCTTCAACTTTGTTTTTTATCGCGTCTGCTCTCTTTATCGCACTTTGGAAATTAAAATATCCCATGGGCCTTCGTCCATCTATTCTCCTGATATGAAATGTGCAAAGGGTCCCATCAGGTTGTATTATCACTTGATCGCACTTCGGCATTTCAAACGTTCTTTGCTATATGGTTCCTTTTCTTTCCAATGCGATTTACAAAGGAAAATCACTTACACCCGAACTTGAAATCTCTTTAGATAATGGTTCTGAGCTGCATCGCATCCGGCTCATTTATCACATCACCTCACCATACCACATTGCATCGCATCCATCGCTCGCATCCTATCTCCCTTCCATATCGCATCGCATCCATCGCTTACATCGCATCGCCACTGTCCATCACATCGCAACTTTGATCTTACGATCTTCACCCCTACGATCTTGTGATTTGTGATATGTGGGCTAGGTCCACGTCATCTCCATGTCATCGTGCCATGTTACCTTGCCATGTCATCACCACATCACTGCGTTTGTGTGATTTTTCTCCTGCCCCGATTGCGATATGCGATCACATCGCTTCGCATCCATCGCATCGCATCTCCTTTAATGTCATCCGTTTGTTTATGTCGGTCCCACACCTTTGATCATTCCACCCTTTTCCCTTTCAAAACATTATAATCCACTTTTATAATATTCAGAAGCAAAATCCCCTTTTTAACCTTTGGAACAATATAACTCACTTTAACCCAATGTTTTAAACTCTTTTGGAATGAATATAAAAACCTTCGGAAACATTTAATTTACTTTTAAACAAAGGTTAAAATCCCCTCAGCAGTGTATTTCTGAACTTCATCCACTTTAATAAAACTCCATTGAAATATCATTAAACCTTTGGAATATTCAGACCTTCAAAAATAATTATGGACTTCAAACCCTTAATAAAACTTCATTACATACAACATGGGTTCATACCTTGTTTCAAGTCCCATACAACTTTTAACACGAACTCCGTCAGATCTTCCACAGATCTAATCAGACGACAATCGCGTCAATCGACCCCAGAACTTTATCACCAAAAATAAATGTGAAATGGGTGGTATTGTGCTCGTGACATGTCGAAATATCATTTGATCAAGTTCAAAATGGGAAAAAATGCTCACAACTCAAAGGTTGTGCGACAACAGTGTCCAGTTTCCTCCAAAGCCACTTAACCTGCAAACTCTGTTTAAATTGCATTTGAAGCCGGATTTCTGCCGGATTTTAGTTTTAACTTCGATTTCTCTGGAATATTCCTTCTCCATCTTTACACAGAGTCTAATACACATTAAAATCCTCCTCCATTCCTTTACGCATAAGTTAATTCTACCTTAACAATCTACACAGAAATACCATAAATTCAATGAATTCGAAGAGATGAACCCTTCGGGAAATTTTCCAAGTATATACAGGTAAACAAAATTCTACAATTTATTAAAACAGAGGCCAAAATCCTCACAATCAATTCTTCCATGGTTTAACCTCTATATTAAATTTATGTGGTTCTTATCCATCGTTTTCCATTACAGAAAAAACCCCAAATGGGCAGCCGCAACCCACTTATACATTAAACCCTTTGTGACATCTCTGCAACAATTCCATCTGAATTTGATCTCCTCCCTTGTCTTTGTGCTCCTTTGCCATCAATGACAATATTTCCAATAGGAGTTCACTTGGGAGGGCATCCAACATGACATATATCAGCATATGGAGAGATGCATAGCCTGGATGGTGATGAAGAGGTGGTCACAGCCACTTCCCTACTCTTTGGAGGTGAGGGAGAATTTCCAGTTGAGCCATTTCAGCTCAAGATCTCAAGTGCATGATGGAGGAGGTATCATTTCATATTTTGTATTGTACTTATTTTTCTTACTTGAGTAGCATGATGTAACAAGAAGAATTATCTCTTCTTTCATATTGTATGATGATGTACTTGCAGCTACTTGTAGCATTGATTTTGGCTATCTTTTTTATGGTTTTTGGGGGAAGCCACATGTATCTGGGTGTTCACAATTGGCACCATATTATAACTTCATGATTCGATCTTATGAGATGATTGTGGCAGAAAACAAGTGGCTAGTAGAGCCCTTTTCATTTCTTATTTTGAAGCAGGAAAAGGATTCATTGCATTGGTTCCATGAGTGGAACTATGCTTCACTCTCTGGTTGTCATTTGGCAACTTGTTCTCATTGTACTTTACTTCCATATATTGATTATATCTTTATGTTCATGGGGAGCTTTGTTTGGAGAGTGGGCTTGAGATTCAATATGCCCATTAGAAGCATGATTCTTGCCACTTTATATGTTGTACATTTCAGGAGGAACCATGGGAAAACCATGATTGCCACATCACACTTTTTCTCTTCTTGTGGGAGGAACCACTTGGAGAACTTGAGGAGGCACTTCATGGCTGAATTTTTTGTTGGGGCGTCATACAAGTTGGCCATCATGATCTTACCCCATGGCTTGTATGAGGGAGAGATGATAAAGCATCAAAATTTTTGTTTCTATGGTTGCACTTGGGAGAGTATGGGCAGACTTCTTCCCATACTTTTCATGAAATTTCTAAAGAGGAGGAAGGCACATTCATGGTGCAAGGAGGCTACCCTTCATCATTGAAGGATCATGAGAGACTTCCATGTAGGAAGAAGATCTTCTCACATAGCAGCATGATGGTGGATTTATTTGGCATATGGAATTTCAAAGAGAGGAGTCATGGAGCCTTATTTCTAAGGCCTACAACACTGTCACATGGGAGTGTGTTCTTATTAATGGAGTGTTCCAAGGAGTATATGTATCCCTTCTTCTTGTAGATTTTTATGAGGGGATCCACATGGGGGAACTTATAAATTGACCTCACTTTCAGCCTACTCACCATGCATGGTAAGAAATACATTTCTGTACTTCTTGATTACTCCATTAAGTATTTGTATCTTCTCACCATATATGAGCACTGCATTTCTCCACAAGAGAGCAAGAGTATTTATGGGTTTCATGGTCACTTTAGGGCCAATGTTTGTAATGATAGTATCCCATCTATACATGACTTTGGGCAAGTGTATTGTTATCTTACCTATGTACAACTAATAGACATTGATGCTTAATTCCCCATACTGGAAGAGCAAACATACACAGCTTATAACTTGTTGCAAAACCACTTGCCACATGACATTCTCAAACAGCAGTTGGGGAGACTGCATAATATTCACTTGGATAACCTTTGGTACCATCCAAAATTTCACATAACTTACAGCGTTTTTCTGATTTGGATGCCAAATGGTGATGATGTGCCATTCATCTTGAATGGAATGGTTTGGGTTGGCATGTCTCATGATTTTGGAGGGAGAGTCTTTTGAGACTCAATATTCTTCTTGCCATTAGAGGGCAATCATGTTGCAGCCCATGATCAACATGCCTTCTACACTTATCATAAGTGGAGAGGAGGACAACATGGGATAGGCCCTCTTGCCTATCATGTTCATTTATTCAGCCCACCTAAATTTCAGGAGCCAAAGGTGGAGGAGATTTTTCATGAGTTTCCATGTTGGAGGGTGACTCACTTCATTTTGATGATAGCATGGGCGAGGGATGCACTCATTCACCATTTTGGTCATCACTCCTACTTTTTGGGGGCCATGAGACATCAAGCGGTTTCTCTTGATGCAGTGATGGAGGATATTGATGGGAGGCCACATGAGGAGGAGGGGAGAAATTTTACTCTCCCTATACATTTTCTTGAGGACAAGCAAAGATTTTGCAGGGGAGGACTGTAATGTTACAAAAATTTAGCCTCAAATCTAAATGGAACATTAGAGTTAGCAGCAGCTCTAGCCAGTGAATAAATGGGTAGAAAAGCCCATAAGTCTCCTAAGGAGGATAAAAACACTCCAAGTGTGAAAGGGGACACTCTTCCTATATTAATAAAACACCTCCATGTGTGAACAGGGATAAAATCAAGTTGATTTAGTCCACTTTAACTAAGTCAATAGCGCAGTTGTGGAGGAGGAGGAATCTAAGAAGGAATAACGCAGTTTTGGAGGGAGATGTACCTTTGGATAGAGGTGACCTAATTGAGTGGGGCCAAGGGAAATAAAACTCATGTTTTATTTAAGGAAGAGGATGGCAACATTTTTCTTCATGTTTTAGATCATTATTCTTTTCTGCTCATACTTTTTCTCCCTTTCCTGCTTATCAAGGTTGCAGTGTTGTTTATCATCGGGTGTTCCCGAGCGGGAATCGAGGGATAATTTTAAGGATGGAAAATTATCTTGAAGTTTAAAATGTTGGCAATTTTCCTAGTCTAATATGTGAACTATAAATTTTAATGATAAGTTTGTAAAATTATATAAATTTATAATGATTTTATATATATTCTCTATATAATGTTGGCTATTTTTAAGGTAAAATAATTTTATATTGTAAAATTTGGGCGAATCATTTTTACAAAAAAAGGAAATTGAGCGAATCTTTTTGGGCAAAACCATGGAAAATTAGCCCACCTACGAATATTGGCCCCTAAAATTTTCTATGGCGGGGAATCCCACCTCTCTCCCTAGGAGCCTCATTGGGAGAGTTTGCATTCATCATTCCACATCAGTTTTACAGGCCAAGCTTCAACCAACTTCATTAGCACATTTTTTGCTATGGATTGTGCAATATTGCTGGGTGCAGCAGTGGGAGGGATTTGAATCCCGGTTTCTGAGCTAGTTTCTCATTGGAGGGAGGTTTCCTTCACTTGATGGACCTGTTTGGAGAGATCCAAAGCCTATTTCAGATCTTTGGTATCAGACTACACATTTCCCATACATTCCCAGCATTGTTCCAACTAGGGAATGCGTTATTTTGGAGGCATCATTCAGTAGATGGTATACTGCTCCGTTGCAGTGTTTCCTTGTGATTAAGATGTTCATCCTTTCATGGGAGGAAGCCCTTGAGGGATATATATCATATCAGACATATTTCCAGCCTTTTACACTATTATTCTTCATTTTTTCATTGGTGATTCATTAAATTTATGAATATCACATTTTGTATGCAGAGTGTTTGACAAGAAACCCTTGCCGGATTCTCTTATATTTTGTATAAGGAGACTAGATCTCAGTTGTAAGCTTATTTATCTAATATATGAGAAGATATATTGGTTTCCTTAATTTCTAAGTTAAAACCCTCATAATACTGCGCAGTCAATTTTATGCAGAAATCCTTGTGTTGCAGTGTTTGGGGTTTTTGATCATTTTCAGCTACACTAGTGTGAGAGGTCTATTTAACCCACCTAGTTTCATTTGTTTCAGCTCTATTCATGGATTTAGGTTGTAAATTTACTAATATGTAGGATCAAATATTCCATTTCACTATTTTATTGCATATGTTGCTAGGAATGTGTTTTTATTACATGATTGTTGACCTACCCCGATTTTGGGATATTACAATCATTCTTTTCTTCCTCTCTGCGACCCCATTCCGTTGTGGGTTATGAGGAACTATGAGTTCTATTCGAATTCCTTATTTTCTACAGAATTATTTGAATTCATTCGAGATTTATTCACCACCATTATCACTCCACAGAGCCTTCACTTGCTTCCTCGACTCCTTCTCCACCAATGCTTTAAACTCACAGAAATTTGAGAATGGTTCACTTTTCTTCTGCATGAATAATATCCAGCATCTACGAGAATATTCATCAAAAAATATAACATAATACCTTTGTTTTGTTGTTGAATAAACTGAGAAAGGTCCACACACGTCTGTGTGAATTCTCTCCAGAATCACCGAAGCAGGGTTCTCCTTCTCATGAAAGTTTGTCTTCACCAAATTACCGATAATACATCCCTTGCACTGATCTAAATACGGAAGAGAACCCTTGGGAAATCCAGTAGAAATCTGTTGCAAAATCTTCAAGGCGCCATGGTGAAGATGAGCCAATCTTTTGTGCCATAATTTTCCCTCATCTTGGCTCACCACTTCTTCTACTTTTCCCATCATTGCAGCACAGCCATCTACCTCCAACTTGTATATATTCTTAATGCAAACCCCTTTCCTCTTGGTTTGACCTATTTTTTTATGTCACGGCAAGTATTTTCCCTCGTTGAAAACAACGTCATAACCTCTGTCCTCCAACATCACGACCGAGACCAAGTTCTTCTTCAGACTTGGAACATGCATAAAATATTTCAACTGAAATGGTTGACCTGAATCCCTCTCAAAGGTAACGGTTCCAATGCCGTTTGCACTGTATCTACCCTTGTCTCCCATCTCTATATTCATTTGGAGATCTTTCTCCTCCAAGTCACTAAACAACTCCTTGTCTCCTATCATGTGGAAGGAAGCACCACTATCAAGATACCACATCGATCCCATTGTGCTTGAAACCAAGCATGTGATCAAAGAGAAATCAAGTTCAAATTGTAAGGCCAAGGCCTCACCTACTGCAGCTCTAGTAGCCTTCTTGTTCTTCTTTTTCTATGGGAAGTTAGTGGCGAGATGCCCATGTTCGTGACAGTGAAAACACTTCACTTTGGACAAATCTGGCTTCTTGCCTTTAGCCTCAAATTTTGAATGGGATTTCTTCCCCTTCCCTTTCATTTCTTTGGCATCCAAAGTGAAATTCTCTTCATCATCATTCTTCGATGAAGAGCCATCCCTGGTACTTTGCCTTATCTCCTCCTACACTAGATCGGACCAAAGTCGCTCCCAATCTGGCAGTTTCTCCCGTCAATTGACAGATTCCTAATAACTGTGCCAACTCTTCGGTAACCCAAGGAGAGACAAGCTCACAAATTCATCATCCACAATTGTGCTTCCTACACTCCCCATCTCATCCCTACATTGGACAAAATTCGTGAGATATTTTGGAATACTGTTGCCCTTCTCCTTTTTTATTTTTCTGAGCTTAACTTTCAGCGCCAACTTCCTATGGTCGCTGCTGCTTTGGAAAATATCTGTCAAAGCCTTCCAAATTGCAAATGGAGTAGCTTTCCTGTGAATTCTTGACACAATATGGTCCTTCACACCTTCCAATAGAATCCTTATTGTCTTTGCCGCCTTATTTTTCCATGCGTCAAGCAATGCAGCATCACTAGAAGTAGGCTTAGGAACATCGCTATCGATGAACTCCTTTAGACCATTATCTTCAAGAACCACCTCCATCCTGTCCTTCTAGGCTATGTAGTTTGAGCTACCCTCAAGGGCATACTCCAACCGCAACCCATTGAAATCCATTTCAATGAATACTCAACTATCGCACCAATAAATTTCTACAGCAAATTCGAATTGTCCACCAGCACAAAACTCAACACCTCTTCAAGATTGCAATCTTTAGTGATTAACATAGCTCCGATACCATGTATAAATGTATACAATATGCATGTATATTACCAGACTCCCCTGATATAGCAAATCAACTTATGTTAAATACAGAATACTTCCACTTAATTCTTTGCAGAAATTAAATCGCCAATTGCAAAACACATATGAAGCAAAATCAATCGCACATAAACACAATTGTTTAACAGGAAATATTAAAGCTAAAAACCCCAAGTATCATATATTATGTATATTAATGGATCGTGTAATAATATCATACAAAACTTAATACATAAATCTCTCAATACAATCAACAATCATTACACATTATCATGCAAAAATTTTCATATCTATGAACCAATTTCTTGCCTCGTGACAACTTGCCTCCACTGTGCAATCCCTACTCAAGAAGACCCCTGAATGAATTCGAATTGGCCTTGCCTTAACTACACAATCCTCATGGGCATCTCCAATGTGTGTCAGATGCACTGAATGCATCACTATAGTCACAACAGATAGTCCAGCTCACCCTTTCACCTATCTCTCCACTGGGTCTCCATTGGAACTGACATGCAAGTAGCTAATTTTTGTATTTTTTCAGTTGCAAGTGAGTCTCTAGTTATGAATTAATTAAATAATTAATTCACTAAACTCTCACTAGTGTATCTTCAGTTAGAACTAGATAAAACTAGCACAACTGAGTTTAACTCACTTAACTGAGTTAAACTAAATAACAACTCCCATAACTACTCTTCCAACTTTGTCACAACTCTGCCACTTTCGTTCTAACTGAGTCCTTCATGCATGAGTCACCAACCACCCTAGGAATTGTGTAATTCCTTCAACCCACTTGTTAGTATGAATCTTTCATCGAAAAAAGACCACTTTAGCTACGCATAACAAATAGCCCTAACATCAATTATGGCTGCCAATATCTTTAAATCTGCAGTTAGTTGATCCAAATAAAGCTGCAAAAATCCAGATCTATGCATAAAAGACATTAAGCAGTGAAAATAAAATGTTGCTCCATGCATCCAATAGATAAGACAAGAAAAATATGTTTGAAAGAATTTTTGTATTAAAGGGGCACCTAAGAGGAAAACAAGAAAGGTGTTTCCAATTCTCCTCAATGGGATGGGTTCTTGAAAGTCCTCAGCATTTCAGATCTAAAACTTCTCTCTCTTGTTGGTGTAGAAAATCCAGACAAACATAGAACTCAAAAGGAGCTCACAAAGAAAATGATGGAAAATGTAACAATGATAATGGCTCAAAATCAGACCAAGAGTATAGATCCAGAGTGATCTAATGCAATGAAAGGTGACAAATGAATGGGAAAACCCTTCTATTTATAACAAAATATTAGGGTGGTCTAGAACTTTGTGTACGAATAAAATATTATTAACCAACTTCTAGAACCACCTTTTGGGAATATTTTATTATATTTGTTAGAGGGAAAAGTATTTTGACTTGGGTAAAATCCTTTATTTGTAAATAATAAATAAATAAATGATTTATTTATTATTTTTAAGGAAATGGTGGAAATATAATTAGATAAATAATGATTTATTTAATTATTTATAAACGATTTGGTCAAATTTAATTAGGAATATTATTTAAATAAGGATTAAATAACTTATTCCTAGGAAATAATCAAATAAATGAGGATTTATTTGATTGATCTCCTTGTTTTGGGTTAAATATGACAAGGAATAATAATTAAATTGATGTTTAACTGATTATTCCTTGAGGAAATATAAAAAAATATAGGTTTGTTTTTTATTTCATTTTGGGGTTTTCTATTTAGACCATAAATAACTTAATAAATGTGTTTTACTAAGTTATTTCACATAGTGAAAGCAATTTTACCTAGGGTAAAATTAGTCTTACATGGTGTACTTGGGTCCTGTTAGCCCCCTATGAATTTTTGACCAGCAAAATGGGGGGCTAAGTTGTTTTATGAGTTTTCAAGGAATGCATTTCCCCCGAAAACACATCATCCTTGAAACCTCTTTTACGCCCTCTACTCAGTGATTATTTCCCTCTGCTGTCCTTATGTCAAATAGCCTCTCTGATTGGAAAAATTGGTGCTCCAAAAGGCCTTCATTTGCCCTTGAACCCCTGCAGAACCCCCCATTTTGACCCTTGTTTTTCCCTTGTCAAATACCCCTCTAATCCCATAAATCCTCCCAAAATCCCCCTTAAACCACGCATCCGCCCTTGGTTTAGCCAAGAGACCCCATTATCCCTCTATCGTTACCCATTTTGGCTTTTAATTTCATTTGAAATGGGCCAAAAACCATGTTTTCTATGTAATTGGGCCGTAGCCCCTTTTGGCCTAGCCCCCTGTACATTTCCCTCCACATGACCCAGCGCCATGGCGGAGAGTGCTTATTTCATATGTTCATCGGGCGTGTTTACAACCGCTGATCTAAACATAATGGACGGCGATCGCTGCCCCCGCAACAACTACCGTTAAATCTGCTCATCGCCGATCATCGTATCTTAACCGTTCATTCACCCGCCAGATCGATGGTCCAGAGTGCACCTGCCCCTGTGGTCCCCGCCGCGCACTATCCAAAAACCATCCGGTTTCTATTGCACCACCTTTCGGAGGCAGGCGGTATTTTCC
Source organism: Pinus albicaulis (assembly GCA_034641835.2). Lineage (NCBI taxonomy): Eukaryota > Viridiplantae > Streptophyta > Pinopsida > Pinales > Pinaceae > Pinus > Pinus albicaulis. The sequence continues at coordinate 831,614,821 of CM076575.1, forward strand.
GATCGACCAGCAATTCCATACATCTTTCGACGCGTGGCATCGGTACGGCTGGAAAACCACCCTGCCATCGCGCATTAAAGTTCGTCCATGGATGCGGAGCGATATCTTTGTGAGACATCAGATTTGCAATCGCTCATCCAATGGTTGTCACTCCACGAAGCTGCGCGCAGGCTAATCCATGGCCACCGTAACCCCATCCTGCCACGTCATCTGTCTACGTGTTTTGTCACATTGTCGCCCGTCCTTTTGTCTGTTCCAGTCAAAGGTCGAAATTCAAAGGTTTTTCATTTATTTTTCCTTCCGCGCCACCTTCCGACTGTAGTCCCTACTGTCTCCACCACACTACAAGTCTTCCACACCATTCTCCACCATTTCACCAGCTGTATGACCATTTTCATCATCCGCACTACATCCATCACCCCCATTCATTGTTTTCTTAACTTGTTTTCGTATTTCGCAGGGTTTCAGAAAGGCGGAAAACTTCCATGGTTCATATATCATCATGATGGCGCGCTGCATAGGGAAAGTTGAATTTGGAAGCTGGTATTGCAAGGAAATGTCCGGAAAGATGGTAGTAGCATAAATATTATCAAAGGACAGTTCAATCTCCACAAAAACCTATCTGGTACCATTAAAGCCCAGATTTTTCAGATCACGACATTTATGAAGCAGCAGGGGAATACCAGCTAATGATAAGCAAGTTCAACATTCAGTATTGAAGAGCTTTGAGCCTTAATACAATGGTTTAGAGGCAAAGCACCAGGTTAGTGACATCATGGATCACACATAGGGTACAGCATACGGTATACCTGTCGGTGCTTTTGACATAATGTTTTCCCCATAAAGGACGAATGCCCACTCTGCAGCTTTTTATTCTATATCATGTTCTAAAGGTTGCAACAGTCCTACGATATCGGTAACGTAGTTACACGGCATGGCGAGACTTGAATCATCGGTTATTTTTTGTTAAGATGTGGAGAGGCCATGAGAGACATCGGGTAAATGGGAGCTTGGAAAACCACTCTCTCACCCGAAAATTACTTGAGAGATTAATGCACAGAATTTATACAAAGTGGGCTTCGGCCTTCTTCCTATTCTGAATTTTTTTAATGCTGCATTTAGTTCTTCACCTACCTTCTCTGCTCCACTAGAGCTATAAATTCATGAAGAAACTCATTGTAAAAGTTGTTGAATCAGTTATCAGAGAACTGCAAGTAGTTTCTTTTGAGACACAGTCTCTGTGTAAAGTTGTAAGATAGGCTAAGGAATGGGATTTCAGAATGAGTATTCAGCTATTGGCAATGTTGTACTTGACTGGTATTTCTATTTAATATGACAAACACATTTCTTTGGATCCTGATCTAAAGCAATGGTGATGTTTTCCTATCTCTGTTTTTAATTTATTTCATTTCGTTTCTACTGGCTTGCATCAGAATATTGGCATAGGATTTACCCTTGTTAGGTACCCTATGTTTCTGCTCTCCTTTCCATTAATGTTTTTCTTCTGAATGTGTTATCTAAGAATTGATTTTAGATAATTTAACCAGTGTAGTGGATGTTATTGCCTACTCTCTGATTTATGAGTTAAATGAATCTGTTCTTAGATGTTTCTTGTTAAGGATTTAGCTGGAAGATTTCGGAACACTGGGGATTAGAGTTAGCCCTGTCCACTAGGATCCTTGTGCGACCAGCTGGTCTTTAACTTTGTGCCCTAAAATCTGTGTTGTCTCTTCATCTCCTACCATTCCGTATCATACTATCATCTTTAAGATCCAACGTTTTAGATGACTAACCCAATTGAAAGCATGCCTATTGAGTAGAAAGAAAATCATTTCCTGACTCCATTGCCCAATGGTTTTGAATGCTCCCTGGAATACTTCACTTCTGCCTTTTTTCTCTTTGCTCATCCTGGTCTTACATCGAATCCTTCTTTCCTGATAACCAGCAACCAAACAAACAATCAAACAAACAAACCCTGAGCCTTATAACAGCCTAACATTTTAACACTGAGCTTTCAAAGACATTAAAAAATTTCTTATATAGAGAGATCCCTCTCTGGACACAGGAGGGCTAGATCCTGAGGTCTGAAAGTGGTTTGATGTTGTCTCATATTTTGGTCTTGCCAATCTGGCCAAAACATGGGAACCCCAACATAATGGCAACTCCACTGGGGAACTTCTGAATTTTCCTCACCTTACTATATCAGAAGCCTCAGAAAACCTACAATCTTTGGTTAGGTTGGTAGTTAAACATTCCTATTCATAGTTCAACCTCTATACCATTTGTTGTGTTCTCCCATACTCTCAGACAGAGTCTGGAAAGGTCTAGGTAGCCTCCAGATCTCACACTCTTTGGAGGTGACATATCTGGTAAATTCCCTCCCAGTCAATCTCTGGTTTGATTTTGTTGTGTTTTCAGGATATCCTTGAAAAGGGACATCTCATAAGCACTGTGGTGGACAGTGTACCCTCCAGAAACATCCTAAACCTTCCACCTGGCGACTCCATAATTCCCAAACGATTAAAGACTCCAGTGGTGATCAGTAGGCCTGCTGGTTATCTTTATTTCACATAAGACTCCACTGGGAGAACAGCCTCCAATACAACATCAACCATGGTAGAAGTAACAAGTAGGGTTAATCTGCTTGGTTATAAAACAACATTCTGGCTTTCAGAACCATTCACACAAGAGCTTATCCCAACCCAAACCCACCTGAAATAGTTGATAACCCTGAGAGCATTTGCAAGAGATCTCCTGCACCTGAAAGAACAACTATTTCCGGCCACATCCATAGAGCTAACTCTGCACCAGAAGAATTTACAACTCTAACACACCCATTCTTCGACCTAGGCACTCAAAACAGTCTACCAAGAACTAGGTCATTCAGTGTCCTAGACCAGCCAGACCTTGAGCTTCCTGGTTCACCACCTCAAAGTGGAAAACACCCCGGGAATAGACAGACCCCTCCATCTACACCACTTGATATTCACTTCATTAAAAACATGGGGCTCAGTCATCCTAGATCTGCTCATCAGTTTTCTGCTAGTCCTAGCATCCCTGTCGTCCATATACTAGCTGCCCAAGTTAACCCCTTACCCCATCAAAACATCATCATGGCAGCCTGGTATGCACCTCTGGTTTTACCGCAGCCTCTAGTATCCTTACCCAATGATTATCAATCAAATATCCCTCACTTCACTGCAAAAGAGTCTACCATAGCCCAACACCATGCAGATAGGATGGAAGATTCTTTTGACTACATGGATATAGATGATGATATAGTCAAAATGAGAATCTTCGCCCAGAGCTTAGGGGGTGATGTGAAGAAATGGTTTAAGGGCCTACCTCTAGGTAGAATAAATGACCTCCCAACTCTATATCAGACCTTCATAAACAAATGGGAAGTTAAGGCCAACCCTCGCCAACTCCTAGCAGAATATATGAGCCTTAAAAGAAATGTAGGAGGGAGTGTCCATGATTACACAACGAGATTCAACAGCATTTACAATGCTCTTCCTCCACACATGAAACCTCCCCAAGGTATGGCTCTAGCGAAATACCCCGAAGGCTTTGATGCTGACATGGCCTATCAGCTTAGGGATAAATAGTACAACACATTGGAGGACATGCAGAAAGGAGCAATGAATATAGAGGAAAATATGATAGAGAAGAGAGAAATATTGAGAGCTAAGAAGAGGGTAACATATAGAGATGATAGTGTAGCTTCCACATCTAATCCCAACTATGACCGCATATCCAAAAACATGGAAGAGCTACAACAAATGGTGAAAAAAATGGTTTCATTGTTAGTAACCAAAACATAAATCAAAACCAAAACCAGAACTTTAGAAGAAACAATGCCACTCCCAACAGACAAAGAGAGTCAGATCAACAAGTTATTCCCCCATTCCAAGAGAAATTTCTTGATGAAGATGAGGGAATCATAGAATATTTTGAAGGGAACGTAATAAACATGTTTGAAATAGAATATTCGATCCATAACTGTTACACAGAAGAATATCACTCCCCACCCTCTGGTTGGGACGAGGAATGGTTTGAATCTGAAGATTACAAGTTAGGATTTGAGAATGCCATGATGAAGGTCAGAGAAAAATATGAACTTAGAAGAAAAAAGAGCCAAGAAACTGCTAGACCAAAAGCTTCTGAGGTCACCATCAAGAAAATATCTGAGAAAACTTCTGAAGAAACTGCTGAAAATAATAAATCAGCAGCTGAGAGTTATGGAAAGAACAAAGAAAAGGACAACCAAAACACTGATACACAAGGTCGGCCAACAAGCAGCACTGACACTGTAGTTAGTGCTCCTGATAAAACAGTTTCTAACATTGTACATAGTGAGAATCAGCACACTGATTCAGCCACTAAGGTGGTGACTAACAAAACAAAGTTGAACACTCCAAAGAGTCAATTCACTTTCAATATGGAAAGTGAAATTGCAAAAATCAAAATCTCTGTCCCACTCTCTGATCTGAGCTGGCCACTCAGGATGTATATAAAGGCCAAATTTTGAAAGCATTAAATTTGGTGAAAACGGTGACAGCCAAGTACGAGTGATGATCCTTTGTCCATACTGTTTTGGTCCCAAAGATAGAAGGAAAGTCTCAGGAAGGGGCAGTGCCCCCTTTTTATATCAGTATTAATATCCATGATAATATTCTCCACAATGTAATGCATGATTCTGTAGCATCACACAACATGATGCCTAAAGTAGTGATGGAAATATTAGGCCTAGAGATAACCTGTCCCTATAAATACCTATATTCATTTGACTCTAGTAGAGTGAAGTGTCTCGGCCTGATCAAAGATTTATGTGTGATCCTTACCCAGATTCCAGCAAAACGTATGGTCATGGATGTTGTTGTGGCAGATGTGCCACCCAAGTATGGCATGTTATTATCAAGATCATGGGGAGCCAGGCTGCAGGGAACTATGCAGATGGATGGGGCATATTCCACAATCCCAATCTTTGGCCAACTCAGAAGACTGTACAGGGAGGCACAAATGAAATTCCTGGTTAGTAGCCCTGAAAAGCCTGAAAACTCTCCCTTTTACTCTGTACATACAAACCTTGACTCCTTCATCCTTTGTAATGATGAATCCTTAGAAGGGTCAACGTACCAAAATAGAGTTACAAATGAGGAAACAGAGGCCATGGACATTAACATAATGGCTACTCTTGACCCAGAGGAGAAAGACGTAGAAAACCTTGAACAGTGCACTGAAACAACAACGCAAAGTGAACGAGAAAAAAAACCCAATCAGTCAACCAGTCACCTCTCTTATTTCCACACACACGACGATAAACAAAATGACCCACAGCCTGATGCATCTCCTATAGTGCAACATAATGGTGAACCCAACTGTGAGGGAGGAAGTGATGATAAAATGAAAAATTAACCCTTGTGGGAGATGAATTTTGATGGGTCATGCACCAAGAGAATAGCTGGGGCTGGGGTATGGCTACGTAACACAGAGAGCAACTACGCGGAGAGCCATGCCTGCAATCTGCATTTCAAATGTACCAATAATATTGCAGAGTATGAGGCCCTTATTCTGGGTTTAAATCTGTTGAAGAAAATAGGAGCCCGTAGAATATCTGTGTAAGGAGACTCTGAATTGGTTATAAAACAGGTGAATGGTGAATACACAGCCAAACACCCTAGGTTGAGAGCATATAGGAACGATGCTATGGACATATTGAAAACATTTGTTGAATACGAATTAGTGTTTGTTCCTAGAAATCAGAATGCCATTGCAAATGGATTAGCTTGCCTAGTCATTTCATACCCTAAGACTCCAAGCGACCAACAAATCATAATACAAACCAAATTCAGATCTGCAGTGCCGGATAACAAAAAATACTGGCAGGTCTTTGAGGGCGACAAACAAATTGAAGATTTTTTGATAGGCAGGAACAAGTTTGAGTTTTCTAATTCAGACTCTACGTCTAGTGATAGCTACATATGTGAAGAGTCCTCAAACGAAGAAGAAACACCCTGTAACATAGAAATAAAATCTTTAAATGGACAGACTGGAAATCTAGACGAAAAATGTGAAAACGCAGATAGTGAAGAAGTAGAGGTGCTGCAGACCAAAGATAAGAACATACCTCGAGGTCTGGCCCCTATGGAAGACCTTTTTGACTTTGATGATGTAGCCAAAAAACCCACTATAGAACATGCAGACTCTGATGTTGAGGAATGCAACATAGGCACTAAAGATAAACCCAAAATGGTCAAATTGGCTAAGTCCCTTCCTGCAAACATGAAAAAGAAATACATTGACCTATTCAAGGAATTCATTGATGTGTTTGCTTGGAGTTATGAAGACTTAAGGGCCTATGACATGAACATCATACAGCATAAGATACCCTTGAAAGAAAATCAGAAGCCCTTCAGACAAAAACTTCACAGAATAAACCCAAAACAATTGCCTACAGTGGAAAAAGAGATTAAGAAGATGTATGAGGCAGGTATAATTATGCCTGTGAGGTTCTCTGATTGGGTATCAAACCTAGTGGCTGTGAGAAAGAAAACAGGTGAGATCAGATTATGCATTGATTTTAGGAATCTTAATAGAGCCTCACTCAAAGAAAATTACCCTTTGCCTAAAATGGAACATATTCTTCAGAGGGTAGTAGGCTCTAAAAGGATCTCCCTGCTAGATGGTTTTTCAGGTTACAATCAAGTCCTGGTAATCCCAGAAGATCAACTCAAGACATCTTTTACCACTCCATGGGGCACTTTTATGTATGTAAAGATGCCTTTTGGATTGATGAACACTGGTGCAACCTTCCAAAGAGCAATGGACATAGCTTTTATCAGATGAAATAGGACACTTCATTGTCATCTATCTGGATGACATAACAGTCTATTCTAAGAATAAGGAAGAACACCTAGAACACCTGAGAAGAGTACTTGAAAAATGTAGAAGGTTTGGTCTATCACTGAATCCAAAAAAGACTGTATTTGGGCTGCAAGAAGGAAAACTTCTTGGCCACATTATATCTGAGAAGGGGATTAGGATAGACCCACAAAGAGTTGAGGGAATACTACAAATCGCACACCCAAGAAAAATCAAAGAGTTACAGTCCTTCATTGGGAAAATCAACTTCCTAAGAAGATTTATTCCCAACTTAGCTGAACACCTTAGAAATATGACTAACATGCTAAAAAAAGGTGTAGGAGTTAAGTGGACTGTCGAGGCCAAGAAATCTTTTGAATCAGTAAAACTTGCACTTACCCAGACTCCCGTCCTAATCAGCCCAGATTTCTCAAAATATTTCTTGATTTTTTCATTTTCCTCCAAGCATACCATAGCTGCAATTCTACTGCAGAAAAATTCAGAGGGAATGGAACATCCCATTTCTTTCTTTAGCAAAGCACTCGGGGATGCACCCTTGAAATACAAAATTATAGAAAAACAGGCCTATGCTCTGATTAAGGCCTTGAAAGACTTTAGGGTGTACATACTGCATTCCCACACCATAGCCTATGTACCAAATATAGTGGTTAAAGACATTTTGTCCCAAGACCCAGATGGGAAGAGGGGCAAATGGATTGTTGTGATCCTAGAATATGACCTTGAAATAAAACCCACCAAACTGATTAAAGGTCAGGGCCTAGCTCAATAAATGGTTGAATCAAATCTACAAGCCCTAGACATTAACATGGTAAATACCTTGGATGAGCGACAAGAATTTCCTGATCCCACTGTTGAGGAAAAGTTTCAGAGCTCTCCTTGGTATTCTAACATTCTGTATGTGCTTACACACCTCAATGCCCCCCCTGAACTATCAAAGACCAAGGCCAGATTCCTAAAACTAAAATCCAGAAGCTACTGCATATTGAATAACTGCTTATACTGGAAGAATCCGAATGGCCTATTGCTTAAATGTTTGCCTGAAAATGAGGCAGAGAGGATTAAACAACAATTCCATGTAGGAGAGTGTGGAGGCCACTTGAGCTGGAAGGCTACCGCAAAAAAAATACTCAAAGCTGGCTACTATTGGCCCACACTCTTCAATGATGTCCATAGGATGATAATTGCCTGCCACAAATGCTAGATTTTTGAAGGCAAAAGAAAACTCCTCCCCTTACCTCAACAACCCATCACTATTGAAGGTCCCTTTTTGCAATGGGGCCTAGATTTCATAGGGGAGATTCACCCTGCTTCTTCTGCACAACACAAATGGATCCTAACAGCCACAGACTATTTCACTAAGTGGATAGAGGCCATACCTACTAGGAATGCCACAGATTCAGTCTTCATTAGTTTCCTAGAAGTTCATGTCCTCTCTCGGTTTGGCTGCCCAAGGAAAATAATCACTGATAATGTTGTTGCTTTCGGATCCAAGAAAATGGTTGATTTTTGTCACATGTATCAAATAGCACTCGGTCATTCAACTGCCTATTACCCTCAAGGTAATGGATTAGCTGAATCATCAAACAAGAGCCTGGTGATCATCATCAAAAATCTGCTAGAAGAAAACAAAAATTCATGGCATAACAAGTTAGTGCATGCCCTGTGGGCTGACAGGTTTAAAAAAAAAAAATCCATTGGCATTTCACTGTACCAGCTTGTCTATGGAACAGAAGCAGTGTTTCCTACCAGCCTTTGGATACCAGTGATCAAACTTGTTCAAGAGATTCAGTCAGAAGAAGACAGTATGGTGAGAAGGATAGATCAAACCATTCATCTTCAGTAAGCAAGGGAAGAGATCTATAACAGAGTCATCAAAGTTCAGGAAAACATAAAGAATTTGTTTGACAAAAGAATGAAAGCTGCTGATTTCAAAATTGGGGATAAAGTTCTGAAGTGGGACTCAAGGAGAGAGGACAAAGGAAAGCACGACAATTTTGACAGTTTATGGCAAGTTCCCTACATCATCTAGGCCACTGTGGGTCCAAATGCCTTCTTCCTACAAGAATTAGATGGTACAGAGCTGTTTGGGGGTCCTGTCAATGGCATGATGCTTAAACACTACTTCTGCTGATTTCCAATTTCTAGTTTCCATTTCCATTGTACATACCATTGCAGTGTTTTATTTTCAAGAAAAAGGAAAAAATGTTTCAAAAAACAGAGGGAAAGGAGAGGGGTTCGGTACATGCTCAAACATAAACTGAGCAAAAAGGCTCTAATATGATCAAAAAACCTAAGCCAAAAGAAGCAACGTGGAGAAGCAAAGTAGCTGGTCCTAACATGCTCAAAATCTGGACCAGCAAAGAAAAAGAAGAATCAGCTCTAACATGCCCAAAACGAGAGCTGAAATGAAGAAAAAGAGTGACTCTAACAAGCTCAAAACTTGAGTCACAAAAAGAAAGAAGGAATGCTTCAAGATTTCAGATTTCAAGCTCCTCAAGCTCTTAAGCTTCGCTTTTGGAAAATCTTGTCCAAGTGAGCAAAATGCCTTTATGCCTTGGATCAATAGCAAACTAGACTGTCTAATCCTAGTTTGACTGTTTTTAAATTTTTGTTGTAGAATGTAGAGAAGCAATCTGTTGGACAGTTTAATCCCAGCAGATATTAGATTAGGTAGAGAAACATATGAGACCAACAGTATAATCTGGTCTCGTGGAGTAATAAGGGTATAATTAGAATAGGTCTATTTTCCTGTTTGTAAAAAATAAAAGATGTGAAGGGTCTGCTAGCTCAAATGCACCCGGAAAAAAAAATGCTAGGATTGTAGGAAAGGGGAGGTAGATTGTTGAGGAAAGTTTTTCTGCTGATGTATCTAACATGATTGTGGCAGCTGATCTAAAGAAAGAAAGGGATGTGCCAAGCGACAGGCATCTGGCCTACACCAAAGATCATTTTTCTGAATTCTTGACTCCTTCAAGAAGAAGCCATCCCCATGTGGAGCCACTGTTAGCCCCCTATGAATTTTTGACCAGCAAAACGGGGGGCTAAGTTGTTTTCTGAGTTTTCAAGGAATGCATTTCCCCTGCAAACACATCATCCTTGAAACCTCTTTTACACCCTCTGCTCAGTGATTATTTCCCTCTGCTATCCTTATGTCAAATAGCCTCTCTGATTGGAAAAATTGGTGCTCCAAAAGGCCTTCATTTTCCCTTGAACCCCTGCAGAACCCCCCATTTTGACCCTTGTTTTTCCCTTGTCAAATACCCCTCTAATCCCCTAAATCCTCCCAAAATCCCCTTTAAACCACGCATCCGCCCTTGGTTTAGCCAAGAGACCCCATTATCCCTCTATCGTTACCCATTTAGGCTTTTAATTTCATTTGAAATGGGCCAAAAACCATGTTTTCTATGTAATTGGGCCGTAGCCCCTTTCGGCCTAGCCCCCTGTACATTTCCCTCCACATGACCCAGCGCCATGACCCAGCGCCATGGCGGAGAGCGCTTATTTCATATGTTCATCGGGCGCGTTTACAACCGTTGATCTAAACAGAATGGATGGCGATCGCCGCCCCCGCAGCAACTACCGTTAAATCCGCTCATCGTCAATCATTGTATCTTAACCATTCATTCACTTGCCAGATCGATGGTTTAGAGTGCACCTACCCCTGTGGTCCCCGTCGCGCACTATCCAAAAACCATCAGGTTTCTATCGCACCGCCTTTCGGAGGCAGGCGGTATTTTCCGATCGACCAATGATTCCATACATCTTCTGATGCGTGGCATCGGTACAGCTGGAAAACCACCCTCCCATCACGCATTAAAGTTTGTCCGTGGATGCGGAGCGATAGCTTTGTGAGCCATCAGATTTGCAATCGCTCATCCAACGGTTGTCACTCCATGAAGCTGCGCGCAAGTTAATCCATGGCCACCGTAACCCCGTCCCGCCATGTCATCTGTCCACGTGTTTTGTCACATTGTTGCCCGTCCTTTTATATATTCCAGTCAAAGGTAGAAGTTCAAAGGTTTTTCATTTATTTTTCCTTCCGCGCCACCTTCTGACTGTAGTCCCTACTGTCCCCACCATACTGCGAGTCTTCCACACCATTCTTCACCATTTCACCAGCTACACGACCATTTTCATCATCCGCACTGCATCCACCACCCCCATTCATTGTGTTCTTAACTTTTTTTTCATATTTTGTAGCGTTTCAGAAAGGTGGAAAACCTCCATGGTTCATATGTGTCATTGTAATGGCATGTTGCGCAAGAAAAGTTGAATTTGGTAGCTGGTACTAAGATGAAAATGCCCGGAAAGGTAGCGGCGGCATTAATATTATCCACGGATAGTTCAATCTCCCCGAAACCTATCCAGCGCCATTAAAGCCCAGATTTTGCAGATCACGACATTTATGAAGCGGCAGAGGAATACTAGCTAATGATCAGCAAGTTCAACATTTAGTATTGAAGAGCTTTGAGCCTTAATACAATGGTTTGGAGGCAAAGCACCAGGTTAGTGACATCATGGATCACACATAGGGTACAGCATACAAAAATTTATGTATATCAGGGTTTGTACACCAGCAGAATTTTTTCCCCATAAAGGACAGAATGCCCATGCAGCTTTTATTCTATATCGTGTTCCTAAAGGATTTCCCACCCTAACAACAGTCCTACGATATCAGTAGCATTAGTTGCACAGCATGGCAGACTTGAATCATCGATTTATTTTTGTTCAGATCGCCAGAAGTACATCAGAGACATACCGGAGTAAATGGGAGCCTGGAGAAAACCACTCTCTCACCCAAAAGAGTGCCAGAGATAAATGCACAGAATTCATACAGAGTGGCCTTCGGCCTTCTTGCCCCTTCTGAGTTTTAATGCTGCATTTAGTTTTTCACCTACCTTCTCTACTCCACTAGAGCTATAAATTCATGAAGAAACTCATTGTAAAGGTTTTTTTTTAGTTATCAGAGAATTGCAAGTAGTTTCTTTTGAGACACAGTCTCTGTGTAAAGTTATAAGATAGGCTGAGGAATATGATTTCAGACTGAGTATTCAGCTATTGGCAATGTTGTACTTGACTGGTATTGTTGTTTAATATTACACGCACATTTCATTGGATCCTGATCTAAAGTAGCGATGATGTTTTCCTATCTTTGTGTTTAATTCATTTCATTTCGTTTCTACTGGCTTGCATCAGAAAATTGGCATAGGATTTACCCTTGTTAGGTACCCTATGTTTCTGCTCTCCTTGCCATTAATTTTTTTCTTCTGAATGTGTTATCTAAGAATTGATTTTAGATAATTTAACCAGTGTAGTGGATGTTATTTCCTGCTCTCTTATGTATGAGTTAAATGAATCTGTTCTTAGATGTTTCTTGTTAAGGATTTCGCTGGAAGATTTGGGAACACTGGGGATTAGAGTTAATATTGTCCACTAGGATCCTTGTGCGACCAGCTGGTCTTTAACTTTGTGCCCTGAAATATGTGTTGTCTCCTCATATCCTACCATTCCATATCATATTGTCATCTTTAAGATCCAACGTTTTAGATGACTAGCCCAATTGAAAGCCTGCCTATTGAGTAGCAAGAAAATCCTTTCCTGACTCCATTACCCAATGGTTTTAAATGCTCCCTGGAATAATTTACTTCTGCCTTTTTTCTCTTTGCTCATCCTGGTCTTACATCGAATCCTTCTTTCCTGATAACCAGCAACCAAACAAACAATCAAACAAACAAACCCTGAGCCTTATAACTAGCCTAACATTTTAACACTGAGCTTTCAAAGACATAAAACTTTTTCTTATATAGAGAGATCCCTCTCTGGACCCAGGAGGGCTAGATCCTGAGGTCTGAAAGTGGTTTTATGTTGTCTCATCTTTTTGTCTTGCCAATTTAGCCAAAACATGGGAACCCCAACAGGTCCATCTAATGATAATAGGTTAGATGACCAAAAAATGGTGTAACAGATTGCCCCCTAGCGTACAAGTGTTAGGAGAAAATCGTATGACTAAAGTACGTTGTAAGAACTCAATCACTAGATATCAAGAGGGAATTCAGAGAGAGAAATGTAAGGTAGTTGATCAGGAGCTCAAGTCAAAGCCATGGAAAAAAAAAAAAAAAAAAGCTCAAAATTGAAAATGTTCAAAATTGGTTGAAACCAAGATGGTTTCATAGGTCTTATCTTCCTGATTCTAGTGCCGTAAATGGTTTGAAAAATGGACACCATATGAATAAGTTATTGCACTTTTAGTGGAGTGGGTCCGGCAGAGCACGGAGGGGCCAGCCCTCCTCCCATGGAACCTCATCATATGACCAGTGTGGGAGCTTAATGATTAAGAGCGCTTAAGGAGCCTAATCTCAAGTTTAATATTTAATTAAGCTTCATTTAAGTGGAGTTTAATATGGCAGAGATTCTGGAGGCGCTCCCAAATTTAGGTGGACTTCCACTTTTAGTGGAGTTAACTCGCAGTTGCCCCATATTTAGTGGAGGAAATTGGGGCAAAGTTGTTTTGGTCATAACTTTCTCATTACTCAACCTTTTGGAACAATTTTTTTTTTGATTTCGTATGTTCTCAGCATTTTGGACTGAATGGCATAGGTTTTAGAGCCATGGGAGCTCATTTTCAGCCTATTTAGCTTCGGAGAAGCTTTTTGAGCCACTAGGGCCATTTTGGGTTTTGAGTTTGGTTGAGCTGTGGTTAACCTTTTTTGGTGAACCAAAAGTCATTCTCGACTATTTCCTACATTTAAGAGCCATTGGAATAGGTCTTAGCTCTTTTTGAATACTTTCAGAGGCCGAAAACCTTTAGGAGAGTTTTCAGGGCCACCATGGCCATTTTGGGGTTTGAGCTGTTTTGAGTTGTGGTTATCAGTTTGAGGTGAACCAAAGCTCTATTTCAGATAATTTCGACCTGATGAAGCCATTGGAAGTTTTTTCAAATGAATTTTAGGACTTCTACAGCCCTAAAAGTTGCAGAGAAGTTCAAAGCACCAGCAGGACATTGATGAAGAAATCATTGTTTATGGTAATCTTTCACTATTTAGTGAATTTGAAAAGGCATTATTAGCTTTTTTGTACCTTTTGAATCAGTTTATATATTCATATTTGTCTATTGAGACACTTATAATCTTGTATTTCATTTGAGAGCTTTTAATACAAGAGGACAAGCCCATTTTGGGAGACTTGATCCAGGAGATGTAGCCCAAGAGTTGGGGTGAACTCCTATATCATATTGCTGTTGTGTTTTGATATTATATTGCTGAATATTGTTGCTGATACCCATGTTAAGTTTCAGCAAAAATAATTACACTTAAGATACATAAACAGTGAAAATACATACACCATTTGCAAGCTAAATTTCCGCATAACGTCAAGTTTAAAGCAAGATCATTTTAATTAAATCTGAGTGTTTACTTCTATTATTTCTTTAGGCAGAGTCTGTAAGAGGGCCAGGTAGCCTCTGGATTCATCCTTTCTTTTAAAGGTGAAATATCCGGTAAATGCCCCTACAGTCTATCTCTGTATTAGAAATATGAAGTTCTCACATTTTCAGATTTAAACTTAGAGTATTTTTGCACTCATTTACATAATTGAAAATGGATACCTTGCACCCTTTTCAAGTACCTTACATTTTCAGATCAGATGGTATCAGAGCTTAGGTTAAGCTTGGTTGTGCTTAGTTTGAGAATTGGATGAGCATTTTCTTTTGTGCAAAAGGTGTTAAAACAGTCAATCTCACTGTTTTATGGTTGCTTGATTAAGAAGGGGTCTTTATTGACATTTGGTTAAAAGCTTGTCATTTTTTGGAAAGCTTTGAGAACTTTTCTTTGGAAGTTCCTTTTGTTAAATTGACCATTTACATAATGTCAACTTCTTCTACAAGTGAAGTTTCCTCCTTCACGAGATTCTTCAATGATGACATGAAGAATGAGTTCTTTAAGGTGAAGGACATGGTGCAGATTCTCATTGAGGATCAAAGAGAAAGTGTTAAGCTTCATGCACAATTGTTGGCTATGAAGGATGAGAAGGAAGAAATTCTCCAAAGGTTGCATGACATGGAGAAACAACTCCTTCAAGCTCAAGAAGCTTTGTCCAAGAACAAGCGTGAGGAAGAGGTTAATCATTCCAACTTGTCTTCAATTTCCTCCATTGAAAAGTGTGTTGGTTCTTTTGAAAGACATACAAGAGGTATTGGGTCCAAATTGATGTTGAAAATGGGCTATCAAGAAGGAAAAGGTTTGGGCAAGCATGCACAAGGCATTGTTGAGCCTATTTGTGTTGTGGAGCATCCCAAGAATATTGGTCTTGGCTATGAGCAACTTAATGGCGAAGCTTTGAGCACATGCATTCAAGAATGTGATGCAAATTTAAAGAGAACCTTTGTTCCAAGTTCTCAAATGCATTTATGTCAAAATTGTTCTAAGGATGATTTCCATTGTTTGAAGCCATCATTGCAGAAAGTAGAAGGTAAACATGTCGCTTATGGCGAGCATGAAAATGTAAGCAGTTTTCAAGACAAGAACAGTGATGAAAGTCTGAAAAGGGAAGCTGTCTCCTCTACTAGTTCATCGTCTTTCGAACACAAAAAGGATGGACATTCCATGCAGCAAAAGAGGTATAATTATTCACATGATCAATTTGATTATGTTTCAGCAAAGAATAATAATTATGCTTGTTCGAATGAAAGAAAATTTTGTTGAACATTTTGTGGTGGAGTTAACCATGTTGCTTCAAGATGCTGGTTGAAAAAGAAAGCACACAGGAAGCAGAAAAGGCAAAGAGAACTTTCTCAGAAAGTGCTTAAGAGTTGCACATTTTGTCAAAGGAAGGGACATGATGTCTCTCATTGTTGGTCCTTGCAACCAACAAATCGTCCAAAGCACATGCAACTAGATGACAAAAAGCTTGGCGTAAGTGGATCTATGGAGTCCATTATCAATGTGGAAATGAAAGATTCACATGAAGAATTGCGGTTGCAACAAAAGATGCCATGGAGTTGGCTTGGTAGGAAGTGGATTAACTTCTTAATGCAGTAAGTCATACTCATTTTGTACATGCAAATTTTAGTTTGGTATGCATGTATTTCAGTTGAAAAGTTGATGCAAGATTGCATGTAAAAGCAGTTTCAGTTGAAGGAATTTCTTTGTTGTTGCAAAATTTCGCCGTGGAGGTGTAAAAGATGAGTATGATACTCATTTATGTTGCAACAATGTCTTTTGGTTCAGCTCTTAATCACCCACATGTTTTTGGGATGATGTACTTGTTGGTATTTGAAAAGAAGAGTTGAAGTTGCACATGTACATAGAGGTTGTATGTGTAATTAGCGAATTGTATATAGTTCATTGTACATGATACATACACATATGTTTGTCAAGATGTATATTGTTGTTTATCGACTTGTGTCGATTGTGTCATACATGTTTATCGACTTGTGTCAGTTGTGTGCACACTTTTTTCTACAGATTTTGTGTGTCATTTGTATAGCACATTTCATTGTCAACTGGTTGTTGATGTCGTATGTTGCACAAGATGCCTTTGGTGTCGTTTGGTGCAGAGAACGAAGTGTCAGTGCAAAGCAGTGCAAGATTCCATGAGTTGGAAAGGCATGCAAGCAAAGAGGGCACAAAGTTCAGCAAGTGTCATTGCTGGTTTCAGTATGGCAGATTGGTATGGCGAGAAAACTTGGTCGGGATTCGGCACAAGTACATGGCTCATTCAGCAAAATTCGCCATGTGAACAGTTGGCAATTCAGGAAAATTTTTGAAGGCTGAAGAGAAGAGGATGTTGTTATTCTCTCATTTTCTGTACTACAGTTCAGTTTCAGAATTTTAGTGAGCTTTTGGGGTCCAAAAGCCTCTCATTTGGGAGGTTTGATCAGGAGCTCAAGTCCAAGCCATGGAAAAAGGCTAAAAAATGAAAGTGTTCAAAATTGGTTAAAACCAATATGGTTGCATAGGTCTCGTCTTCCTGATTCTGGTTCCACAAACGGTTCAAAAAATGGACACCGTATGAAGAAGTTATTGCACTTTTAGTGGAGTGGGTCCAGCGGAGCACGGAGGGGCCAACTCTCCTCCCATGGAACCTCATCATATGACCAGTGTGGGAGCTTAATGTTAAGAGCGCTTAAAGAGCCTAATCTCAAGTTTAATATTTAATTAAGCTTTAGTTAAGTGGATTTTAATATGGCGGAGATTTTGGAGGCGCTCCCAAATTTAGGCGGACTTCCACTTTTAGTGGAGTTAACTGGCAGTTGCCCCACATTTAGTGGAGGAAATTGGGGCAAAGTTGTTTTGGTCATAAATTTCTCATTACTCAACCTTTTGGAACGAATTTTTTTTTTTTATTTCGTATGTTCTCAGCCTTTTGGACTCAATGGCACAGGTGTGAGAGCCATTGAAGCTCATTTTCGACCTGTTTAGCTTCGGAGAAGCTTTTTGAGCCACTAGGGCCATTTTGGGTTTTGAGTTTGGTTGAGCTGTGGGTAACCTTTTTTGGTGAAAAAAAAGTCATTCTAGACTATTTCGTACATTCCAGAGCCATTGGAACAGGTCTTAGCTCTTTTTGAAGATTTTCAGAGGCCGAAAACCTTTAGGAGAGTTTTCAGGGCCACCAGGGCCATTTTAGGTTTGGAGTTATTTTGAGTTGTGGTTATCAGTTTGAGGTAAAAAAAAGCTCTATTTCAGCTAATTTTGACCTTCTGAAGCCATTGGAAGAGTTTTCAGAGGCATTTGAGGACTTATACAGCCTGAAAAGTTGCAGATAAGTTCAAAGCACCAGCAGGACATTGATGAAGAAATCATTGTTTATGGTAATCTTTCACTGTTTAGTGAATTTGAAAAGGCATTATTAGCTTTTTCCTGCCTTCTGAATCAGTTTATATATTCATATTTTTCTATTGAGACACTTATAATCTTGTATTGCATTTGATAGCTTTTAATACAAGAGGACAAGCCCATTTTGGGAGGCTTGATCCAGGAGATGTAGCCCAAGAGTTGGGGTGAACTCCTATATCATATTGCTGTTGTGTTTTGATATTATATTGCTGAATATTGTTTCTGATACCCATGTTAAGTTTCAGCAAAAACAATTACACTTAAGATACATAAACAGTGAAAAGACATACACCATTTGCAAGCTAAAATTCCGCATAATGTCAAGTTTAAAGCAAGATCATTTTAATTAAATCTGAGTGTTTACTTCTATTATTTCTTTAGGCAGAGTCTGTAAGAGGGCCAGGTAGCCTCTAGATTCATCCTTTCTTTGAAAGGTGAAATATCCGGTAAATGCCCCTACAGTCTATCTCTGTATTAGAAATATGAAGTTCTCACATTTTCAGATTTAAACTTAGAGTATTTTTGCACTGATTTACATAATTGAAAATGGATACCTTGCACCCTTTTCAAGTAACTTCCATTTTCAGTTCAGTAGTCTAATGTGCTAAAGGACTAGACCCTGAGGAGACGAGACTTATAGGTGCAACAAGTCTCTAGTTTATGAGATGGTACCTATGCTAAAGGCGGCGGGGGAGGCACACCTATGCCTGCCGAGACAAAGTAAAAAAGAATAGTGTGTTTAGTAAACAAGGAACCGAACTATAAAGTACATGCTGGCAGAAACATGAGCCAGAAAAATAGAGTGATGAATCCCACATACATGATGTTCCTGGGATAACAGCCAGGACTTATATAATAATATCGGAGTACATGAGATACAAATACAACCCAAATGCCCCCTATGCACGGGGAAGGGCTCGCAAAATCTGACTGATACATGCAAATCGAAAAGGCGCTGCAAGCGGCTAAGGCTGACATCATCAAATATAAGGAGCTGCATCAAAGGATGAAATGAAGAGGTCATCCGGGCATGTGGGGGGCTACCTGGAGGGCCACCCCCTCATGAGGGTTGAGACTTCTCACACACACCCGGGAATCACCAATAGCTGCTGCTGCATTACTGGACCGTCAAGTATACGGAGCTCGATCATGTTGAAAGGAGTTGGAGCCAAGGTACACCGCCCTTTGGACCTATCTTCAGGAGTGAATGAGTTGATGTTGACAGAAGGAGGTCCGCCATAGGTGAGGCAATAAAGGATCCCCAACTAAGGCACGAGAGAAAATAGTAGAGCGATGAACAGACAGACACTAATGATGATGATGAAATGGGGGATACTGAGTAGCGGATGGATGACTTCCCTTGTTAGAGCATAAAGGGCACGAATGACTTGGCAGCGATTGACACAATATCATGAGGGATAGGGGACGATGGGACTGAAGGCCATAATGTGTGACACGAGAGAGGGACCAAGCAATGAAGGATGGAGGACTATAGTGGGATACAAAGGGATTCGAGATAGACTCCATGAACTTGATGATGACTCAACTCGGATGCTCTAAACAAGGGCGACTCAATGGTGCTGCCACACAGTAAAGGTCCAATGGGGGACCATAAAAACATGAGTACAATAGGTTAGCTCATGACGAAAATCAACATGAACGAGGGCAAGTAAGGAGGCAAAGTGGTGCCCCAAGTACAAGTGTTGTAAGCGAGGAAATTCGTTTTGGAGGAGAGGTGAATAGACCCTTCATGGACAAAATGTGTCTTGGTGAAGTGTCAAAACATGAAAAACTAACAGATACCCATTTGAGTGCTCGGTGAGAGCTTTCCAACGGTGCAGATAGTGTGTCAAATGGGGCTACAGTTTGGTCGCAGCGGGCAAAAGAAAAAGAAGGGGTTTCTCTTCTAATAAGGCATTTTTCCTCCAAATACATTCATTTGCTTGTGTAGCTGTGGTGAATGTGGAGAGGAGAGAAGGCCCTAAATCTTGCGGCAATCGTAGCAGACAAATCGACCGTTGGAATCGAGATCCGTCAGTTGCAGGTAAGAGGCCTAATCCTATTCTTTGTTTTTGATGGATTAAAAGTTCAGATTAGGGTCTCAAATCTTAGGAATAGCCCCTACCTCATCTTTACGACTGGGTCGCACTTTTTGGGGAAAAAAGTGTGACCTGGGAAGCAGGTTTGGGCCAGAAAAGTGCGACCTGTCCCAAGATTTGGCCAAAAAGTGCAACCTGTCAGAGGGAGGTGATTTTAGTGTTGTTGTGGGCTGAGACTCAGGTTTTGTGTAATTGAATGTAGTTTTTCCTTATCTCAGACCTTCTGAGTCCTGGGTCTTGCATCTTTCTTATACACCTTTCTAGACCTTTTTCATTCACCTGGACCTTCTAAGTCATCAATATCATTGTATATTAATTGTAAAAGAGCATCTAAAATGGTTTTTAACTATGTTTTGTGTCTGCTGTTTGATTTAGATTTTTGCTCATTTAGCTGCGGAATCTTGCCACTTTCCGCAGCTGCTGCAACTTTCCGCAGCCATTTTGTTAAAGTCTATATTGCAGGTGTCTTCAGGCAAATCGAGCCACATGGGCAAGTTAGAAATGACATGGACATGGATCGTGTCCTATTGGCTCAGTCGAATTCACCTAAGAAGGTTGTGGTCAAAGGTGGCCAAGTGGTGGTCAACCGAAGAGTCCCACGGTGACAGAACTCTGTTTCTCATCACGTGAAGATTTGCGTGGCCGTTTCTAAATCACGGGAGACACATCAACACCTGTAAACGGCTCCATAAGCCGAATCCAACATCCACTCTCCATAGATTTAATCCTCACGGCGGCCATAATGCTAGATCTCTGGACGTGATGGTTCACATGTCTTCTATCAGCGCAGACTTTAGGGAATTAGTTATATCTCCCTCTGTTATAAATAATGCGTTCTCATACGCATAATAGTTAGATCTTCTTTAGCTCTGTAATGTAATTGCGTTGTCATTGTGCTGTGACATTATTTCTCTATTATGACTGCATTTTAATATATGAGAAGACTCTGTTCAAAAGCGTAATTCGTATTTGAAAGCTGCTTCCCGAGGTCTGTGCAGAGGGCCCCTGCACACGCTGACGTTTTGTGTACTACTGTATAGTTTCATGCTTCATTTATTTATGTTCATTGTTCCATAGTCATTCACGTGTATATAGATTACATCTTTCATGGTATTTACATTTCATCTCTGTCCATAATCCTTCATGCTTTACATTTTACTTCTGTCCATAATCTTTTATGTTTTATGTTGTTGTTAACTGATCAGTGTTCTTGTTTCAGATTACAATAGGCAGCCCGGGCATTTGCACATCTTTTTATAATGATTAATGACATGGAATCAATATTGTCCTTCTGCTAATTTACTTTTCTTAGTTTTTGTTTAATTCCAGCACTGTTTTGTTTATTTCAGTCTTGCACATTTGCTTTAGTAGTTAGATTAGATATTAAAT
The DNA here is from genome assembly GCA_034641835.2 of Pinus albicaulis. Lineage (NCBI taxonomy): Eukaryota > Viridiplantae > Streptophyta > Pinopsida > Pinales > Pinaceae > Pinus > Pinus albicaulis. The sequence continues at coordinate 831,636,026 of CM076575.1, forward strand.
TGCTCATGTCATTTTCAGTTACCTCCGAAAGCCATAGTGAGACTAATGGTGAGGGATTGAAGTATGAGTGTGTAGTTTGATATTAGTTTATTTTTCTGCAAGTTAGATATTAAATTGCTCATGTCATTATCAGTTACCTCCGAAAGCCATAGCGAGACTAATAGTGAGGGATTGAAGTATGAGTGTGTAGTTTGATATTAGTTTATTTTTCTGCAAGTTAGATATTAAATTGCTCATGTCATTATCAGTTACCTCCGAAAGCCATAGTGAGACTAATGGTGAGGGATTGAAGTATGAGTGTGTAATTTGGTATTAGTTTATTTTTCTGCAAATTAGATATCAGATTACTCAAGTTGTTTATGATTACCTCCGAAAGCCATAGCGAGACTAATGGTGAGGGGTCAGAATATGAGTTGATGTAATTTGATTTTAGTTTTACTTTACTTGCAATATTTTCTTTGAGTAGAGTTTCTTTTGTGTTTAGACAGCAGCAAGGGTAATGGTTTTCATGATCAATAGTTCACTGTTTGTTTAACTAGAATAGTGACACATTTTCATTTCCTTTTAGGAACTAATTTTCTCATTGTATGTTTCAAAATCCTTTTGAAGTTTGAAGTTTGGTAAATCATTATAAAGGACATCATTGCCTTGAACAATCATAACCATACTTGTCTTTTAGAATTTCCATCTCACATTAGGAAACCAACCAAGATAAAAAGAAAAAAAACCAAAAACGACAAAAAGTAAGAGATAGGTTACCTTGCACATATAGTGCGCCACACTTCGTCAGTTTACGAATCCCGGATTGACAAATTAATGTAGCAATTTAGGACACACTAAATTGACCAAACATTTTGGCGCCGTTGCCGGGGAAGTGTAACTAGGTAGCCAATTTCTTTAAAAAAAAAAACAATAAAAAGAAGGGAAAAATTGATAACTTCTTGAAGTATGCTCTCCTCTTGCACCTAGTGTGATCTGGAGGATCAGAAAAGAGATTTATTGGTTCAATAATTTCTTAAGTATGCTCTCTTCTTGCACCTAGTGTGACCTGGAAGATCAGAAAGAGAATTATTAGCCCAACTTAAAAAAAAAAATAATAAAAATGACATGCATAGAGCAAGAGATTCTAGGGGAAGGTTTATAGCTAAAGCCAAGAGTTTGATTTTCACAACTCCATCTTCTTCAAGGCATAGAAAAGATTCACCACCATCTACCCCTAGCCTTAAGATTTTTGGAATTCAAGGAGCAGCTGAATTAGAGGATTCTCCTATACCACCTACTAAATCTCATTTAGAAAAGGATCCTTTCTTTACTTCTACAGGAGAATATATTGTAATCAAAGAAGTAGAATCACCTGAAGAAGAAAAGGAAAAGACTCCCTCTCATCCTCCCTTGATAGAAGAACCAGAGGACTTTGAGGACTCTAAAGAAACTATCATGGCAGAGGAAATAATAGATGGATTTGGAGGTAGAGGTAGAGGTAAAGGAGGAGGAAACAATGGAGACAACAATGGTGAAGGTAATAATGGAAGAAATAGGGAAGGAGACAACTTGTTTGGATTCCCTATAGTTGATGAGGAAACTCATACAATGATGAAAAAAATCTCACCATCTGTCCTCCCCAACTTTTATGGATTGCGAAGTGAGGATCCTGAAACATTTCTGTTTGAGTTTGAAGTCGTGTGCCGAACCTATGACTATATGGAAGACTCTCAAAAACTCAAACTGTTTCCTTCAACATTGAAGGGAGCTGCTTTGAAATGGTTCATGGGATTAGCTACCCAATCTATTAGGACTTGGAATGATATGAAACAAACATTTTTGGATAGATACTTGGACTATTGTATGCCCACCAATCACAAGGATGAGGTATTCAAAATGATGAAAAAAGAAGATGAAAATTTGGAAGACTTACTTGAAAGATTTCAATACAACTTGAAAAGAGCAAAGATGAGCAACTTAGATGATGAAACCTTGAAAGCCCTCATATTAAAAGCCATTAGAGATGAATGGATAGATATTTTAAACATGATGGGGAAAGGAGATATTTCTCAACTTCCACTTTGTGACATAACAGAACTATGTGTCCATCTCTCAAGAGGAAAATCTAAAACAGGAAAAGGGCCTAGGGATCCTTCTCTTATCAGGGCTAACAAATCTGCAACTGGATCAATAAGTAGGGCAGAGATTGGCAATATGCTTGATGAATTCAAAACTGATATCTTAGGGAGCCTTAGTGAACAACTAGACACCCTTAAGATCCAAAACAAGAAGAAAGCAGAAACAGATGCTCTAGCCATCTTTTGTCCGAAATGTAGGAAGAAACATGCTTTAAGGGAATGTCCCTTGGATGAAAAAGTTGTAGAAACATGTATAATTTTCTCAGAGAATCATGAGATCAAGGATTGTCCTTCAATTCCTAGACTCAAAGTTGTCTTTCAAGAAGACCCAAATTCAGTAGAATCTCTCTGTTTTGTTGCAAGGAGACCTTGGCAAGGACAACAAACTCAAGGGTTTAACAACCCTATGAATTTTCAAACCCCACCAAATTGGAATCCTTGGCAACAACCTTGGCCCCAACATCAAAACTCATATCAACCATGGGTACAAAAACCATAAAGGAGTTGAGTTTCAAAAGACCAGGAAGGAAACTAAAAGACACAAGATGAATCCACCTGGTAGGAAAGATTGCAGATATTATGATGGGAAAAATTACCATGCAGAAGTATGTAGATCCAGGAAGTCCAATTGTCAAGACACATATAAATGGGATAGAAATTCCAAACACATTGATTGACTTAGGGGCTGCTATCAACATTATGAGTAGACAAACTATGGAACAACTAAAACTTCCTAACCTTTTTTTTACACCTACTTTACTGCAACTTGCAGATTGATCAATTATTAAACCAGATGGTGTATTAGAAGATATTTCAGTCTCCTTAGATTCTTGGGAATATCCAGTAGATTTTATGATTTTGACTCCTAAGAGTAATCTAGGAGGGCACCCACTTATTTTAGGAAGACCTTGGCTAGCCACAGCTGATGCTTTTATTAGTTGTAGATCTGGGGACATGTACATTTCTAATGGTAATTCGACAAAGAAATTCAATTTGTATCCTCCAGCAAAAGCAATTATAGAAGCAGGAGACAATGAATGGGTTGATGATGAGGATATTATAAAACCTGTCTTTACCATTTCGGAAATTAGTGAGGATAGTCAAATTCTGAACACATTAGAAAATTTTGAGACATCTTCAGAATATGACCCCACACAATTTCAGTTGGAATCTAACATTGAATATTTATCATCAATACAAATGTCTCTTTACTCTATGGAAGAGTTTGGTAGTTCTACCATTGAGATTTTTCCAGAAAAAACATTGAATATCAACAAAAATTTGGAAAAGTCACAACAGGAAGAACTAACCAAAATCTTGCAAAAACATTCTACTGCATTTGCATGGGAGTATATTGATATGAAAGGTATTGATCCTAAGACCTGCATTCATCATATCTATATTGAGGAAAATAGTAGACCAATCAGACAACCTCAAAGAAGGATGAATCCAAATCTTAGGGAGATAGTGAAAGAAGAGCTCCAAAAACTTCTCAATGTAAACTTCATTTATCCAATTTCAGATAGCCGATGGGTTTCCCCTTTGGTTATAGTACCTAAAAAGAATGGTAAATGGAGGGTATGCATTGATTACAAGGAATTGAACAAAGCAACTTTGAAGGATCACTTTCCTTTGCCTTTTATTGATCAGGTATTAGATACATTAGCAGGTAAAAAGTACTTTTCATTTTTGGATGGTTTTAGTGGCTATAATCAAATTCAGGTAGCACCCGAAGATCAAGATAAGACCACATTTACTTGTCCATGGGGAACTTTTGCCTACCGAGTGCTTCCTTTTGGGTTATGTAATGCACCAGCAACATTCCAAAGAGCAGTACTAGGAATTTTTTCTAATCTAATCCATGATTGTGTAGAGGTTTATATGGATGATTTTACAGTTTATGGTAATTCATTTGAAGAGGCATTAGAAAATTTGGAAAAGTCCTTATAAGATGTAAAGAAACAAACCTTTCATTAAGCCATGAAAGATGCTTTATGATGTTTACTGAAGGTATTGTTTTGGGGCATCATATTTCAGGAGATGGGATTAAGGTTGATAGATCAAAAGTTGAAGTCATCTCCAAGTTGCCTATTCAAAATTGTCAAAGAGATGTTAGAAGTTTTCTAGGATTTATTGGTTACTATAGAAGATTTATAGAAAACTTCACTAAAATAGCATCTCCACTCTTCAAATTTCTTACAAAAGACTGTGAATTTAAATGGGATCCTGATTGTCAATCAACCTTTGAAACTTTGAAAACAAGAATATCTAAAGCACCTATCTTGAGAGGACCAAATTGGAAACTCCCTTTCCATATTTCTACAGATGCTTCAGATACAGCTCTAGGAGCTGTGTTGGGTCAAAAGGATTTAGTCCCTTATTCCATTTACTATACCAGTAAAAATTTGACTCCCACTGAGTTGAACTATACTGTAACTGAAAAAGAGTTTTTAGCTGTTGTTCATGCAATCAATAAGTTTAGACATTATATAATAGGCTATGAAACTTTTATTCATATTGATCATTCTGCGATTAGATATCTAATGAACAAACCTGTTACTAATGGCAGAGTGACAATATGGCTCCTACTTTTGCAGGAATTCAATATTACTGTGTTGGATAGACCAGGGAAACAAAATACAGTAGCTGATTTCTTGTCTAGGATTCAGAATTTTAAAGAAGATTCTCCTGTAGAGGATAATTTTCCTGATGAATACATGTTTGCAGTAACTATTAAGACCCCTTGGTATGCAGATATTGCTAACTATTTGGTTACAGGGAAACTGCCTCCACATTTATTTCCAAGTGAAAAAAGAAAGATTATTCAGGAGAGTTCAAAATATTCATGGATTTCTAACGAATTGTTTAAAACAGGGCCAGATCTTGTGATCAGAAGATGTGTCAGGGAAGATGAAATGCCTGATCTTCTTAAGGCATGTCATGATGAACCATGCGGCGGACACTTTGCGGACAAAAGGACGGCCTATAAAATCCTTTCCTTGGGATATTATTGGCCTTCTCTCTTCAAAGATGCAAAACAATATTTCAAAAGGTGTGATAGCCGCCAAAGAGTAGGGAAACCTACCCTTTCAAATGAAATGCCATTGCAAACACAGGTACTCATTGAACCCTTTGAAAAATGGGCTTTAGATTTCATTGGACCTATTGATCCACCATCTAAGCAAAAGAAGTATATATTGGTTTGCACTGATTATGTTACTAAATGGGTAGAAGCTAAAGCATTAGTATCTGCTACTGAAAATTCAGTTGTTCATTTTCTTTATGAGGATATTTTTACTCGCTTTGGTGTTCCAAGAGAAATTGTGACAGATTAGGGGAGCCAATTCACATCCAATTTGGTGGAGAAATTGATGGAAGAATACAAAATCAAGCACAGAATATCTACTCCTTACCATCCGCAAGCAAATGGTCAAGTGGAGTCCACAAATAAAGTTCTTGAAAGTATCATCACCAAAATTGTTCATCTACATAGAAGAGATTGGGCAGAAAGGCTTCCTGAAGCCTTATGGGCCTATAGAACTACATGGAGAAATACAACAGGACATTCTCCCTATGAACTTGTTTATGGGAAAGAAGTCCTGCTCCCCATTGAGTTCCAAGTCAAGACCTTCAAGATAGCAGTTCAATTGGGGATGGATTTATCAGAAGCTCAAAAGCATAGAATGGAGCAGTTGAATGAGCTAGATGAGATCAGACAAGAGGCAATTCTAAGAACTGATCTAGTTCAATATCAAAGAGCTAAATGGCATGACAAATACATCAAAGAGAAGAAATTTCAAGAAGGAGATTGGGCATTGTTATTTGATTCCAAGTTTAAAGATTTTAAAGGAAAATTTCAGACTCATTGGCTTGGGCCATATGAGATTGACAAGATCTTTAGCAATGGAGCCGTAAGAATCAAGACCATTGATGAATTTCAAACTCCTCTTATTGTGAATGGCCACAGATTAAAATTCTATCATAAGCCACTCTCAAAAGAGGAATTTGTCAAAATGTTTCAAGAAAATTCTGCAATCAGGCTGGTACAGAAGAATTCTTCTTCTCCACCAGCCTAGCCTTTGTTCTTTTCAGTTAAAAAATAAAAATAAAAAATAAAAAAATGTATAAGCCTGGAAACCAATCATTGATTGACAGTCTTATACAGAAAATGTAGGGTGAAAATCAGGAACACCTGACACCCTATATTTTCCAAAAAAAAAATCTCTCTTTCATTTCAAGTTTTGTGACCACCCACTCCATTCCATTCCACTTCATTTCACTCCACTTCATTCCATTTCACTTCATTTCATCTATTTCATTTCATTTCACCAATAAATTTTCTTTCATGACCATTTTCATTCAGTCAGTTATCATCCATCTATTTCCATTCACCCAAATAATAGCTGTGTCAGTTTCCGCAGCTGACACCTGTTTCCGCAGCTGACACCAGTTTCCGCAGCCGGAAGCAGATTCTGCAGCTACCACTCTGTTTTTCAAAAAAAATGTACAGCCAGATGTTAGTTCAACAATCATGAAATCAAATGCAGGTATGAAGACATATTATGAAGACATGGGGCATTCAAGATATCAATGAGGAGCAACTAATTGAAGACCAATGAAAAATGGCAAGAATTCGAAGGTATGAGTAAAAATTTATTTCAAATGGCATTCAAGCACATTTTTACATAGTTATAAACCATAGCTCCATTATATGCAATGATTGTGTTGACAAACTCCGTAACCATTCCACGATCTCTATATGATCCGCCCATAATCCTTGCATTCATTTTCAAACGGTCCCATAATCAAGCCTCCGATCTTCACTCATACTCCGATACTCCACCTGTGATGATGAAACGTGGTTGATTTGACTACGGCTTCTTTCAGCCGCATAAAATCTGTAGCCGTTTCATAAACGTGCTTACATTTACTCTGCAGCCACCCAATTTTAAATACTGCCGGATGCGTTATACTCCTCCTACTGTTCTATTGATCTCACAGCTGCATTTCCACCGTGCTCACGTAACCCTTCTCTGTTCCGCTTCACCCCATTTTGTTCTCTGTTACGCTACATTCCATATACCCATTCTTTGATATCCGCCTACAGTCACTGGTCTCCTCCATAAATCGTGCTCATTTCCGCTCATTCAGCCGTCTTACCTCCGTTGAACCCTCCTCACGCAGACAAGTTTTAAAGAGTAGAAAGAAGGATGGGTCAGTTGTTGAGAACAGAACCAGAAGGACCTAAATTCATGGAAGGATACCCGCAAGTCAGGGATATATTGAAAAAGGCAAAGTGGCTTCGGTTCATCCAAAAGTTTAGAGGCTACCATAAAGAGGTGACAAAAGCTTTTGCAAGGTCTTTCAATGGTCTGGAAGTAGAAATTGGGGACCTCAAATTTACGGTGAATGAGGCATCCATAGCAGCTGCTTCAGAACTTCCTCAAGAAGGTGAACGCTGGTTCAAGAACAAGAGTATTAGTGATGAAGCCTGGAGAGTGATCCTACGTAACCCAAGTATGGATGTAACTATTTTTAAAAGGGGAATTCCTGTTCATGCTTTGAAAGAAGAGTGGGCCACTTTACTGTTAGTTATCCAAAAATTTATCACCTGTGAGGGCCGTTTTGGGTCAATGTACATGTATCATACCCGACTGTTGATGAATTTCCTAGACAACCAGGCCCTCAATCTGCCATACTTTTTATTAAACAGTTTGAAGAAGATGTCTGTGACCATTCAGAAGCATCTAGGGGATGTAGAACCACATTTGTATCACCATGGTCTTGTGAAAATTTTGATTGAAAAACAATTAAAAGAGAAAAAGGACACATGGGAACAATTTTTGATTAGAAATTTCTTTGAAGAACCCCAAGAAATTCCTGAAGGCAGTACATCAAGAAGGAGTAGGAGAAAGAGAACAAATGATGAAACTCAAAGCACTCCTACTACTACAATTGAAAGAACTAGTAGAGAAGAGAGACTGTCAAAAAGGAGGAAGGAAGAAACCAAGGGTAAAAAGCCAATAAAATCAAAAGAGAGAAAAAGCATTGAGGCTATGCATCAAACCCCTTCCTCAGAAGAAGATCATCAAGTGTTTTCTGAGAGACTATTTCACCTTCAGGAACAGTCATCTATGGCCAAAAAGAAAGGGAAAGGAAAACAGAAGCAAAAAGACAGTAGTCCACAGCGTGTAAGAAGAAGTTCCAGGCTTAAAGGGAAGTTGAGGAAAACACAAATGAAAGGACCCCATTTTATTGATTTGGGAGAAGAAACACCTGAACAATCCCCAGCTGGCCATAGTCCATCTCATTCTCAGTCAGACATTGAACATAGTCCATCTCATTCTCAGCCAGACGTTGAACATAGTCCACCGCATTCTCAGTCAAATGTTGACATGAGTCCTTTTCAGCCAGATTTTGAAGTTAATTCTCCTCCACGGCATTTTGGGGATATCCCAATAAAAATGACACCTGAGATAGACCCAAAGCAGCAAGAAGTATATGATTATATAGAATCTTTAGAAAGAGCAGCCACGGGTCCCAGCACTTCATCCACTCAGCCTCACACAACAAAAGAAGATCTAGTCCAATCATTGAAACAAGAAGTCTTTGAGTTGGAGGTTTTAAATAGACACATTAAAAATGAAAATGAGGCATTAAAGGAACAAAGAAAATTGGATAAGATCATTCATGACAATACCATGCTACATCTGGGACTGTGGCAGAAAAAGAACAGGAAACTGAAGAAGAAATGCCAGAATATAAGTAGAGCACTAATTAATCTCAAATACAGATGCTTGATGAAGAAACCCAGGATGTTAGCAGCACCAAGGAAGAGGAGAAGAGGACTGGATGTACTGGCAGAGGTGTCAAGGCATATGAATTGAAGAAGGATTATCAAAATTTTGGTTGCATGAGGACATGCAACACCTTCACAGTGGGGGTATGTTGAGTCTCAAATCTGCATCTTTCTTATACACCTTTCTAGACCTTTTTCATTCACCTAGACCTTCTAAGTCATCAATATCATTGCATATTAATTGTAAAAGAGCATTTAAAATGGTTTTTAACTATGTTTTGTGTCTACTGTTTGATTTAGATTTTTGCTCATTTAGTTGTGGAATCTTGTCACTTTCCGCAGCTGCTGCAACTTTCCGCAGCCATTTTGTTAAAGTCTATATTGCAGGTGTCTTCAGGCAAATCGAGCCACATGGGCAAGTTAGAAATGACATGGACATGGATCGTGTCCTATTGGCTCAGTCGAAATCACCTAAGAAGGTTGTGGTCAAAGGTGGCCAAGTAGTGGTCAACCGAAGAGTCCCACGGTGACAGAACTCTGTTTCTCATCACGTGAAGATTTTCGTGGCCATTTCTAAATCACGGGAGACATATCAACACCTGTAAATGGCTCCATAAGCCGAATCCAACAGCCACTATCCATAGATTTAATCCTCAAGGTGGCCATAATGCTAGATCTCTAGACGTGATGGTTCACGTGTCTTCTATCAGCGCAGACTTTAGGGAATTAGTTATATCACCCTCTGTTATAAATAATGCGTTCTCATACGCATAATAGTTAGCTCTGTAATGTAATTGCGTCGCCATTGTGCTGTGACATTATTTCTCTGTTATGACCGCATTTTAATATATGAGAAGACTCTGTTCATAAGTGTAATTCGTATTTGAAAGCTGCTTCCCGAGGTCTGTGCAGAGGGCCCCTGTACACGCTGAGGTTTTGTGTATTACTGTATAGTTTCATGCTTCATTTCTTTATGTTCATTGTGCCATAGTCATTCACGTGTATATAGATTACATCTTTCATGGTATTTACATTTCATCTTTGTCCATAATCTTTCATGCTTTACATTTTACTTCTGTCCATAATCTTTTATGTTTTATATTGTTGTTAACTTATCAGTGTTTTGTTCCAGATTACAATAGGCAGCCCGGGCATTTGCATATCTTTTTATAATGACTAATGACATGGAATCAATATTGTCCTTCTGCTGATTTACTTTTCTTATTTTTTGTTTAATTCCAGCACTGTTTTGTTTATTTCAATCTTGCACATTTGCTTTAACAGTTAGATTAGATATTAAATTGCTCATGTCATTTTCGGTTACCTCTGAAAGCCATAGCGAGACTAATGGTGAGGGATTGAAGTATGAGTGTGTAGTTTGATATTAGTTTACTTTTCTGCAAGTTATATATTAAATTGTTCATGTCATTTTTAGTTACCTCCGAAAGCCATAGCGAGACTAATGGTGAGGGATTGAAGTATGAGTGTATAGTTTGATATTAGTTTAATTTTCTGCAAGATAGATATTAAATTGCTCATGTCATTATCAGTTACCTCCGAAAGCCATAGCGAGACTAATGGTGAGGGATTGAAGTATGAGTGTGTAATTTGATATTAGTTTATTTCTCTGCAAATTAGATATCAGATTGCTCAAGTTGTTTATGATTACCTCCGAAAGCCATAGCGAGACTAATGGTGAGGGGTCAGAATATGAGTTGATGTAATTTGATTTTAGTTTTACTTTACTTGCAACCTTTTCTTTGAATACAGTTTCTTTTGTGTTTAGACAGCAGCAAGGGTAATGGTTTTCATGATCAATATTTCACTGTTTGTTTAACTAGAATAGTGGCACATTTTCATTTCCTTTTAGGAACTAATTTTCTCATTGTATGTTTCAAAATCCTTTTGAAGTTTGAAGTTTGGTAAATTATTATAAAGGACATCATTGCCTTGAACAATCATAACCATACTTGTTTTTTTTAGAATTTCCATCTCGCATTAGGAAACCTATCAAGATAAAAAGAAAAAAACCAAAAATGACAAAAAGTAAGAGATAGGTTATCTTGCACATATAGTGCGCCACACTTCGTCAGCTTACGAATCCCGGATTGACAAATTAATGTAGCAATTTAGGACACACTAAATTGACCAAACATAGACTGACAAAGATGATGGGTTTGTGCAGACATGCAGATATACATCAAGTGGAGAGAGAGAGACCCGGGGTACATTACGGTCGTAAATCCAAGCTGATCGTGGTGTCCATCATGCATTGGCCGGGGTTTGGGGTTCAAATTTTTTGGAGAACCCTCCCCGATGAGATGGCGAGCCCTTGTTGGCTCTACTGTCATTATTAGGATCTAGATCATGAGGTTTTTATAGTGGGGGCACAGATTGAGCCGATGCCTAGGACTGCATTTCGGGATCGGTCTCCCACCATTGGGGATGGTGGAAATACATTGTGCCAAGAGCACGTGAGGGGCGTAAGTGGAGTTCTTAGAGCGACATTTTGACCAGTGTCCGGGTCAAAGGGACTAGGATATCGATTGGGGATCTAGAGAGGCTGAGACTCGTGGCAAAGGGCGCAGTAGTGCTGCGGATCTTGGGCATCCAGCGCTCCATCACATCACCGGGTGGCAGATGATGATTATAGAAAGTGTGTTGAGTGGGACCTACTAAGGTGGGCCCAAAATGATGTTGGTGTCGTTGAATGACGCTGCTTTGTAAGCGGCAAGTGAACCATGATTGTGCTTATGGGACCGTATTGTGCTCCTTCTTTTGAGAAGATCTCGACCTTACGAATTGTACAACTACCCGATGGGGGTCCGAGAGAACCTGTAGATGCGTCTGGGGGAGAATACCGCAGAGAGAGAGGGCCTGGACGCGGTGTTCCGACCCGCAGTTCTTTGCCCATTGGGATAAGATGCCGCAGGTTACAGACGACTATTCCTATAGTGGGATGAGTTATTGGGGAGATCCGTACTGCCGCTTCCACCTAGTCATGGGGACCGATGGTAAGTGACAAGCAACTAACTGCTATGTGCATGCCAAAGTTCAGGAAGATTATAAATGGTACCGATCCTTATACTTTTGGTATGAAGATGCAGCTCCGATTAACCGCGTATATATGGGACAACTGCACAAAGGTGGAAGTACAAAGAAGTGGATCGAGAATGGCAATGTAACAAAGGATATGACCGCTTCTTTGAGGACATTCACAGATGTGAGGGCTTCGATCATGTTTTTGGAGCTGGATTGCGGTGGACTTAGAAGACCAAGACATAGAGCTATGTATTGGGCTACCCGAAATGGCAAGGTAATGCGGCGATGGTGATGGTCAAGTTAGGACCGTACGTGATTTAGCCGGGAGCCGAGCCATTGGCTCGAGATCCTCCGTAGAGTGATTAGATGTAGGGCGTGGTACCCCTAGTGTGCGAGGGCAAGTGGTGCCCCCGGCCTTTTTGAGTTTATGTTTTGTGTAACATGCTATGGGCATTTCATATGTATCGTAGTAGATGGACTCTAAAAACATATGATATATATTATGCATATGCATCGTGTTTATGATGTGAAATGTTATTGTCTATGTGTGATAAATGCTACCTAGAACATGGTTTGCAATGCTATCTACGTAATGATTTTGACTTCTAGAAACATGGTTGAAAGTAATGAATCTAAATTCACGTATCAAAAGTTTCACTTGTAAATATTGTCTAAACAAGAATAGGTTATGCACAAGATAACACCATTGAGTTGTAAGACAAGAATCAGAGAATATAAATGAACATGCATGGAGGATGCAATGAGAGAAGGCACGGCTAAGAGGCCACGTATCGCATCATATTTGGTTTGATTATTGGTGGTATTACTTCAATGCATACCCCATTAGAAAGAACGCAGGGTATGCAAGGTAAATATGGCCCAAGTCACAAGGCTAGATTCTAGGAATAGCGATTTATTCATTGGCATAGCCAATATAATGTGGAGGAGAGGTACACACAAATAGTGTCAGCTTAATCCTAAAAATGGGAGGAGGAAGAATAATGATGGCAAATATGGAGTGTGGTAGGGCTATCAAATGACAACTATGGGAGTGAGTAGTCTCTGGGTATGATGGCTATGACTCATAGACCGACTAGAGGGTGATGTATGAGGGCTATGAGAGGAATAGCCGAAGCTCAGTCGTTAAATAACATCATAGATACGATGGTAATTTATCTAGGGTAAGGGTGGAAGGAAAAGGTCGAGAAACCACATGACACTACAAAGCTACCTAAATCATCAAGATGGGAAGAAATTTCACATACTGACGTCATGGGGGATGACAATTAAGAACAAGTAAAAATATGGTCACAGGATGTGGAGCCCAAGAATGTTTGGCCAAGGGGAATCAAGAAAACAGACTTAGGATTTAGGGGGAATGTACTCCTGGGTGGTCACAATTTGATGATGATAGGTATAGGAGGGGGCAAACAGGGTTCCGACATCTCAACATCAAATGGGGAGGAATTTCAATGGTGTGGGGGATCCTCGAGTTGGCCCCAAGCAAAGCAAGATATTGCGCGAGGATGGGAGAGGCGATTGATTTTGTTCAACTCTCGTACTTCATGAATGACTCTAGAGAGGCTTGGTAATGCATGAGGTGA